>JADDOH010000244.1:0-448535 GCA_016648135.1 Agrypnia vestita | reverse complement strand
GCCGTCTGTTGTGCAGTGTGTGGTCTAGCGTTATCATGAAGCAGCAGTGGCCTAGAGCGATTAACCAGCCTCGGTTGTTTAGCAGCTAGCTTTTCCATCATGGTTTGCAGTTGCTGACAATAGACATCTGCCGTAATCGTATGGCCAGATTTAAGAAAGCTGTAGTGAACGACACCAACACTAGTCCACCAAACGCTTACAAGTAACTTTTTTGGAGTCAATTTTCGCTTGGAGCATGGTTTGGCTGGTTCGGCAGGGTTCAGCCATCGCGATGAGCGCTTCCGATTATCGTACAGGATCCACTTTTCATCACAGGTAATGATTCGATTTAAAATCCCTTCATTATTGTGCCGGTTGAGTAATGCAACGCAGCAGTCAACGCGCGTTTGTTGATTTGCTTCACTCAATTCGTGAGGTACCCACCTTTCAAGCTTTTTCACCTTACCAATTTGCTTCAAGTGGATTAAAACAGTTTTATCACTAACACCGCAGCCTGCAGCTAACTCGGATGTGGTTTGCGATGGATCAGCTTCCACAATAGCCTTCAATTCTTCATTATCAACTTTGGTCTCCGGCCGTCCACGGGGCTTGTTCTGCAGGTCGAAATTTCCAGAACGAAAACGTTGGACCCAAAAACGCACTGTGTTTTCTTTTGCGGCACCGTCACCATACACATCATTAATCCTTCGAACCGTTTCTGCAGCACTGGTGCCACGGTGGAACTCGTACTCGTAAATAACGCGATATTTCAAGTTTTCCATTTTGTAAACTGAGTGACGCAAAGAAAAAAACAATTGAGGAAAAAACAAATGAATTATAATTTTCAAAACACAAATACATGAGTATATAGCTGTATAAATTTGGATTTGGAATTCCTAACCAAAGAGAAGATATTTGAGATCAAATTTGCCAGTACGGCAAAACGCCAATTTCATATGTAAGGACCTAATATTTACTCATGTTGTAAAATCCCCTTGGACGTAAATAAATAAATTACGTAATATATAAATGCAAAAGATAGTAACTTGCATTTTATAAAACTTTTTTATCTAAAATTCATTTCGACTATATTAAATAATGTTCAGGTTTTGTTAACTATAAATATTGGAATTCGGTCAATATTCATACTACCAATAAAATATTATTTTGAATGAAATGAATAGTATGAAAATACTTGAAATGAAAAGATAAGGCGATGAGAACAAAAAGAACAATGAACTACAAGAAATTGTTTCAAATTAATTAGAAAAAATATATGTTGAGCGAGTAAAATATATAAATTATCCTTGTGAAAGAAGTTATCAGATGAGCCTTTTCATTGAATAGGTGTACCGAAAGCAAAATATCATGAAATAGTAAAAATGATTTAAAATAAAAAATGCTATGGGTACCTATAGCCGTAATACAAGCAAATCATATTAAAGAAGAAACAAAGAAATCACCACAGTAATGTGCCGACTCATCAATATCATGATGGACATGGAAATACACCCATAATATCTAACTGAAAACTGCCATAATTTGATCCCATCAAGAATTCATTTGCTATAGACCCACCTCGATCCTTTTAATACTGGATAAAATTATCGAATAACATATTGCTATATATTTAATTGCATATTTGAAAAAAATGTTCTATAATATATACAAGTATATTGTATAACAAAACGAAAAAAAATTGTACTATATAAATGAGTAGCTTGATGGTCTTGTGGTTAGGACACTGGCCAAAGGTTGCGGGTTCGAACCTCACTCCAGACTAGCAAGTTAGTCCTATTTTCATAGCACAAGCGTTTAGCTTACGTTTGAAAATAGTAAGAATATTGATGTGACACGTATTCCGTGTTCACATCTCTATTTAAAAAAAAAAAAAAAAAAAATGTTAGTGTTCGTTTGTACAAAATCGCTAATCTCTGAAAGTTCTCCACCGAATGCTTGGAAATTTGGCACAACGTTGCATTCAAATACGAGTATGTTTTTGTATACCTACTATTTATTTATATAAATAAAAATGTAAATGCTTGATTGTCCAAAATCTTAAATGTCAAAAGTCTAAAGTTCTTCAAGTTTTGAAATTTTGACACAACACAACGTTCCATTCGATTACGTAAAAATTCTTTGAAAAAAAAGCGCCGGTACCTACCTTTATATTATGTGAGACAAAATATTTGTAACGATACCAAAAAAAAAAAGCTTTTTTTATAAAACAGCACCATGTGTTGGACCTTAAAGCAACACACATTATCAATACCTATAAAACTCAATGTCTGTTTGTCGGTCTTCTATACAAATCTACATCGTTTGTTCGATTCAACTCAAATTTTGTATACATATTCCTTAGAACCCGGCGAGTAATATAGGCGACACTTCTCCCATCCCTCTCATATATTTTCTATGTAAATCTGTAGTGTTTGACCGATCTAACTCAAATTCAGCATACTTATTTAGGTTCCGGCGGAAAACATAAGTGACATTTCCCTCTTCCGCTCTACCTCACCCCTACTATATTTTCAATGCAAATCTGTACCATTTGACCGATCTAATCCAAATTTTGCGTACTTATTATAAGCGACATTTACCCCCCCCTCTACTGATATATTTTAATCTGACCCAAATTTAGCATACTTTCTTTATTCTTTAGGACCCGGCGGGTAACAAAGGCGATATTTACCCCCTCCCCTTTACTCTCCGTGATATATTTTCATATTCTGTACAAATCTACATCGTTTGACCGATCTGACTAAAATTTTGCAAATTTATTCTTTAGGATCCGGCGGGTAACAAATACAACTTTTCACTCCCCCTCGCCCGATATATTTTCTGTACACATGACCCGTCGGGTAACATAGGCGAAATTTCCAACCTCCTACTTTACCTCTTTACCCCTTCGTCGCACCCTGATATGTGGTAAACATATTATGCAACATTTTCCCCCCTGGACATCCCATCCATCCGAGCCATAATGGAGTCTTTGTTTCCCCTAATCCTCAACCCGTGCAACGCCGGGTACGAACAGTTATTGTAAAATAAAGTGAAGGAAATGCACCTCACATCCCAATGTTTAATGATGTATACGTGGCATTTCTACGCGTCGCAGGCGTCATATACTATATAAATGTTTAAAAAAAACATAACTATTTAAAACCGTCTTCCACTCCATAGTCCAAGATTTTCATTTTTTTTCCACGTCCCGTCTTTCGTCTACTAGAACTCCGTCCCTACTAATGCCCTAGCCGAGAGCAGGTCGAGACAACTAAGTCTCACTCTAGGCTGTGGACGCGTCCCTTATGCTATTTTGCGTAAATAATTTAATTATATTAAACAAAAACTTTAAAGTTTCCAATTTTAATGTCGAACGTCGCGTTGATGGACAGAATAAATAGGTAGGTACAATATTTTTACTTCTGTGTTGTAATAATAATTTTTATTATACGTGTATTTTTGTGTTACACTTTTGAATTATTTTATATATTTTACATATCTGAAATTATAAAAATCGACCAGTCTGTGCAATAAATTTAAATTGTAATATTTTCTAACTATCTGCTTCATTTTAAATAATCAACGTATGAAATAATGAAAATATAAAGTATTTCTATTATTAGGTATGGTATTCTAAAGCTTAAATGTACTTTTCTGTGTAGGCATAAATACACAAACATGAATTTTATTGCTTTATTATTCTAAACTAATTTGCTTACATTCATGCCATCGCCTTGCGAGAGTTTGGAGAATGGAGCGCCCTTCTCTTGTCTTGACACTCAAATCTCGCTTCATCCATCGTCGCATGTCTCCTCGTTGATTGTCGATCTTCCAGTATCTGGCTAACCTGTGCACGCCCAGTCTTCTGCGGCTGATTTCTATTCCTGGCGCCATCACACTTGCGTTATAAACCTTTCTTTCTTGCTTCTTCTTCAAATGTAACAAATTTATTCTTTCTTTCTTGATTATCATTCTCTACTCTTTCATTTGCTGGACACGACCAAACCACCAAAGCTACCTTTTTTAATTCTATATACTTAACTTTATATTAAGCTGATCTTATTATATGTACGAGTATATAATATAAAGCGATATAAATAATTCAAATTCATAAAAATGGGCTTTCTCGTTTTGTTATATCTTATGTATACAGAGTGTAACAGAGCTAGTCCACAGTACTTTACAATTCTTGTCCAAATTATGACTTGAAAACGTTCTAGCTGTTAGTGTCATAAAATCAAAAGTGACGGAGATGAGTGACTTCAAAGATTATTATATTAATGCTTTAATGATGGTCCAAAGTTTTACAATAAAATAAGTTGAAAAAAAATGCAATTTCTTCTAGAACATTCTCGACTAATTTATATAAGAATTTACTTTTTAAATGTAGTGAACTACCTCTGTTACGCCCTCTATTGAAGTATAAGTGAAGATGGGTGCTTACATGTGTATGTGTGAATAAAAACATATTTACATTTAAATTATTCATTTATTTGACTCAAATATACACAACTACCATACAGAAATGATAACAGTATAATACGTTATAAATTTCAGATCAAATATTAAAACTATATTAAACAACTCTCGACGCAGGATTACGCGGACTCTATCTGTCGATGAATTCTTCTTCTTCGGACTCGCCCGTTACATGGCTTGGTTGCTGGGAGGCTGCGGCCGCTCGGACAGGGAGCTCCCACTGCTGGCTCGCCCAGTAATCCGTGCCGTCCTGTGAACAAGTGAGAACAACAATTAGCAATGAAACTCAAATTAAACAAAATAATCGCGACATGCAATACATTATTGATTTATTATTGAAAATAAAAAAATAATTGAAAAATGTGCCTGAGGAAATAACTTACATAGAGTTATTTGAATAAACTAATAATAACCTCGCAGGACTATATTCGTGCCTTATGTCGAAATGTTCAATCGTGACGTAATATAATTAGTTATGGAGATATGGGAAATCTAATTTTGTATTTTTTTAAATATCTCTGAATTATTTTTTGTAAAACGTTGGACTATCATTTCAGTAACTTGTATTGAATATGAATAATACATTCCCTTTAATACAAGACAAATAAAAATCTTGCGTTTCTAATTGGAAAAAAATCCAATTGGAATTTCCGCAGGATTTTTATCATTTTATTTTACTTGAATTCAAAAAAAAATTTTTTTTGTAATCGACATAAGTTACAATAATGATAGTTCAAAGTTTTACAAAAAATAATTCAGAGATATTGAAAAAAATACAAAATTAGATGTCCCATATCTCCATAACTAATTATATTAGGTCATGATTGAACATTTCGACATCAAGGCACGAATATAGTCCTGGCACGAATATAGTACGGAAAAAAAGTAAGAAATATTGGAAAAAATGCAAACTTGCTCACGGTTGCTTGAACATTTTTGACTCATAATCATGGCAGGAATAGAATATAGCTAAAACTTCGGGGGATTGTCCTTCATTCAATTTCGAATAGAAAATATACTTTACACTTGAAATGGGTGAAATGTCACGGAGATAAGCAAAATGCACATCGATATGTGCATTTTTAAAAAATATTCCTTCCTTATTTGCTGTAAAACATTGGACCATCACTATCTCTATTGAATATTAATAATTCATTCGCTTTGATACAAGTAAAATAAAATAATTATTTCCATGCAATAATAAATAAAAATTAAGGGATTTAATTATTTCATTCGATTAAAATGAACGAATTTTAAATATCACAAAAAAGAAATACGGTAGTGAAATTCCAATATTCTACAAAATATCAGTCGCTATCTCAGTAACTGTTGAAGTTTCACCAATTTCGTAAAGAATATTTTCTTATCTAAATAGAATGTAGAAGGCACCCCCAAAGTTTTTGCTAATAGCTACGAGACACCCTGTACAAAAAAATTTTGTCACCAGTAACGACACAAGTGAACTCGTTAAATAGTTGAACTGACCTGATACTGGGGATACTCGTCTCCTTCGTCAGCACTTTCATCGGACCCACCACTCAGTGAGCTGAGACTGCAGTCTGAAACAATTGGAAAATATATATTAATTTAGTACAACGTTATTTTCGTCTCATGTGTTTGTATTAATTAAGAATCACTTGAGAGCAGCACAAACAAGTTTTGGGAGAAAATCACAAACGAATGAGCTAAAATGAAATGAATATCACAAAAGATCCTCACCCAAGTCACTAGTCGCGGCACTCTCGGTAGCCTCAGAATCTGAGCAGAGAGGCTCCTCCGCGAGCCCCGGAAGAGCTGCTGGGGGGCTGGTCCTCCTGGCGGGGGAGTCGTCCTCCTGGAGCAGGATCCTCGCCAAGCTGCCCGCGTACAGCATCGCTGCTCCGCTCCCAGTTACAGTTTCTTGGTTTGGCTGGAAAATTAAATAAAAAATGTTCAAGAAATTACATTTACACAAGAATTCAACAACACAGGAAATTTAGTAACGGCACAAAACAGAGAATCACGATATTAACACAAAGAACACTCACAATGCTCATTCTGATAAATGCACGCTTAACGTATCGGAGATCTTTACACAGTGATATATCAATACAAATTGATTTTAATTCACTAAAAACAGGCTATTTATACAATTTTCAAGAGCATAATACACCTCTTTCATATAATGACGTTGGAGAAATATCAACCCTTGTAGTTAATTACGGGTTTTCCTAATGACATATTTCGTATTTCTAAGAAATTTCTCCCGTGTTTACCAGACACCTGCATAAAAATGAAAGGATTAGGTTCCATATTGATGAATAATGTGTCTTGTAAATAAGTAATACTTTATAAATACGTTTTAATTTTTTTTAAGCAATATTTTTTTTTATTAAAATGTTATACATAATATATGGGTGGATAGTATTTGGTAAGTTCATCTTTAAAACTATAAAACAAGAATTTTGCTCTTTCTGTCCTATAGTATTCCGTGCTAAAGTTTTCTTCCACATTATTTTATTGAGTTCAGAATTTTTTTAAATATACAGTTTTGCGTGTTGAATGCAATTATTCAGAAACGTGTGTGGATTTTGTTGAATTTCCTATTATCTACGGGTGTCTAATGAAATTCTTATTTCAAACGAATCTCTTCCGTATTTTTACTCCCTTTATATTAACTCGTGGCGTCTGCTTGCTTGCCGTCAACAAAAAGTTTGGATTGATTTTTGACTCTTTTCCCGTGATCCAATCGAGCTGAAACTTGGCAAGCAGATTTGTGGCAACGATCAAGAAGATCTCTGAAATTTTCGTTAAAAAATTAAAAATTACGGTATAATTTCGGATTTTTAGAAATTTTATTGGTTTTTTCAAATTAGAATCATTAAAAAAGTTTGATTAGCAACGTCGCGGAATATATTCTAAATTTGAATTACTCCGTCGGTATAATAGGTACATCACTACGAATTTCGAAAATTTACAAAACAGTTGGTTCACAGATGACAGCAAAATTGGGTTTTTTAATAAAATAAAAATAAATAAAATTATTTATTTATTTTAGATTTCTGCTTAGTTTTGAAGAATTCTACATTACTCAAATCTGATTCTGACTAAATCATTTGACGCTGGAAATTTATAAGGTACGATATTGATGATAATTGAATCTATCAAAATCTTGACATCTCAAAACAATTGACATTTTAGAAATATATTAAATTTCTGTAAGTTTACTGTTATGTTATATGTTTTAATTCGTCTTTAATTGTTGTTATATTTTACAAAGAAAGGGAGTATAATAAAAACATGGTTTTTATGGGTTACTTTTTTTATAATTGAGAATTGAAACGAAAAGTGTTAAGAATTCATATCGATGAAAAAAAATGTGATTCATACCAATGCAAAAATAATAGAGATTCATACGCGGTAATGTGTTACATCAATATTATTACTTTTTTACAAATAAGCTAAATGCCTGTGTTACAAATATTAGGATTAACTTGCTGGTTTGAATTGATGCTAAAACCCTTAGCTCTAACCCGTAAACAATGACGGAACATTGGTTCGCGTCTTTGCTAAGTCTCAGTTTATATTTATAATATCCTTTTGGCGTTCCACGGAGAGGCGGTCGAAGCAACATACGTAGAGTGGCCGGTTTGCTGGCTCGGGTTCAAGCCCCATCTCCAGCCTTTTAATTTGTTTTTATTGACGTGAATTTACGGGGACGGACAGACAGGCAGACAAGCGAGCGGACGGACGGATGGACAGACGGACAGACAATGAAATTATTATGTTTGATAATGATAATTCATTAATATCAAGGTACAAACCTTCTCTAGATGATAACATAATATATTATATATATTTTTATATTATTTTAATAAATGTAGACAGAGAGGACATCCATCAAGGCTACACAAAAATTGTATTTTTTCAAATTAAATTGATATATGTAATATTGAATGTGGATAATTTTAACAAGAATTGAATATTATTAAACTGATTGCGTTTAATAATCGTTTTGATACAAAATTAGTAGACAGTACGTTAAATAAAAAGTACACGAAGAAGTTTTTTTTAAATCTTTTGTTTACCCTCCAGTATTAGATATTGAAAAGCATTGGAGAAAATTTGTATTTATAAATAATCAAATTTCAAATTCAATAATTAAAAAATCACAAATGTCATTACCAAGCTATCTTTACTTATAATATATATATTTTTTAAATATGAAATAATATATTTTTTTTTAATAATAGGTAAGGATAAGGATAATTTAATAAAATTGTTTTTTTTAATTGATTTGTAATGATTTTGAATATTTTTATATAGGAAAAACGTGCAGAAATTTGAAATTAGAATTAAAAAACACTTGAGGTGTTTAAATAGCAATAATTATTCCGAATATTCTACTCATCTTTTGACAATAGATCATTCTTTTGATATTAATAAAGGTTTATAAATTTTACATACAATTTATAAAGAATCATAGTTTGATAATTTATAAATTTTGGAAATAAGAAAAAGTGTTAATAGTAATTTGAATATTATAAATAATTAAGTCCTTTTTACAAATAGTTATATTTTAAATTTATTTTCATGTTAGTAGGTACTGTACTTCATTATTATTCATTTCCCATATATAATTTTTATATTTTGGTTATCTATACTTCAATTTTTTTATTTCATTTCGTTAGTACACAATTGTATAGGTACTGACGAGGGGCCATGAGCTCTGAAACATGTTAATACTTTTCATTACAGAAGTGGTGAAAAAAAAGTTCATTTTTATTAATTATATTATTCGAGCCCCATTCCAGGACACCATCAAGTTAGTCCGATTCTCATAGCACAAGCATTTAACTTATGTTGAGAATAGTAAGAATTTAGAATATTGATGCGACACGCATCCCGTGTTCGCATCTCTTTTTTAAAAAAAATATATTGAAAATTCATTCCCTGTGACACATGTAAAATTTCTATAAAAAAATGTATGAAGATGATGTCACCGGAAGATTTTGCTACTATCCACGAGAAGTGTGTTACAGAAAAACATATATTTCTCAAAAAAAATCATTTATTGGTCATTTCAAGTTTAAAACTACTTTTATAGTTTAACTCTTTTTTCTTACTCTTTCCCGACTTATAATGTTTTAATATTTTAGTTTCAGTTGCATCCTGATAAAGGAACTATTGGCTCCGAAACATCTTGGTATTTTCAATAGTCAGTGGTGTAAACAATGTACATTCTTATTAATAACGTTAATAATATCACCACAAAAATTATTTAGCTATTATTCGAAACATAAAATTATTATTGCAAGAACCAATACTGATACTAGTTCGCTTCATCCTTTAAATAATTTCAACAATTGAGACTGCTTTTAAATAAGTCCAAGTGTAATTCTTATTATTGATATCAAGAAAAATCTTCTCGTCAATGCAATATTTCAAAATTGTCCAGAATACATTTTATTTTATTTATAATGCTTTAATAGGCCGTGAAGTCTAGTTACTACCCATCCAACCCACCCCGACTTGAGAAAATCACACAGATTTGTGATCTCAACAGGAATCGAACCCGGAACCCTCGATATGAGAAGTCAGCGTCATGCCCACCGGACGAGGAGGTACGCCAGGCCAATATTTATTAAAAATCAAAAGAAATTAATAACGGGAGTTTGTTTCGTTTGGTTTACTTATTTATATCTAGCCGAAACCCATGAAATAGTAATAACGACTTTTATCAAAATATTTGATTTTTTTTTTAAATATTTCCCTGTCGGCAAATGGACGGAACATAAAATGGTTCGCGACTTTGGTAAGTCCTATATGTACTGTATTTTTGACGGGTAATATAGACACAGCGAAGGCAACATCACTATCGTCGCTGCCCTCGAGTTCGACGGCCCAGGGTTCAAGCCCCATCTCCGGTCGTTTAATTTGTTGTTTTTTTAGCCGTGAATTCGAAAAAAATTACGGACGTTACACGAAGTTACTGGGACAGAGAGACAGACAAATAGACGGACGTACAGACGGATAGACAACGAAATTATAATATTTGATTTTTAACAGTATTACTAATTTCTCTTTTTCATATTTTACATATTATATTCGAGACAAAGCTCTCATTCAACCAGTTCACATATTTTTACTTATTGGACAATTCACTAACATTATTTTATACCAGGAAGTAGATATCATCAGATGGGATCTTCATAAAGTTCACAAATTTAAATGGACGAAAAATCCCCACAGTCCGGGACCACTGCCTTAAATCTTATACTAATGATTATTTAATTACCAAAATCCACAACTCTCACTAAGGAAATACAAAACACCATTATAATACAAAAATTCCAACTACCCTTCTAATGATAGTCATTTAATACAGATGTAAATATTATGACCAGGAGTTTAATGTATTTACAATTAAATTTCAAATTAAAGCTTTTCAAGAATTACTTAAAACACAAACTAGAAACTACCGGGTAGTTAATAAGCTAATTAAATATTGGAATTTTAGCAATTGGTGACACATATGGCAAAATAGGTGTTCCGCACAGAACAGGCAACAAAGGTGCGGTCCGCTGATTCCGCTTCAGAAGCCTTCGGGATGTCTCACACAGCACGGGCGCACCGTGTGAGCAGCTGGTAAAAGAGCGATATTAGTACACGGGAAGGTGCACCAGAGGCGACAGCAAAAGAATTTGCTTCGAGCAAAATGTCTAAACTCGACGAGGTCGTCAAGAATAATCGTCTTAAAAAAGACGGTTTAACTGCGAAGAAATACTTAGCTTGGCAAAATCAGCGCCAGCGGTCAGCACTCCGCAGAAGCAGTAGGTACCGAGCGTGAATGTCCGCTCAGTGTCAGCACACCGCAGAAGCAGTAGGTACCGAGCGTGAATGTCCGCTCAGTGTCAGCACACCGCAAGGCGATCGCCGCCGATATCAAGTACCGGGCGTGAAGCGAGAGCGCTCGGCGTTAGCAGGCAGCAACAGCAGATCTCGATGACGTAGTTCGGCTCGAGCTCGAGAGCGGGCGACGTCAGTAGGCAGCAAAATCGTAGGAGGTAGTCGGGTAAGTAAATGAAACACACGTGAAGGGTTTGCCACGGCGTTTTAAACCAGACTGAGGCCGGTCCGCCTTGAATGCGATATTTATACCCTCGGCCGGGACCAGGAGGCCCCGGCCTCGAAGCCAATTAAAACAAGTTACAGTTTGCATACAAATGGCGCGTTTCGGCCGCTTATTTCTACTACATATATTACAGTTTTTTAATTATTAAATTAAACGCACCTCCCCCGGAGGATTTACATATATGTCATTACATGGGCTGCGTCTCAATAAACAGCCTGACATATTGCGTGGCAACCTTGAGACATTATTATTAAAGCAACAGTTAAAATATATCTCATTTTCTGGCCCGGTGGGCTATGAAATTTTAACAATTTAATCTCTTAAAAATCCAAATTAACTTTTAGGTTTAGTTTTTTGTGTCTATGATGAGAGGGACTGCTCCTCTCGAAACTATAGTTGTGATTTAATAGCTCATTTTGTGTGTGTATTACAAATTAAAGTTAAACATATTTTAAATTTAATTTATTTTTAAGAAAAAAATAAAAAATGGTTTTATCCTCCTAATCCTTGCTCCTAGGAAACTAGTGCTTTTAGCGATGTTAAAGGATGCTTAGAATCGCTGATCGCATACTATTTTACACACGATTATGTAACTTCACTTATATGTCTGTCAGGGATAAGAAAAAATCTTTCTATGAACATTTGACCCACTTTCTGACCAGCACTCATTCTGAAATTTGGCAGAGAGATGTATTCCCGATGACTTTTCAATAATCATTGATTTAAATATACAAAATCAGCTTAAAAATAAAAAAATATATTTTTAATTATTTTGCGTCGCAGCGCATCTGTTGATATATCACACTTTATTGTAAGTCGCAGCTTACTATAATTATGAATTTTTAAACTTTTCAACAAAAAACTAATTTTGTAATTTATTCAAAATTATTTGCACATATGAGTGTGTATATTCTCTAGATAGGTCTTGATCCACTGATCATTATTCAAAAAGAATTATCAAAATCGGACACTTCTGACGGAAGTTATTCCGGTTTGTGTGTTTTCATGAGCTTTTGTATGGAAAAAACCCAGCCCAGTATGTCGCTCATAAGCGGCGGCTGGTTTTGTGTTGGTGGTGTCAGACTTATGTTTCCATATTAATGTGATTGTGATTCACTCATTAATAATGTATTTGAAAAAGTATTTATATTTTTCCTTGCCATAAAAAATGTATGTTTTTTACCAATGATCTGTTGGCAATCTGTTATGCCATACAGTCAATCATTTATTGTGTCATCTGTAGACAACCTTTTATGTCTTACAGAACGTGTGCATGTGTGTGACTCTACTACTTATCTTTTATAAGTGTTGAGACAACTTTAATGTTGCTTATCTGGCAAATATGATGATAATAAGGTACAAAATGCGCCTTGTGCGCAAATAAAAACATCTCCCGCCCGCTCTTTTTATTAAAACAATGAAAATGCGGTATCTTATTACATAGAATTGTGATTCAGTTCCATCTGAAATCAAAAAACCATTAATTTCCATCATATTAGAGAGCTCTGAAATGTTAAAAAATCTGAACATTAATATTTTCATATAATATTTTCAGCAAAAACATACACATTTCAGATCATGCACTCTAACGCATTTCGATTGTCATCAGCGGGATGCGTTCTCATGGAGCTGAGGCTCCGCATTCGCTCATCCCCTCTCCCGGGTGCCGCCGCCTGACGCCGAGACACGTATAAGGACAACCACCGCGGCCGAGAACTCGCGCGCTGTCCTCGGCACGGTACCCATCCCCAACCGGGTCACGGCGATCGGCGTTGGCCCTGAAAGGGGCCTTTGCTCTGCTCATTCACATCAGAAATTTCTATCATTTATATGACGTGATTACGTCAACTACAGAGCTCGAAAGTTCGGTTGCCTGACGGTAGGCGCAGGCTTTGACCTGTCCGTAACAATAGGTATCGGTACATTGATTAAATATTTTTTCTATGATACTTGACTTGACAATCAACGTCAAAATACTATACTATTAAATATGTTTTATTAAAATATGCTATTGCTATGCGAAGAAAACTTTTTTTTGCTTTACATTTCTTTCTTTTCACTATATGAAATAATACAATTAATTACATCTGCCAAATACATTCATCAAATCATCAAGGAAATACAAAATACCAATATAATACAAAAATTCCAACTACCCTTCTAATGACAGGGATAGGATAAATACACATATAAATATTATGACCAGGAGTTTTATATAAAGTTATATACAAATAAAGCAAATTCAAGAACTAGAAACTACCGGGTAGTTAACAAGATAATTAAAAATTGGAATTTTAGCAATTGGTGACATACGAGTATAAATATACATATATACATATGGCAAAAATTGGTAAACTTTGATTTCATATTTTTTCTGTGAATCTTAACTTGACAAGAAACTTTAATATGCGAAGTAAACGTTTTTTTGCATTTTATTTCTTTGTTTTATCAGTATACAAAATAATACAATTAATTACATCTGGCCAATTCATTCACTTAATAAAAGGTTTTTCAGTTTATTATCGGATGATTTTTTATGTAGTTGGTCGATTTTTTTTAAAAATAAAATACTTGTAATGATTTTTTAAATAAAATCTATTTTACCCTTAACAATTCATTACGTAAAATATGGATGATAAAGATAAGATAGTATACTGCCAATGATATATTATTTTGAATGAAATGAATAGTATGAAATACATGAATAATCTAACTATTTAACTAACTAACTTACCATCACGCCGTTTCCCCGTTGGGGTAGGCAGAGAGGATAAGATAGTGGAATTCGGTTAATATTAATACTACCAATGAAATATTATTTTGAATGAAATGAATAGTATGAAATACATGAATAATCCAAGTGTGTAATAATCAAAATATAAAACAATTTAATTATAAGTATATGTATAATATTGTAAAGCTAAAATGTATTTTTCTTTGTTGTCATAGATACATAAACAAAAGAATTTTATTGCTATATTATTCTTAACTAATTTGCTTATCTACATACCGTCTCCCTACGAGGGTTGAGAGGATGGAGCGCCTTTCTCTTCTGTCCTGACACTCGAATCTCGATTCATCCATCGTCGCATGCATTCTCGTTGATTGTTGAGGCTCCTCAAAGGACCATCTTCCAGTATCTGGCTAACCTGGTCATGCCAAGTCTTCTGCGACTGCCCTCTATTTCTGGCGCCGTCACACTTGCGTCATATACCTTTCTTTCTCCATTACCATTTTCTATCCTTTCATTTGCTGGACACGACCAAACCAGCAAAGCTACTTTTTAAAAATATTAATTAAAGGACACACATTCTTACACATACATACAGAAAAAATCAAATTTTAATTAATTTGATGTTTTCTGTATGTCTTTTCTAATTGATTAATAAAAATTGTCTACTTTTTTTTAATTCGATAAACTATTCCAAGATCAGCTTTGCATCATTATTATGTGTACGAGTATATAATATCAGAATGAGAAAGCTCATCATCAAGATGAGCTTTCGTTATATCTTATACACTCGTATTTTATACGGAGCGTAACAGAGGTAGTCCACAATCAAAAAATTGATTTATTATTTGTTTGTATCTACTTATATTCATTAATTTCTTTCCATCTTCAGGTGTTTTACGATGGAAAGATTTTCCGAAACATGTAGGTGTAATTAAGGAATATAAGTAGGTACAAACAAATAATAAATCTTTTTTTTAATGTCAATCTACAAAGATGCTCAACCAATTGAAAAAATAGTCCACAATTCTTTACAATTCCTACCTAAATTATGAGTCGAAACATCAGTATCATAATATTAGAAGTGATGGAGATAAGCGACCTCAAAATTTATTATAGTAATAAATCATTCGCAATTAATCTAAGTCCAATAAAAGGAGTAAATCCTTAACTTAGGTTTTACAATAAAATAAGTTAAAAATATTGAAAAAAATGTAATTCTGCCACAATACTATCGACTCGTAATTTATGTAAGAATTCACATGTTACATTTAACATGTACTGCATAACTACAATTAGTGCACTAGCTCTGTTACACTCTGTATGTACCTAAGTGTAAGTGAAGGTGGGTGTTTATATGTCGTCGCTGTATATATAATAAAGCCAATGTGCCGTTTAGTATATTCTGAGATGAACAAATCAATTTGTCAATTTCATATAGATAATGGAGATATACTAAAAAAAAACATTGCCGTTCGTCTGAGAAGTCTGCCTAGTAATTATTTAAAATATTTTTTACAAATCTAGTCTGTGCGATGATTTTTAAACAACATACTCAGAATGTACTAAAACGGCACATAGGCTTAATTATATATACAGCGACGATGTGTATGTATGAATAAAAAAATGTTTACTTTTAAATTATTCATTTATTGGACTCAAATGCACAAAACTACATACAGAAATTAAAAAACACACACATAATGATAACAGTATATTACACGACATTATATAATAACAAATATTAAAACTATATTAAACAACACACGACGCAGGATTACGCGGACTCTATCTGTCGATGAATTCTTCTTCTTCGGACTCGTCCGTCACATGGCTTGGTTGCTGGGAGGCTGCGGCCGCTCGGACCAGGAGCTCCCACTGCTGTCTCGCCCAGTAATCCGTGCCATTCTGTGAACAAGTGAGAACAGTATTTATTAGTAGTGAAACTCAAAGCAATAAAAAAAAATTGCGACAAGGAGTATTGTGGTGTGTCAGTTCATCGAATATAAATTATTGCTTTCATTATTGAAAATAAATAAATTATTGAAAAAATGCTTGAAACAATGCTTGATACAACGGGTTATTTGGAAAACATTAACACATGAACGACATGAGGTGCGAATCTAACCTCGCAGGACTATATTCACGCCTTCATGTCGAAATGCAACCGTGACCTAATATAATTAGTTATGGTATAGTAAATGCGACATCTAAATTTGTACCCCTTTTCAATATCTCTGACTTATTTTTTCTAAAATGTTGAATCATCGTTACAGTTACTTATATTGAATATGAAAAATTGATTCTCATTAATACAAGTCAAATCAAATAATAGAAACCTTCCAATGCCAATTGGAATTTGTGCAGTGTTATAATTTTATATAACTTGTATTGAAACAAATGAATTTTTATTATTATCGATGTAAGTTACAGTAATGATAGTTCAACGATTTCAAGGCAAGAATATAGTCCATAGATGTTTTCCAAATACCCTGTATAGGGTGTCTTGTTGCTAGAAGCTAAAACTTCGGGATTCTTCATTCAATTTAAAATGGTAAATATTCTTTACACTTGAAATGGGTGAAATGTCACGGCAAAACACACATAAAAATGTTTTAATATTCCTGCTTTACTTTCTGTAAGACATTGGACCATTACTATACTATCTCTATTCAATATTAAATATTTATTCGCTTTGATACAAGTCAAATAAAATAATTTAAACATGGCAGAAATTAGTTTTTTTAAGGATTTTTTTATTTTGTTTGACTTGTATTAAAATGAACGAATATTAAATATTTCGAAAAAGAAATACGGTAGTGAAAATCCAATATTCTACAGAATATCAGTCGCTTATCTCGGATACTGTTGAAATTTCACCAATTTCGTAAAGAATATTTTCTATTCTAAATTGAATGTAGAAGACTCCCCCAAAGTTTTTGCTACTAGCTACGAGACAACCTGTATAAAAGAATTTAGTCACCAGTAAAGAGACAAGTAAACTCGTTAAATAGTTGAACTGACCTGATACTGGGGATACTCGTCTCCTTCGTCAGCACTTTCATCGGACGCACCACTCAGTGAGCTGAGACTGCAGTCTGAAACAATTGGAAAATATATATTAATTTAGTACAACATTATTTTTATCACATGTGTTTGTATTAATTAAGAATCACTTGAGAGCAGCACAAACAAGTTTTGGGAGAAAATCACAAACGAATGAGCTAAAATGAAATGAATATCACAAAAGATCCTCACCCAAGTCACTAGTCGCGGCACTCTCGGTAGCCTCAGAAGCTGAGCAGAGAGGCTCCTCCGCGAGCCCCGGAAGAGCTGCTGGGGGGCTGGTCCTCCTGGCGGGGGAGTCGTCCTCCTGGAGCAGGATCCTCGCCAAGCTGCCCGCGTACAGCATCGCTGCTCCGCTCCCAGTTACAGTTTCTTGGGTTGGCTGGAAAATAAATAAAAAATGTTCTATAAATTACGTTTACACAAGAATTCAACAACACAGGAAATTTAATAACGGCACAAAACAAAGAATCACGATATTAACACAAAGAACACTCACAATGCTCATTCTGATAAATGCACGGTTAACGTATCGGAGATCTTTACACAGTGATATATCAATACCAATTGATTTTAATTCACTAAAATCAGGCTATTTATACGATTTTCAAGAGCATAATACACCTCTTTCATATAATGACTTTGGAGAAATATCAACCCTTGTTGTTAATTACGGGTTTTCCTAATGACATATTTCGTATTTCTAAGAAATTTCTTCCGTGTTTACCAGACACCTGCATAAAAATGAAAGAATTAGGTTCCATATTGATGAATAATATGTCTTGTAAATAAGTAATACTTTATAAATACGTTTTACTTTTTTTTTAAGCAACTTTTTTTTTATATTAAAATGTTATACATAATATATGGGTGGATAGTATTTGGTAAATTCATCTTTAAAACTATATAAAAAGAATTTTGCTCTTTTGCTCTCCTATAGTATTCCGTGCTAAAGTTTTCTTCCATATTATTTTATTGTGTTCAGAATTTTTTTAAATATACTGTTTTGGGTGTTGAATGCAATTTTTCAGAAACGTGTGTGGATTTTGTTGAATTTCCTTTTATTTACGGGTGTCTCTAATGAAATTCTTATTTCAAACGAATCTCTTCTGTATTTTTACTCTCTTTATATTAACTCGTAGCTTCTGCTTGCTTGCCGTCAGCAAAAACTTTGGATCAATTTTTGACCCTTTTCCCGTGATCCAATCGAGCTGAAACTTGGCAAGTAGACTCGTGACGACGATCAAGAAGATCTATAAAATTTTCGTTAAAAAATAATAATTATAGTATTATTACGGATTTTTAGAAAGTTTATTGGTTTTTTCAAATTGGAATCATTTGAAAAGTTTGATTACAACAACGGCGGCCTGATAACGTCGCGGAATATTTTCTAAATTTGAATTACTCCGTCGGTATAATAAGTACATCACTACGAATTTCGAAAATTTACAAAACAATTGGTTCACAGGTGACAGCAAAATTGGGTTTTTTGGGAAAAAATCAAATAATTATTTATTTCTTTTAGATTTGTGCTTAGTTTTGAAGAATTCTACATTACTCAAATCTGATTCTGACTAAATCATTTGACGCTGGAAATTTATAAGGTACGATATTAATGATAATTGAATCTATCAAAATCTTGACATCTCAAAACATATGACATTTTAGAAATATATTAAATTTCTGTAAGTTTAGTGTTATGTTATATGTTTTAATTCTTCTTTAATTATTTTTATATTTTACAAAGAAAGGGAGTATAGTAAAAACTTGGTTTTTATGGGTTACTTTTTTACTTCCTTTCATTTAACTCGTGGCGTCTGCTTGCTTGCCGGCTTGCCGTCGAAAAAAATTTGGATCGATTTTTAACCCTTTTCCCATGATCCAATCGAGCTGAAACTTGGCAAGTAGACTCGTGGCGACGATCAAGAAGATCTATAAAATTTTCGTTAAAAAATAATAATTATAGTATAATTTCGGATTTTTAGAAATTTATTATTAGCAACGACGGCCCGATAACGTCGCGGAATATTTTCTAAATTTGAATTACTCCGTCGGTATACATAAAAGGTACTTATCTACGAATGTCGAAAATCTAAATTGACTGACAGATGTTTTTAGAATTTAATCTTCAAAGCATGAAGTGTCTTATCAAAGCTCAAACATCTGACATTTTAGAAATATATTAAATTACTGTAAGTTTAGTGTTATGTTATATGTTTTATTAATTCGTCTTTAATTGTTGTTATATTTTACAAAGAAAGGGAGTATAATAAAAGCATGGTTTTTATAGGTTACTTTTTTTAGAATTGAGAATTGAAACGAAAAGTGTTTAGAATTCATATCGATGAAAAAAAATGTGATTCATACTAATGCAAAAATAATAGAGATTCATACGCGGAAATGTGTTACATCAATATTATTATTTTTTTCTAACCAAGCTAAATGCCTGTGTTACAAATATTAGGATTAACTTGCTGGTTTGAATTGATGCTAAAACCCTTAGCTGTAACCCATAAACAATGACGGAACATTGGTTCGCGTCTTTGCTACGTCCCAGTTTATATTTACAATATTTTTTTGGCGTTCCACGGAGAGGGGGTCGAAGAAACATACGTAGAGCGGCCGGTTCGGGTTTGCTGGCTCGGGGTTCAAGCCCCGTCTAGAGCCTTTTAATTTGTTTTTTACATGAATTTGAACGAAATTACGGAAGTGAAATTACAGTTACGGGGACAGACAGACAAGCGGGCAGACGGACGGACGGATAGACGGACAGACAACAAAATTATTATGTTTGACAATGATTATTCATTAACATCAAGGTACAAACCTTCTCTGGGTGATAACATAATATATTTTTAAATTTATATAAAAAATATTTAACTTAAATTTATATAAAAAATGTAGACAGAGAGGACAACCATCGAGGCTACACAAGAATTCTATTTTTTAAAAGTAAATGGATAAATGTACTATTAACTGTGGATAATTTTAACAATGAATAAATTGAATATGGATTGCGTGACAATATGTTAAATAAAAAGTATAAGAATAAGTTTTTTTTTTAAATCTTTTGTTCTACAATATTTGATATTGAAAAGCATTGGAGAAAAATTGTATTTATAAATAATCAAATATCATATTCAATAGTTAAAAAATCACAAATTATGTCATTCAACCAAGCTTTGTTTACTAATAATATATATTTTTAAAAATATGAATTAATATATATTTTTTAATAATAGGTAAGAACAAGGAAAATTTAAAAAGACATCGGTTTTTTTAAAAAATTGATTTTTAATGATTTTGATTATTTTTATATAGGAAAAAATTTGAAGTTAGAGATAAGAAACACTTGAGGTGTTTAAATAGCAATAATTATTCCGAATATTCTACTCATCTTTTGGCAATAGATCATTCTTTTGATATTAATAAGGGTTTATAAATTTTACATACAATTTATAAAAAATCATAGTTTGATAATTTATAAATTTTGGTGTTAATAGTAATTTGAATATTATAAATAATTAAGTCCTTTTTACAAATAGTTATAATTTAAATTTATTTTCATGTTAGAAGGTACTGTACTTCATTATTATTCATTTCCCATATATAATTTTTATATTTTGGTTATCTATACTTCAATTTTTTTATTTTATTTCGTTAGTACACAATTGTATAGGTACTGACGAGGGGCCATGAGCTCTGAAACATGTTAATACTTTTCATTACAGAAGTCGTGAAAAAAAAGTTCATTTTTATTAATTATATTATTCGAGCCCCATTCCAGGACACCATCAAGTTAGTCCGATTCTCATAGCACAAGCGTTTAACTTATGTTAAGAATAGTAAGAATTTAGAATATTGATCCGACACGCATCCCGTGTTCGCATCTCTTTTTTTAAAAAAATATATTGAAAATTCATTCCCTGTGACACATGTAAAATTTCTATAAAAAATTGTATGAAGATGATGTCACCGGAAGATTTTGCTACTATCCACGAGAAGTGTGTTACAGAAAAAAATATTTTTCTCAAAAAAATCATTTATTGGTCATTTCAAGTTTAAAACTACTTTTATAGTTTAACTCTTTTTTCTTACTCTTTCCCGACTTAAAATGTTTCAATATGTTAGTTTCAGTTGCATCCTGATAAAGGGACTATTGGCTCCGAAACATGTTGGTATTTTCAATAGTCAGTGGTGTAAACAATGTACATTCTTATTAATAACGTTAATAATGTCACCACAAAAATTATTTAGCTATTATTCAAAACATAAAATTATTATTGCAAGAACCAATACCTTATACCACCAGTTCGCTTCATCCTCTAAATAATTTCAACAATTGAGACTGCTTTTAAATAGGTCCAAGTGCAATTTTTATTATTGATATCAAGAAAAATCTTCTCGTCAATGCAATATTTCAAAATTGTCCACAATGCATTTTATTTTATTTATAATGCTTTAATAGGCCGTGAAGTCTAGTTACTACCCATCCAACCCACCCCGACTTGAGAAAATCACACAGATTTGTGATCTCAACAGTAATCGAACCCGGAACCCTCGATATGAGAAGTCAGCGTCATGCCCACCAGACGAGGAGGTACGCCAGGCGAATATTTATTAAAAATCAAAAGAAATTAATAACGGGAGTTTATTTAGTTTAGTTTACTTATTTATATCTAGCCGAAACCCATGAAATAGTAATAACGACTTTTATCAAAATATTTGATTTTTTTTTAAATATTTCCCTGTCGGCAAATGGACGGAACATAAAATGGTTCGCGACTTTGCTAAGACCTATATGTACTTATTTTTGACGGGTAATGTAGACACAGCGAAGGCAACATCACTATCGTCGCCGCCTTCGAGTTTGACGGCCTAAGGTTCAAGCCCCATCTTCGGTCGTTTAATTTGTTGTTTTTTTAGCCGTGAATTCGAAAAAAATTACGGACGTTACACGAAGTTACTGGGACAGAGAGACAGACAAATAGACGGACGTACAGACGGATAGACAACGAAATTATAACGTTTGATTTTTAACAGTATTACTAATTTCTCTTTTTCATATTTTACATATTATATTCGAGACAAAGCTCTCATTCAATCAGTTACCTATATTTTTATTTATTGGACAATTCACTTACATTATTTTGTACCAGGAAGTAGGTATCATCAGATGGGTTCTTCGAAAAAGTTCACAAATTCGTAAATGGACGAAAAATCCCCACAGTCGGCGACCACTGCCTTCAATCTTATACTAATGATAATTTAATTACCAAAATCCACAACCCTCACTAAGGAAATACATAACACCATTATAATATAAAAATTCCAACTACCCTTGTGATGAATCACCTGTTTCTATAGATTTTTTTTTTTTATACACGTTTTTATATTATTTTTATTTTGAACTCTAAGATGATTTAAATGCTACGCGGGGAAAAATTGAGCTAAACTGGCCGTAGTATTGGAGCTACAAAAATTTGGGAATGATGAAACGCTAGTATTGGGAGGGAGTTAGTAGCGATTGATCGGATATAGGTTACGAGCAGTTAATATTCAATTCTTATAAAACATATTAATCTTGTGGTAAAGCCGCGTTTGGTACAAATGGTTGACGATCGGCGCGGTCCGAGCGGTCCACATGTGCTTCCCAAAAAAAATACTGAACACGGCTTTCGTAGATTTGGGTCGCGATTATTGCGTTTAGGGCCGTTAAAAAACCGATTAACGTCTACTCTAAGGTGACGATGATATTGACAGTTCCACGAGGTTTCTGAATTATTTACTTTTTTGCTCGGGTTTTGAAATCGTTTGAGAGCCGTATATCTTCATCTCGAGTGGATCCCCGTGCAACAGAGAGGCAGAATATTGAGCAAAACTAAGGAAGGCAGGTCTAATCGGGGGATCGCGAGAGGAAAACGCCCATAAATAATTTGTAATAACACGGATTAAAACGTATACGATATACCAGAGGGGTGACCTTAACTGAGCGGATAATGATTTATTTTCGTTTCGCGGGAATCGGATAACGTAGGCAGATAGAAAAGTTAACTATAATTCTATTATATTTATCTGTAGACTAACGCTCTTCAGGCTTTTACAACAGATAGGTAATTGTGCAATGACGGTATATACGGTTAGGAAAGAGATAACGATAACGTGTAAGCATATTAATGGCACGACAAGAAAATAATATACTCGAATATAGATACAATATATTAACTATGTAATCACTACAAACCTGCCCTACGTTAGCGTAGTTTCAACAGGACGGGTAACGTGTATACGATTGGCTATTCTAGCTCAGATTTCGCCGGGTTTGCTAGTAATAACCACAAAACATAATTGGAACAAGTGTATTCAATTCAATTCAATTCAATTCAATTTATTTCATGATAATATGTACATGACAAACAAAATGTTTAAGGCATACATATTAGAAGTATATATCAAAAATGAAAATATTTAATAAATTAAAAATAACATAAATCTGGTCAAAGGTGTAGGAGAGTCCCGCTTCGGAAAACCCCCTCAAACACATGGAATATATCAATACCCAGAGCGATTTTGTTCAGCATGGCTGTGGCTCTTCCAACAGGCATAACCATCGGCAGGTTGGTCCTGTATATTGGAATGTGAAACGATCTATGCTGACGATGTCTAGTGTAATTGTCAGGAGCATACAAACCAATGCTCTGCATAGTTTGGGGATCACCAATCATACCGCGCAACAATCTAGATAAGAATATTGTAAATAAAATAATATGAATTTGCGGCTCATATACACATGAAATAAAAGGATAAAGCGTATGGGGATCTTATAGATGGATGGATAAATGAAACAAATATATATAGGAGTAAATGCAAGTAAAAAGCAAGCATATAAGTACCAAAAACATAGGAGAACATAGTGTGATAGAAATTCGAAGACGGGAGGAACAATAATGTGAAGTGGAACGGATATAGCAAGAGCATGTAATAATGATAAACGTACAAATACAGACAACTAATTGAGACCGATTCGACAGATACTAGCAATCTTTCAACACACCTCTAAGAACATGGTGAGCGGTATATAGTTATCAGCGGAGGCGTCCAGTGCCTTGGCAATAAAAGAGCACTGAATTAATCCGACGCCTTGCCTGCGGCACTGGAGGTTTATTTACTTATTTGTTTTATTTGTTTTCATTTATTGGGTTTCTTACAGCCACATAATTAATCAATCTTTGAAGAAAAGACAATAATTGATGCACAGAGTTTGGGCCAATTACGCGAAAACACATACATACAATCGATAAAAGAATAATAAAAACATGTCCAATAGTGGGTTGTGTGTGTGTGTATCTGTGTGTTTATTTATTTGTTTATTTATTTTGTTTTGGGAAAAAATTAAAAGCAAAACGATCTTAAAAATCTTCCACTGAATTTAAAAATTTAATTTAACTTACATTAATAGTTTATTGTGTTATAGCGAATAGTACTCTTACAGTATTATATTGTTCGAGAATATTCACTGTCTATGTAACATAGTTATCTTGTGGATCAATCTTACTGCCAATAAAAATAATAATAAATGGTTACAAATTATGTTAAAATTCCGCAACGGAGGGAGCTAATACGTCCCTGTGCGCGGAGAGTCGCGGCCAAAAGACAGGATTCATTGGGGACCCACGAGAAAAGATCGCCCAAAATTAATTTAAAATTAGGTATCGTGCCTTTGGATGATTGTTATATCTAGGTATGCAGTGTGCACGTGGTGAATATATGGAAATTGATCCCATGATATAGCGGCCAAGAAACGTTAAATTTCCGATAAAGACGAGTGAAAATACGGGAGAACGGGACAGGATAATGGTAGATAATGAAGAAACATCAACTATGATTAGGGGAGTACCCGATAGATTGTGGTTACGGTTGATAAAACGACAATATGGACTGAACTTAGAAATTAAATATTAAAAATTAATTATCGCGCTTGTGAAGCGAGTTCAAACCGTCTGAAGCCACCAAGTCCGTCCCAAACGGGCACAGGGATGGAGATAGAGACGGCAATCGGAGGTGGGATCAACTGACATATCCGAGTGGAGATATGGTTTTTTTTTGCCAAATTGAATCTTAGGAACAAAGAATTTGGTTTCAAGGAAAGTAGGATATTGAAAATCCTGGAAACACACGACTTAGGACCTTTGGCTGCTAGGGGGGGTTTAAAAAGTCAAGACACAGCAGAAATCAGGCAGTTGGTGACGGTCTACGAGAGCGCAAAATCTGCGTCGGTTGTTTTTTTGAGTGATAATTACCGTGAGTGATAAATACCGTCGACTTAGAGTGTCTCAGTGGGTGAAAATTATAGTTTAACTTCAAGTGAAAGTGATATACGGGTAAATATACTCTTCGACATTGCTCACGTTAAAAGAAAAGGGGGGTCCGGGTTTGATTTTATTTTATAAAGGGTAATTAATTTGGCATATTAGAACTTCGGAAATTACTGCGCTCTATTAAGTTGATTAGTCCGGCATATATAGAACTGATATTTGCAGATCTCCGGAAACTAGCTGTGCGTTATAAAGATACCTATTTTATGCTAAACACGCGGGAAATTGTTAATAAATCTTGTAAAAATACCTATCTTATGCTAAATACGCGAGGTCCTGTCAAAAGAGTTTTAACTCAGAGTACGGGATTGATTTTATTTTATAAAGGTAATTAATCTGGCATGTCGGAACTTCGGAAATCACTATGTTCTATAAAGTTAATTATTTTTGTCGTCTTACTAGGTTCACAGAATAATATTCGCAGAATTTCAGGAAACGGTGGAGTTCAAATTTAGTTAAATTTTCGTTTTACTAAGTATAGTATTGGCGGATCTCTGGAAACTAGCTGTGCGTTGTAAAGATGCCTATTTTATGCTAATCACGCGGGAAGCTGTTAAAGGATAGAGGAGTTGTTGCTAACAGATTCGATTTTGAATAAGTCTTGTAAAAATACCTATCTTATGCTAAATACGCGAGGTCTCATTTTGATTTTTACATTTGTAAGGCATATAATGTTTCGTTATATGAAATGATTCGATTAGACCGGGTTTATTTTAGTTATCGAAAGAATATTTAGTTTATTTTAATATTTTTTTTGTTTATGTTTTATAGTGGGAGTCCGTTGAAATTATAGCGAATAAATTCTGGGATTAAAAATAGGTCTAGTGAAAAATATGTAGCTGATCTCGCGGGGTATCAGGTTCAGCCATAATAATCTGGATTTTCATTTCGTTTAAAAGTATATGGAGTAATTCCGTGAGAATCGGGGCTTGTTTACAATTTTACAGATGTATGAAATTTCATTATTCTAAAAAAATTATATAAAATAATCTCGTGGGGGTCGGGGTTTATCTACGGTTTTACAGAAGTACAAGTTTCACTATTTTATAAAGTATATAAAATTGCTTCCGTTCGGCCCGGGTTATCTTATATTATATAGGAAAACATAGGTCCCGCGCTATTAAAACATATAAAAACGTTTCATGTGGCCGGGATTATTACGCGCGTTGGGGAAAGCCTATAAGGTAAAAATATGTTTAATTTGATTCGGTTATTTCATATTTTATGAAAGATATTTGCCTCGCGGACTTAAACTATGGAAAAATGTTTCAATTAGTTCTGGTTATACTTTAGGAGTGATGTAAACTTCGCGGTTGTATAATTTGGGTTACTTTGTATTGTACGAAAACGTAAATCTCGCGTATAAAAACGCGTATAAAAAAACGTATATCATGTATTCAAACATATAAAAACTTCTAGTACATTGTTTCGATAGACCGGGGTTGTATTATACTTATAAAGATGTTATGGGGCCTCGTTATATTGAAAATATATATAAACCGCCTGGGGCCGGGTCTTCTTATTTATAAACTATATAAGATTTCGTTACATTTAGTTATATAAAATGCTATCGTTCGGGAATTCGCGTTTCATTTTAAGCATATATAAATATAGGGTCCCGTTTTTGAGCAATGTTAGTGTTTCGTTTAGAATTCGCGCCTTCATTTAATAAATATGAAACATGTAGATTTCAATCAGAACTATTTTAAAATGATTCGTTTAGAAATTCGCGTCTTGTATTATAAATGTGAAAATTATAGTATTCGTTTTGAGCTAAAACGTGTGAACATAGAAACACTACAGCTTTGACCGCTATTTTGTTTACTATGCCTAGGACATTCTTGCGGTGTATTAGGCTTGATGGTAAAATTTAAACTCTTACTCTGTTTAAAATATACGTAGTGTCTCCGCCTAGATTGGCTTCACGATATACTTTATGAAAGTTGTAAGTTCCGTTGTCCTAAAATTATATAAAATTACCTTCGTTTAGATCGGGTTATATCATATTCCTCGTGGAACGCGTAAACCTCGTTGTCCTGAAACTAAATAAGGATGTTTCATCTAGACCGGGTTCATTTTACATTTTAGGAAGAATATAAGTCCCGCGTCTTTCACTACATAAAATGGATTTGGTAAGATTGGGGTTGTTTATACTTGCAGAAATTACGGAATCCCGTTATTCCTAAACTATATTAAAATGATAAATTATATTAAAATGATTTAAACTATATTAAAATTTGCCGGAGAGTGGATATCAAATATTCGAGATGATAATAAAATTATTTATTTATTTATTTTATTTATTTGTTTACGCCCATTAGGCTTTTACATAAAGAGTTTAAAATAAATTTCAAAAAAGCACATACATTAAAAGTTTCAGGAATAGCACCAAATCATGAGTATAAAAATTAAAAATGTAGAGTAGGTAACGAGCAGCAATGCGTATAGGCTTTTACATGAAAAAATATATCATAAAATTAAAAGAACATACATTAAACAATATAAATTACAAGTAGCAAATTATTAAAAGTACCGGAATAGCACCAAAACATGAGTACAGAAATTAAAAATATAAAGTACAAAGCGGCAATGTGTACGAAAAATATATATTACCCACCATTACATATTAACAGCTGAAGTCAGTAACGAAGCAGTATTGCCTCTTTAAGTGTAAACTTTACTTTCTCCAGACTGTCGACGAAGATGTCAATCATGCAACCATATTCATTACATTATATTAAGAATAATATAATTTTGTTATCAATGCACAAACTTGGCAATGAACTACCTACATATGTCGACATTTTAAATCTATCTCTCTCAAAATTTAAAAAACACTATATGATCATTTCTTTTCAAAATATTAAATTTTTATATAATGTCTTAAATTTTTTATATATATATAGCTGGCTATTCAAATTTAATATTGCTATATTATCGGTGAGTAAAAATTTCTGAGATCACTACTTTACACCTTTCGCATATATACTTTTTTTTACATAAATGTCTAACCTCATTATGTTTAAATTATGTATATATACCTTTTACATCTATACCCTTTATTTTTCTTTTACATTTAATCGTTTGTTGTATTTTAATTATGTATAAACCTGCTACTTTACACTTTTGCATATATACTTTTTTTTACATATATTTCTAACCTCATTACGTTTAAACTATGTATATATATACCTTTTACATTTATACCCTTTATTTTTCTTTTACATTTAATCGTTTGTTGTATTTTAATTATGTACAAGCCTGCTACTTTACACCTTTTGCATATATACTTTTTTTTTACATACATGTCTAACCCCATTATGTTTAAACTATGTATATATACTTTTTTACATTTATACCCTTTATTTTTCTTTTACATTTAATCGTTTGTTGTATTTTAACTATGTATAAACCTGCTACTTTACACTTTTTTGCATATATACCTTTTTTACATACATGTCTAACCTCATTATTTTAAACTATGTATATATACTTTTTTACATTTATACCCTTTATTTTTCTTTTACATTTAATCGTTTGTTGTATTTTAATTATGTATAAACCTGCTACTTTACACCTTTTTGCATATATACCTTTTTTACATACATGTCTAACCTCATTATTTTTAAACTATGTATATATACTTTTTTACATTTATACCCTTTATTTTTCTTTTACATTTAATCGTTTGTTGTATTTTAATTATGTATAAACCTGTTGTAAAAGGCTATTAAGCCGTGTAATTAATTAATAATAATAATAATAATAATAATAATAATAATAATAATATTAAGAATAAAACTAAATCGGCGGACCCTAAAAGTAATACGTATTGACCTTATAAAGATGTAGACTAGTGGGGTTTTATTATAGAAGCAATCAATTCTTTAACAACAACAAGTGGACAAGTGGTTGCTTCATGGGTTTGTTAAAACTTATAAATGGATGGAATCCTAGATTCAAAGCTTAATCCCGGTATTTCGGATAAATATAATAATATGTAACATCGGAAAATAACGGGTAACGGGTTTTATGAAAAATATCGGTGCGTATAATCATTAGAGTATGATCATTAGAATTGGAGTCTAGTCTCGATGACCCGGGAAGTACGGATACGTAAGACGGAAATAAGGACTATGTTGCAGTATTATTAAGATATATAAATACTTACAATTGTCGAGCTAGAGTCTAATTCCGGTATCTCGAGGAATATAAATTCAAGGAAAAGAAAATAATGTCTAGTTTCGGTTTGATTAAGGTATATACACCGTATAGTTGCCGAGGCTGGATACTAAGCCCCAGCTACGGAAACTTATAAGCGCGTAATGGCAGGATCAAAGGTTAGGTCGCGAACTATAGTTAATTAGGGGCCTGTGAATCGTATGCGCGTGCAAGGCAAGTGTCCGCAATCCTTAGGTATAAAGTGAGGTACATAAAGTGAAACTACGATGCACTGGAATGGATATAATCGGCGGCAGATGGGTAAGTCATGTCATCCTCTTTCGTTTTGAGATTATAACGATATATAAAGGTGGCGCACGATTAAGAAGAATGGTCTCGGGTTCGACACCCCAGACAGAGACGGAAGAAGCGCCGACAGTGAAAGCTAACCCCTGTACCGTAAACTTTACATATGTTTTCCCTCAGGTGTTCTTTGCATGTTGGATCCGTACTGACCATAATAGGGGCGAATTAATTCGCCAAATAACCCTTCTCTGCATGTGTGTGAACTTCCAGGGATCGCGCGGCCCGTGTGCTCGACGCCGAATTTAATTATTCATTTCTATTTATTTATTTAATTGATGATTCATTAATACATTAGGTGTTTATTTGTCTATTCATATGCCGCGTCCCAGTTATATATAGTCAGGCGGCGTTTCGATAGCATCATCATCGGCCCGTGTGCTCGACGCCGAATTTAATTATTCATTTCTATTTATTTATTTATTTGATGATTCATTAATACATTAGGTGTTTATTTGTCTATTCATATGCCGCGTCCCAGTTATATATAGTCAGGCGGCGTTTCGATAGCATCATCATCGGCCCGTGTGCTCGACGCCGAACTTAATTATTAATTTCTATTTATTTATTTAATTGATGATCCATTAATTAATTAGGTATTTATTTGTCTATTCATATGCCGTGTCCCAGTTATATATAGTCAGGCGGCGTTTCGATAGCATCATCATCGGCCCGTGTGCTCGACGCCGAACTTAATTATTCATCTCTATTTATTTATTTAATTGATGATACATTAATTAATTAGGTATTTATTTGTCTATTCATATGCCGCGTCCCAGTTTTATATATAGTCAGCCGGCGTTTCGATAGCATCATCATCATCACCATCACCAGCAGTGTCCCAGTTATATATTGTCAGGAGACGTTTCAATAGTACCATCATCATCATCTTCATTAGCGGTGTTCCAGTCATATATAGTCAGGAGGCGTTCCGATAGTATCATCACCATCATTAGCAGTGTCCCAGTTGTATATCGTCAGGAGACGTTTCAATAGTATCATCATCATCATCTTCATTAGCGGTGTTCCAGTCATATATAGTCAGGAGGCGTTCCGATAGTATCATCACCATCATTAGCAGTGTCCCAGTTGTATATCGTCAGGAGACGTTTCAATAGTATCATCATCATCATCTTCATTAGCGGTGTTCCAGTCACATATAGTCAGGAGGCGTTCTGATAGTATCATCATCATCACTAGCGGTGTTCCAGATATATATCGTCGGGAGGCGTTGCGATAGTATCATCATCATCATCGTCATCACTAGCGGTGGTTCAGCTTTATATCGTCAGGAGGCGTTTCGATAGTATCATCAACATCATCATCATTAGCAGTGTCCCAGTTATATATTGTCAGGAGACGTTTCAATAGCATCATCATCATCACCATCAATAGCAGCGTCCCAGTTGTATGTAGTCAGGAGGCGTTTCGATAGTATCATCATCAACATCATCGTTAGCAGCGTCCCAGTTGTATATAGTCAGGAGGCGTTGCGATAGTATCTTCATCAACATCATCGTTAGCAGTGTCCCAGTTACATATAGTCAGGAGGTGTTTCAATAGTATCATCATCATCATCACCACTAGCAGTGTCCCAGTTATATATAGTCAGCGGGCGTTTCGATAGCATCATCATCATCATCATCATCATTAGCGGTGTTTCAGCTATATATCGTCAGGAGTCGTTACGATAGTATCATCACCATCATTAGCGGTGTTTCGGCTATATATAGTCAGGAGACGTTACGATAGTATCATCGTCATCATCATCATCACTAGCGGTGGTTCAGCTATATATCGTCAGGGGGCGTTTCGATAGCATCATCAACGTCATCATTAGCGGTGTCCCAGTTGTATATCGTCAGGAAACGTTACGATAGTATCATCATCATCATCATCATCATTAGCGGCGGTTCAGCTAAATGTCATCAGGTGACGTTTCGATAGTGACATCATCATCTTCATCAGTGATGGCAGGGTTCCAGTTACACATCAGTCGGAGATAATTAGGCAGATCCCATCATCATCGATGGCAGGATTCTAGCTGTACACCATTTGGAGAAAATACACCGACATCCCTGGCCAGGGGCTAGGCATATCCCTACTGTCCAGATCCACCTTTCCATCTACTAATACGAGGGGTCATGGCCTCGTGAAACCACATGGCAACCAACCATTACAAGTATTTATTTATGTATTGTATATGTATGTATATGTATGTATATTATATTTTATTAGTATGTATCTATTCGTACGTAGTGTATGAGGGGGCTCTTCACGGGTGGCACAACACCCGTGCGGATGTCTTCCCTCGTCTGGAATGGATTGAACGTATTGATGCATATCAGATTATAATAAGTACTACCTGGGAGGGTGGTTGCAGTCACTGTAGTGTCGCGAATGGCCAATGGGCTGCAGTTGCTCACAGGCGAGGGTTGGGGAGCCTAGGAAACTCCCCTTCCCCACTCGCATATTTTTGACTTGACAGGTGGCCCGGGACCATCTTTACAGTAGCTTCAGTATATATACCGTAGTTTAACTTAGTTTAACCTGGAGGAGTTGGAATTCGGGGGGCAAACTGGCTCTGAGCCCGGACGCCAGACACTGACGCGAGGGATGGTGCGGTACTTTGCACAGAAGAGGCCCAACATGAAAAGGCGCATCCAGGCTCAGGTCAACGTATCCGGAACTCGTGTCGGGAGAAGGAAGATGGGATCAGTCACCGATGAGCCTTTGGGTACGGAGGGGCCGAATTTAAAGCAACCACATTTTCCGCGTACACATACATTTACACATACCTTCTACAAACCCCTTATCCATTAGAACCCAACGTACCACTAGAATGAGACATAGGGCCAGATACAGGTGACGGAACTTAGGCCGGCTAGTAAATAAACGTAACAATGTAATTGATATAAAGATAATGCAGAGTAAATATAAAAGATCGTAGGGAATAAGCACAGCGAGATAACGGCGGAAGATAAAATTATTAATCAGCGAGGGCGTCGAAGACGGAATCATCCATAGGAGCGGCTACGAAGGACTCGAGGGCTTTCAGAGGATCTATGTACTCTATATGTGCATGCGCATGTGATAACGGCACGTCACTAACCTTTCCAGTGGATGGCGGTCGATCCCATACAGGTAGGACAATGGGGGATCGAGCGGAGAGGGCATGGAAGCAGAGGATCGCGCACTCTGGAAGCGCAGCTACACCAGATGCAGTGGTTTCAGTCCGTAGGAATGATAGGTAAATAATATAGGGCCACGGAACATAGTATGTTTAGCAATTGCACCGTAGGGCTTAATTGGCGTGCTAGGTAGTTTTGTTTGCGTTTTCCATGAACATTCACGAACTTCATACCCCAGTATTTAATTTAAGTTTAGCTTGCGATAGGGTTACCACAAAACCAATTCATCCCCTATAGTTCGAAACAAAAAATTACACAACGTGAACTGGGGAGGTCTTGAATAAAACGAGGGTGTTTGGAAATACTACGTTAAAAACCGTAGAGCCTTCACCCGACGTAGATAGATAGCTTGTTTGCCGCTAACAAGGCGTAAACTCAGTTAGGAGTAGGATCGAGCTGAAAGGCGAAGAAGAGGAGCCATCACAAGCTCAGTAAAGTGAAAGTGTAAAGACGTGTTTTATACGCAATATTATAATCCGTGGTCTTGTGACTTGTGACAATTAAATTTTTTTTTTTATTACTCTGTTGTAAAATGGCGGACAATCAACTAACTGAAGAAAATTTACGTCATTGCATGCTGTTTCATTTTTGATCGGGTGTTAATGCAACGGTTGCAACAAAGAAAATGTGTGATGTGTATGGAGACGTATTGAAAGTGAATAAGTGCCAACGTTGGTTTAGAAAATTTTCCGATGGTGATTTTGACTTGTCTGATAGCGATCGAAGTGGGCGCCCGGTAGGGTTTGATAATGACGCTTTAAAAACACCTAGAAGCGTATTTTTCTTAAAAGTCTACCAACAAGATGGTAAAAGGTCCTAGATAACGAAGGATATTGAATCGATTAAAAATAAAATTAAATGTAGTTAAATTATTTTTTTGTTGTCACTTAAATAATTGATTACCTATGGGGACACCTAATAGTCCTGCGAGATTATTATTTTTTTCCAAATAACCCTGTATATGTGTATTCAGGGAAGTATTTCAGGTTTGATTGTCATGGGGCGGGTTATAAAGTATGTAGGTTACAAGTTGTTTTGAAGGCAACGTCAAAAATCAATGAGTCTGTTGAATTATTATGCCGAGACGCGAACCGATATACATACATATGTACATTTACCCTTGGCCCGAATCAGGCATTATTTCGAGCAAACGCACAGAGCCTTGTAACACTGGCTCGCAGAACAATATTTTGTTAACTGGTATGATTGGAAGCAACTGAAAATTGATCCGAATACAGGGTGGACATCGCCGAAACGCAATACGAGGTGTGACAATTTAATTCCCGGAATAATGGTATCGAAACCGCGTGAGTGTTGAAAATGAAATTAAAATATTCCACACAAAACTGTATGTAGGTATTTTCTAAATTATTTGAGGGATTGCACCACCCTGGAGGAGTGAAATAAGGGTAGAAAATGGGTGATTTCTTACATTTTTAAAAGACATTTATGTAAATTTCGTCTTTTTTATAGTGTCGTTTTTGCTTCTAACGCTTGACATGGTCTCAAAATGATCAATTTGATAAGAAACGTTACTCAAGAATAAACAAAAAATGTATTTAATTAAAACTTAAGTAGTAGCTTGTTGGTCTATAGGTTATGACTCTCGCCTAGTGAACCAGAGATCGGTGGTTCAAGCCCCATTCCAATAGTTTTTATTTTCATAGTACCAGCGTATAGTTTAGTTTGTAAAGAGTTAGAATTCATAAAGAGTAAATAATATTGCCACGAAAAAATATGTATACATTTATATCAAGGTATTTATGATTTATTTGGATAAAATGGGTTTTGATTCTTCTTCACTCGATGATGTTATAAACTATTGTCACGAGACTGGCTATGGGAGGCAAATGTAATACTTTGAATTAAATATTTTTTTATTTATTAATTTTAATTCAACAACTTAGTTAGAGGTGTGACATGGTTCAACGAATTACCTGTTAAAAGGAGAATTGAAAAAAACTATGAGGCATTTAAAAAATATATTTAAAAAAGCCCTCAAAATTAACTACATTTTTATTTTATATTAAGTTATCTACTTACATATTACTTAATTGTATAAACTCTTTATCATATAATTCTTTAGAATATTTCTTTAATAATAGATAGTTTTAAATTTAATATTATTATACTGTACACTGTTATTATCTTTGCTTAAAATTTTATTATATTTTTCTCTTTACTTTATTAATTTTTTAATTGTTTGCTTATTGTTAGTTTTTCTTTTTCAATTTATTGTCCCTAATTTAATAACTTTTTTCCTTTTATATACATTTACGTACTATAAAAATAAATTAAATAATAAAAAAATATATATATAAAAGTGTAAGTCATTCTCCAGACACAAGAGTTAGTCTCTTTTTGGAGAGGTACAAAGATATAATAAATTTATGTATCAATATATGTACTTAAAATAGACTAGAAAAAAATATATATGTAATAATGCTGTACGTAATAAATAATAAAAAAAAACTTTGTTTTCACCACTTAACTAGAAACTACCGGTTTCGCAGGCGCGTGCAGTGGGAACGAGAAGCATGACTTTTATTTAACCGTATATTTGGGAAAAAATATCGAGATTAAATATTTATCTGACAGAATATTATCAAATATTAAATTCTGAATAATATGTCAATTATTTTGATTTGAATATTCCGAGATATATCTCTTATTTCGGTTTCTTTTCAAAATATACGCTTAGGAAAAAGTCATGCACCTTGTTCCCACTGCACGCCCCTGCGGTTTCGTTACCTCTGTATCTTCATCAGGACGGACGCAAGCTAACTATCCATTATCTATTCTAGCAAACAAATCAATTTTTGAACGTAGGCACATGGTGGGGGTAATTGATAAGCGGACGCCGAAATGGGGAATATGTCAAGTAAAGGGCTATTCATAAAGTTTACTAACTAACTAACTAACCATCACGCCGTTTCCCCGCAGGGGTAGGCAGAGAGGATTGGACGCCACACCCTTCTATCCTGGCACACCACTTTTGCTTCGGCCACATTTATACATCTTCTCATACACGTTCTACGTTTGTTGCGGCATTTAACAGGGCCATCCTCAAATACTTGTAGTACCTGATCGTTCCAGGTCTTTCGCGGACGCCCTCTATTCCTGTTGCCCTTAACACTCGCCTCATATATTTTCTTAACCATCCTTTCCTCGTTCATACGTTCCACATGACCAAACCATCTTATCAGTTTATCTGGTTGTTAATTATATTGGCTTTAGTGTTCAGGCACTTTTTTATTTCTAGTATTTCTAAGTTATCTAATCTAAGGCCCCTATTATTTACGTGTAGAATCTCGAAACCGTTTTCCCTTTCCACACGTTTAAAACGCCAACTCGTAACGCCACTTCTGTAAATTTTTGCCAATAAACTACCAAAGTATTAGATCAACAATTCACTGCCTCTGCTAAATCATCATACATACCAAGCGCCACTCACACAATATACGTCACATGCCGACGCAAAAAGATGACCTTGGACGGGTGGGCATTTTCTTCTCCGGGGATAAAAAATTGCGCCCCAATAACTATTATGGCCCACGGGAGTCAGTCACACGAAGCAAGACTAGTATTTCATAATGGCGTCTGGTGCCGACTTTTATGTATGGAAGTGAATCTAGGAATTAACAAAAAAAAGCAAAAGCGACTGAGCGTTGGAAAAGTGTCGCTAAGGCACACACGTGTGAAAATTCGCTGTACGATAGAAAGACAGAGAGAGAGAAAGAGAGAGAGAGAGATGAATAAATTAGTAGTGAATGTAATGTTGGCTGTAACGTAGTGGATGGTATAAAGAAAGGATCGCTGAGATGGTTTGGTCATGCGAAACAAATGTGCGAGGAAGGTAAAGAGAAAATGTGAGGCGAGGCATTTGCAACAGTGAAGTGGGACCCACCACAGACGCTGGGCCGTTCAACGAGCAAAAGCTCCCGTATCGGCCCTACACTTTCGCCTTCCAGTTTGGAATTTTTAAATGCTAAAGCAGTTTCCTCGCTACGCCGCTGGCTTCACTGTCTCTGGGGTGCATTATAAAAATAATTTTTTCAACGAACGTAACAATACATAAAAATAAAATCACAATACATAAAAATATAAAAAAAAGCAGAGATATACAAGGAGAAGAAAATAACAAAGCATGAATATAAATAAAGCAAAATAAAACTCCGGAATCTGCCAGCTCCGCACATCAGTGCTGGTACCGGAATTCCATTATGTGCCGTTAGTACTTGTCTTGCCTTGGTAGACATATTAGACCGATATTCACACCCCATGACCGCTTACTCCTACCGGGAACGAATCGTCATTTTAGAGATGAAGTCCATCACACAAGGCAATTAAACCATCGAAAATATGCCAAATCTCCACCCTCAGTGTATTATGATATAGGTTACCGGCAAGGGGCAGAAAACCGACAATGTCGAATATGTCTGAGTATTTTTTTTGTATTATCAGAACATTTAACCAACATTTTACTTTTTTGTCTTCAAACGTAATATCTGTATTGTTCGGGACTTTTAGAAATGAAATTCTTAGTTGTGCTTTTCAATGGCAACTATATTTATTTATTTATTTATTCCAGTACGTGGGAATGCTAGTGCAGTCCCACATTTTCCATATAAGTACACATATATTGAATTATAATACAAGCGATACATAAAATAATACAAAAGGATGTGTATATATTATCAAAAATTATCACATGTAGATAATAAGTAACATATTAATGAATACAACGGAATAAGGTATTATTATGTGACTAGCTGTAACCCGTCAGAAATGACGGTACTTTTACATGTCGTTTACAAAAAATATTTTATATTAAAAGAGTTACGGACCTTACAGTAATTTACGACGGACGGACAGACAGCGAAATTATTATTATTGGGATTCTTGCGAACTCCATGGAAGGTCCTTTATTGGCATCCGTGGATAATGCGTTCAAAGAATATGCAAATAAGCAGTTTATTAACAATGTTTTTATCATTTTATTTGAGTTGTATTGAAGCGAACGAATTTTTCATAATCGTTATAAGTTACTGTAACGTTATGTAAGTTCAAAGTAATGTAAGTGATAATAATGTAAGTTCAACTTTTTGCAAAAATAAGTCAGAAATGTTTCAAAAAAGTGTCAACTTTTATATTGGGTATCTCCATATTCATTTGATCACCATTACTTGCTTCATTTTCGACTCATTATCAAGGCAGGAAACCACCTGTAAAGTTTTTGCTACTAGCCGTGAGACACGCTGTATCATCATCAAACATAATAATTTCGCTGCCTGTCCGTCTGTCTGTCCGCCCGTATCGTAGTGTGACGTCCGTAATTTCGTTCGAAATCACGGCAAGCCCAAACTGGCCGATTAACGCATGTTGCTACCGCCGCTTCTCCGTGGAGCGTCAAGAACATACAATTAATATCGAGGGTAGAAAGCTAAAAGGGCGTAAAAGAAATATTTTGACAAAACATTATTTTGCTTTCCTGTAAAGTTCGAAATAATCCTCTATATACTAGGGCTTAGGAAAGACGCGAACCAATAATAATTAACGTTATTATTAAATTTGTTAATGATTAATTATTATCTCTTTTTATTGGCACTAAGATTTATTCATATATTGACTGCTTTTAATAAATATTCTTGCACACAAACTGTACCTACTGGAAGAGCACTGTCTGCTATAATACAGTAAAATACTAGTGTAACAGGCAGGGCGTCGAATGTAGTGTTTACTTTACAGCCAAGACCCTTAGCAACAATGATACATGTTTTTAAAAATATTTTTTTTATTTAATTAAATATAAGGTACAAATACATACATACCTACAATAAATTAACATTTTTTTAATACTTTGTAGTCATGTAGACCTCAACAGTGAAGAGAAGCTCTTGAGTCTGATGAGGGAGCCACAGTTCTTATTTTGTATATAGGTACATATGCGAGTCATTTAATAATACGGTAAAAAAAAGGTAATTTGACAATGAAGTATTGAAGTATTTTGAAAAAAGCTATAAGTTTAAGTTTTAGGTCATATTATATTTTTGTAAACACTATAAAATGTTTGCCATTTGTAAATAGGTAATTTGTTACTCTAAGGAGTAGCCTGTTGGTCTTGTGGGGAGGACACTCTCCTCGTGATCCAAAGGTCGCGGGTTCGAACCTCACTCCAGAGTAGCAAGTTAGTCCTATTTTCATGGCACAAACATTTAGCTTAGTTTAAATATTGATGTGACATGTCGACTGAAATAAATCGATTTTTCAGGGGGACACTTTTAAATTTCGAACCGGATTTCTAATTCTTTTTTGAATCTTCTCAACATTTTTTTGTGTGTCTGTAGGTAATATTTAAGATGATCTTATTAGTAATTGAGATGTTTTATTATAATTTAAATTCCTACCTACTTCGATATAACATGGAAAAAAATGGTTAACTGATTTACTAGTTTTGTAAAATTCATATTTTGATCTGTTAAATATTGTATTTGAGATCCTGCTGTCTTTGCTGTAGGTAGGCAATCATGGCCTAAACCTAAAAATGGTACTAACTCAAATACCTAAAATATTGAGTTACTGCCTCGTTCGTTGGGGCAGTCGATGTATTCCGTATTATTATATTTGCATCTCTATTTGAAAAAAAAATATTGAAAATTATTATAATGAATATTTCGTCATTTTTGACGGGTTACAGTTATTAAAATATAATTACAATCTATGTTCTTCATGTTCATGTTCCATAACCGTGCAGGTGCTAGAAGAAAGATGATTTGATACGTCTATTTATTTGTCAATCAATTATTTTTACTCCCTTTATATTAACTCGTGGCGTCTGCTTGCTTGCCGGGTGAAATTTTTTTGGATCGATTTTTAACCCTTTTCTCGTGATCCAATCGAGCTGAAACTTGGCAAGTAGACTCGTGGCGACGATCAAGAAGATCTATAAAATTTTCGTTAAAAAAATTATTAATTATAGTATAATTTCGGATTTTTAGAAATTTTATTGGTTTTTTCAAATTGGAATCATTAGCAAAGTTTGATTACTAGCATAGCGGCCCGATAACGTCGCGGAATATTTTCTAAATTTGAATTACTCCGTCGGTATACATAATAGGTACTTCACTACGAATGTCGAAAATGTAAATCGACTGACAAATGTTTTTAGAATTTAGTCTTCAAAGCATGAAGTGTCTTATCAAAGCTCAAAACATCTGATATTTTAGAAATATTTTAAATTACTGTAAGTTTAGTGTTATGTTATATGTTTTAATTCGCCTTTAATTGTTGTTATATTTTACAAAGAAAGGGAGTGTAATAAAAACTTGGTTTTTATGGGTTACTTTTTATGCAAACATAACAAGTGTTGAGTAGTCTTGCCGCAACCACAAACACAACACCACACCGTTCGCACGCATAGCCCTATAATTCAGTTTACATAACATCTTAGGCCTCCGTGGTTGTGTGTGAGGCATCCCCACCTAGCGGGGCTGTGTGTGTGTGTGTGCGAGGGTGGGGGAGTGGGTAGCAGGTCGATATGAGAAGGGTGCGCGCGCAATGGGGTGAATTTTATACCTCGAGGTGACGTAACGTGTGGGAAGATTTTAATTTTAATATATTTTTTTGTTTTTTATACTCTCTTGGAGATTTTGCATGGAAGAATTATTAATTTAAAAAAATACTTCGAAATAAAATATTTATCTTAAAATATTACTACATATTCAGACTTAAATGGTAATGGTAATAATCCAAATATTTAAAATTAAACATGGATTAGTACCCAAATACTTTGATGACAGGATGAAGCTGAATAAGGTTTTTCATTCCTTCAATACAAGAGGAAGCGACAACATAAGACTACCAAAGAAAAAGAAAAACACCTCACAAATTTGTATGATATATAAAGGTATAAAAATCTTCGATAGCTTGCCAAAGGAAATTCAAAACATGGAGAATGATTAATTAGATGGAACACTTTTAAATGATTAATTAGATGGAATGCAACATTTCTAAGAGAAATCATGTATTAGCCCACACAGTATTATGTGTGGAACTTAATTATTAAGATAAATATATAAAAAGATAAATATAATGAGGTACGTTGATTGATAATTTTGATAGGAATATTAGGAGATACATCTTTCAATTGTTCGAAGAATATTTTTTCTTCGGAATGAAGGTTAAAACTTTGTGGTGACATTATTATTAAAATAAAACACAAATTACTTTGTTTTCACCACCTTATTAGATATACAATCTACATGTTTCGAGAACAATGTTCTCGTCCTCAGGATCGTTTGTGTTTTATTCAGCCGGCCTTTTATACGAGTAAAAAAATCATACTAACACTATCATGAACGAAGACTATCATGAAATCAGTAGTTTATAAACTTAATTGTAACGATTGTGATCATTTTTATATTGGTAAAACAAAAAAAAAAATGAAACTAGGGTTAAAGAACACATCAAAGCTTTAACTTGCGATGTTTAGTCGGATTTTGTAAAATGTTTAATACAATATGATCATACATTTAATATTATTGCAGGTTTAAAATGTTTACATATTAGTTATAAGATCCCGCAAAAAAATAATCTACATATACACGAAATTAGCAAAAGTATTAATATTAATTCAAATATAATAAATAACCAGACTAAATTTGTGCAAAGCCCATTATTGAATATTTTTTCACTTAAGATTCCATCCCCTCGAGATGATATTCCATAATAATTAACACCTCCGACCCCCCCCCTCCCCTCACCAATTCAATTTTACAAATCAATCCTGAAGAATAAAACATTGTTCTCGAAACATGTAGATTGTATAATCTAATAAAGTGGTGAAAACAAAGTTATTTGTGTTTTATTTAAATTTATCTTTTAATTCGATTTTTTTTAGGGAAATTAGTTAATGAGATCTCCAAAATATGGCGCTTATTTCCTACCGAAGTGATTATCTAATATTAAGACAAAAAAGTAGAAAATTATTTTGACTTACGTTAAAAATAATGAATTTTTCATAATCAATATAAGATGCTGTTATGATAGTTTAACTTTTTGCAAAAAATAACCATAGGTATGGAAAAACAATGCGAACTCTGATTTTGCGTATCTCCATAACTATAACTATTGAATTTGTGTAAAGGCATATTTAAAACACTGATTTGATAATGAAATAGGTATTTTTCTCTAAAATTCTCTTTTTACTCCCTTCTGATTGATTGCTTGTCTGACAAAAACTTTGGATCGATTTTTAACCCAATCGAGTTGAATCTTTGCAAGTAGACTCGTGACGACGATCAAGAAGGTCTATCAAATTTTCGTTAAAAAAATAAATGATTATAGTATAATTTTGGATTTTTAAAATTTTTAATGGTTTTTTCATAGAACTCAGTAAGTTGTATGGAGAATCCGAAGCATCTGGTAGACACGGAACCTGATTATAATATAATTTTGGATTTTTGTAAATTTTTTATTACTCCCTTTCGTAGCGTTGCCCGACCGAAGCCCAACGCGTAGGTTAAGCGCCAAACCAGTTTCCAATAGTAAATGAGAAAGGGTGTATAATAAAAACTTGATTTTTATGGATTAGTTTTTTTTTTGCTGATTGTAAACTTTTAATATCAGTTGTAGGGTTGTACTTTACCGCGAATCGCGCCTTGACGAAATAATCGCGCTTGCGCAAATACTTTTAGGGGTAGCACTTGCCACCGCCGGCAGTGGATAGCCGAGCGCCGATTCGGCATTATGTGACAAAATCGTTCGTCCAGACCAAACGTCACACTGACACCTTCATCCGGGTCTTCGACAGGACCGCAGATGTTAAAAAATTGCGGCATTAACTAACTTAAATCCTAAAAACAACTCCTCAACTGCTAAATCGCCCCCATATCGCAAGCCCGTAGCCGGAAAGGTCGCGCACTGCGAAAATTCGAAAAGAAAAGCTCGCGTCGGTACCTGCAGTTTCCTGTTATCCCGACAGCACCATGTTGTTGGCCGCTTTTGTGTCATGGCCGCCGTCGCTGACATTTTCGCGTGCGAATATCCCGCAAGTCCGGCGAATTTACACGCGTATTGAGAATTAACGCACCCTAGATACGCCATAAATGTGAATACGTAGTTTAATTAAATGGTGGTATGGCTGAATGCCGGGTTCGTTCGCGTTTTACGGCTATGCGGAAATAACAATCGACTGGCAGGCGCCATAGACTAATCGATAAGCGAACGGTCCGCCGTGAATCATGCTAGAGTTTTGCACATTTATACACGACTGTGATATCAGTGGATGGTTAGAGACATCGTTCGTTAGCTTAGACTTTATATTTATCAGTTGAATTGTAGTTTTTGTAAGTAAACTCGACAGCCAAGCTGTCCCGTCTAAGTTGCGTTAGGTGTTGTGCTTGTATATATACTAATAAAAATAAGAGGAGGAGTTTTCCCGACGACGAGTCCAGAGAAAACTTCGACGAGATGACGACGGAAACAGGAAACCAAAGCCAGGTATGTCGAACTTGTATTATTTCGTTATTGGTAGTAAGTATAACAATTTAGGGATAACGAAATCGGACCATTAGAGAATTTGCAATAGTTACAGGATTGTTGAAGAATAGTTAATTATTAAGTTATTTTTCTTTATAATATGCATTTTTTTTATTGTGGCACGAATCTGTGTTTCCATTTAATTCTTTTGTGAGAATTCGCTTGAATATGCGAGTTCTTTGGACTGCGAACATATTTCTGGAACGGGATAGGTAGGTAGGTACTATGCTAGCAACAAGTTTTACTGAAAAATAATGATTAAAGCAGAAAGATTATATGAAATAAATACGAGCTGTGTACGAAAGAAAATGGTTTTTAATAATCTGGAAAAAAGATTCATTGAAATTCTGTTTGAATGTTAAATATGTTTAATATACTTATCTGTATTGTTAAATTAATATTCAATGTACCTATAGGTTAACAAAAACAATAAATAAATATATGCTAAGTAGTTGAATAAGTAATTAAGATTTTTTTTTCAAATCAAGTAAACACTTTGTGACTTGACATTATAAGACGTATAAGAATAATTTAAATACTATGTTTTAAACCACTTTATCGCTATATATTTGTCAACTAGTTTCGGTTGGACTCAACCTTCTTCAGGACAATTATAATTTAGACTGGAGTCTATATTATAATTGTCTTGAAGAAGGTTGAGTCCAACCGAAACTAGTTGACAAATATATAGCGATAAAGTGGTTTAAAACATAGTATTTAATTTATTCTTAAATGTCTTAATTAAGAACTAACGTGAAAACAAATTTTAAAGATAACTATTTGTATTATAAATTTTAATTTGCTATTAAAACTTTTTCTAATTTCTCGAACTGTTATTCTAAGTTTTCTTTTTAATATTTATTTTTATTGCAACACCCAGATTTAAATCACATAGACGTAATGTGACCTCGCTAGGAATCGAACCTAGAACCTCCGGTGTGAGGTGTCATTCTTATTGATTGGACTACGGGGGCTACAAATGTTGTTTTATATGTAAAATTTCTAAACCCTTATTAATAACAAATTAATGATTTGTTTCTAAATGATGATTACAAAATTCTAAATATTAATAGAATATAATATTGACGGTCCCAAAGTGTATTGTGGAATCTGCAAAAATTCAATTTTAGTTTTATTATCTTAAACTATCAAATTTACTCTATATTTTCAAACAGTATTTAAATAAAAGTTCTGTTCTGGTTTCAAAAAAAGTAACGTAATTTTTTTTTTTATAATTATCCAAAAATATATAGTAAATTAGATAGTGTCACGGTTCGCAGCTTTAGCAGACAAATGAAAACACCGGAAATTGATTAGCGATTTACGAATAGGCATGGTGAAAGTATTGAAGAATAAGTGATTTTAGAGAATAACATATTTTGAAAGGATCCTAAAAAATGATCCTGTTTCAATATAGGGACACATTGAGATTAATATGATTTTCAATAAACTAAAAGTATAAAATTGTGCAATCCGCCATTTTAACTGAAACACCGGTCAGAGAGAATGACGTCACCCCTCAGTTGAACCGTTTCCATAGACACAATGCAATGTTTACTGATGCTTGACGTCACGTAGATGACAGACATGACAAAATGACGTTTTTGCGTGAAATAAAAAAAATAGGTAGATGAAAATGCAATTATTTGCGTAAAAACTTAGTTTATTAGTGAAATAATGTTATTTTCGGTAATAGTAGACGTGTACCTACAATAAGGTATAAAATTTTATTTCAAAATATGTCATCATGTCTGTTAGTACCTACTTGACTATTTTATCAAATTGACAAGTCACTTACCACGAATTAAATATTTTTGAAATCACACTATCTCGTAATTTATCATATGACTGTGAACTCTTTATTAAACAAACACTTTATTTATCATTCGTTAGAACATTCAATCCTATTTTCGCACCTATTTATTTCACCCCTATCGGTAAGAACTCGCTCGAAATCTATCGCCTCGAAATTCAAGTCGTCCGCGGCTCACTTCGCACCGATCGAAATGTCAAAACAAACTCTCTCGCCGCGACCTAGACCCGCTGTTTATACTCAAACGCTGGTTTTTCGAAATCACGAGAAGGTTTCCGTCGCTCCTAGGCTGTTCCAGGCGTCTCCCGAATGTTGTATATAATCGTAGACTGTTCTAGAAGATCCTAGAGGCTTCTTATCTTATTGTCTTAAGGCGACCTGAAAGTCGTCATCGATATATTAAGAAAGATTCTGTACATAATCTTTTATTTCAACATCTCGTAACAATAGTAAAACGAAAATGGATTTTTTGCAGATTCTACAGTATTTGTAGGAACCGTCAATATTGTTAAGCTATTTAAGACATTCGGATGAATTTTAATTCGTGTCCTGATTTGGAAATTAATGTTTTAGACAACATTAACGGTAATCTTGAAAGAAACAGAAAGTGAAATCATCTTCTTCTCGTGCCCTGTCCGTTTAAAGGACGTTGGCTATCATGTTGGCTATGCGGACTTTGTTTACTGCGGCCCGGAACAGCTCCACAGTAGACTGGCCAAACCAGGGTCTCAGGTATTTCAGCCATCAAGTCCTCCTTCTTCCAGGGCCCCGACTTCCGGCAATCTTTCCCTGCATTATGAGATGCAAGATCTCGTATTTCTCTGGATGTCTCATCACATGTCCTAGATATTGAAGTTTTCGGATTTTTATTGTTTTAATAACTTCTTTTTCTTTATTCAACCGAGCCATAACATCTTCATTCGTAACTCTGTCCGTCCAGCTTATTTTGAGAATTCTTCTGTAGATCCACATCTCGAATGAACTTTTGATAGATCTCTTTGATCGTTGCCACGAGTCTGCTTGGAAAGTTTCAGCTCGATTGGATCACGGGAAAAGGGTTAAAAATTGATCCAAAGTTTTTGCGTCAATCAAACAGACGTCACGAGTTAAAATAAAGGAAGTAAAAAAACGTTTACTTACGGTAAAAGTGAAATAAAAAATTTAATTTGTTTTACAGTCAAATAAATTCCGCAGGGAACAGGGGGGAAGATAAAATGGGAATGGATTCAAATTTGTTTGATTGTGGTATTGAAAATGAAGCCTTGCAGAAAAATGATTTACGTTTTGAGTGATGTATCGCAGTGTGGAAAACCAACAGTGAAGTCGGTTCTGGTGTATCCGGTTGGAACCGGAAAGGATAACCGTTTAAGTAGGTACAGCCAGTCTACTTCTGACTGGCTATTTTACGTAGGAAAATGACGTCACCGGCTTCCCTTGGAGTATATAGGCAAGGGCTGTATTTTCAGCAGAATGGAAGACACCGAAAAACTACTTTGGAACTCAGGTTTTTGTTGGTGGAACACTTTCTTTCAATTGCACTAATTCATCGCATTAGAATATTTCACTCGTCTTTGGTATATGTTTTTCTCCCGTTTACGTAGCACACGGACTCACAGATTCCTATCGAACTTCAGAGACTCAATTCCCTGAGTGATTGCGTCGCAATTTTAGGCCCGGTTGTTTCATCAAATTAGATTAAAGTAAAAGTTCGCTTAAAGCATAGATTTTTGCGTTCTCCGCCAATCAAACGATCCGTTTTCGTAAAAATCTATGCTTTAAGGGGGAATACCTGCCTAGACATTTCGGAAAAATCAATTTTTAAATTTTTGCAATTTTGCAAAATTTTTATATTTCAAGCAAATTTTTTTATTAAAGAGTTAAGGTTGTTATTACGGTCGTTAGACATATTTAACTGTAATTTCGGATATTTTATACGCACCGTATGTATTACCGAGAAGCGAATTTCGACGTTTCGTTGGATACTTATCCAACGTCATCAGGAGGACGACCTTTACACGCGGAGTATAATCAGTCCGCTCTCTAAAGGTAAAGGTCGTCCTCCTGATGACGTTAGATAAGTATCCAACGAAACGTCGAAATTCGCTTCTCGGTAATACATACGGTGCGTATAAAATATCCGAAATTACAGTTAATTTTTTTTGAATATTTCAAGCAAAAAAAAAAGTTGTAGCTGATAATAGTGGCATCCCTTTGTTGATTACGCGCCGCGCAACGCAGCGCCGCACTACACGCAGGTAGCTGCCAACCGGGCTCTTTCATAATAAAAACTTTAAACATAATTTTATTATATTTGTGAAGAGTGCTCGATGATATGGGAATTCAAAGAATGGTGGAGGACTTATATTATAGACCCCTTGAATCGATGATTTTATGTTAGTTGAAAAAATTCGCGATTTATTCATTACTCAATTTTCAATTTACTCGAAATCATGTTTTAAAAATCAGTGACCAAAATATTTCGGCAACCACTTAACCGATTAACTTAAAATTTCTAGTGATTATTCTTTACAAAATTATCTAGTCTTTGTCGTAAGATTTTTTTAAGTGACTTAGTTTTTTCGGTATAATAAACCCGAATTTTTCCATAAAAAACGGTATTTTAAATTCAAACGCCCGCCATTTTGTCAAAAATCGATATTTTCAAAAAATCCTACGTCAAAGACTAAATTATAGTGTCAGTTTTGATAGTTTTTTTTATCTTTTATTCTGATGACTACAGATGAAATAGGAGTGGTCACCGCGGAGGACTTTTTTTTTAGCAGTCGAGAGAATTCAAAAATTTTCCGCCATTGTTGAATATTTTTTAATAAATTTTTTGTTACATATTCGTAAAAGTATGTAATTTCGTGCAGAAATGATACAAATACCATAATTCTTATAGGTTTCCTTAAAAAGATTCACAAAATTTGCCTTTTTTCTCGCTTCGTAGGAAGTATTCCCCCCCTTAAACGAACTTTTATTTTAATCCAACTTGAAACAGCAACTTGACACGCGACTCCGAGACCACGAAAGCCAGCACACAGAAATAACCGAAATGTTGGTAGCTGCCGAGGAAATATATGAATTTTCTACAAACGACCCCTTGATACTTAAACTCTATTTCTTTAAGTTTGTTTAGTTGCATTCCCTCAGCAGTAGAGCCCGTTCACTTTAGAAAAGCCACTTGCATTAGTGTGAGTAACAGTCCGTTTACAAAATCTCGTAACATTCTTTTTTTGAGTAAATGACAGACGAAAAAAAAAATTATTTTAGTTTCTTAACCAAAAATAAGCATAGGTACTAGTAATATAAAAAACTCATTCCGTTTTCAAAATAAATATATATTTCAAAACGCAAGCATTGAGCATAATATGCTCAATGCTTGCTCAAGGCATATTATGCTTTTTAAAATAGAATACCTACTCTAAATTGGATTTTTTATCAATATGTCACTTTATTGAAAATTAAAACAAATAAGTGTATGCATTATCTGCTGTATCGCATATGTCATTGGTATTAATCATTCATCAAAATATATAATTATCTACGTAATACTGTCCGTCACCAATGCTACCAGACTGCTCCAATAATAATGTGATATAATAAAAAAAAAGCAAAAAAGCATAATTCTCTTTTTAATAATGTCCATCACTAACGTTATCAATACGCTACTTAGATAGCGCTGTCTCTCAGCATTAACTGGCGGCCGAAATATATAACAAAAGCAAGTCATTTTTGATGGGTTATAGCTAGTTTTAAATAAATAATATATAAGCAGGTAAAATTCTAAATAAATAAAATCTTGTAATTAATTTTAATCAATAAGATAAACTGTTGTCGTCTGTATCCTCATCTAAATTTATATTTAATTGATATAAGTCTGTGGTCACAGTATCGTGATCTTGCAGTCACCGTATTTTTAAATAATAAATATTAAACAAGGAACGACCGCTCCACATGACTGCCAGGGTGATACCAAATTGGCCAATGGAATAGATTTAAAAAATTAATACCAAAAATAAAATTAATAAGTAGGATATTCTCCTGTTCTGCGCATGTATAAGTAGCGCAAGAATTTCATTTGAATCTGCTCAATCTTGTCGATGTATTTCCTTTGGTGTGGGCTCCACACTGCCATTCCATATTCCAATTTTGAACGAATAATGAAATTTTACATTTGCTCGATGCACTTCTCATTCGAAAATCTTTTTGATTTGTGTGTTACAAAGCCTAAAAGCTTATAACACGTTGTAACTAGTTGTTTATGTAACCCGAGAAAGTCAGCCTGGCATCAAAGACAATACAGAGATGCTTGATCTCAGCAACGCGTGAATTCTTTTCTTTATTAATCGTATAATCGATCTTAATTGGTGTTACCTAACGACTATAGGTAAGACATGACATTATAAGGGACTGCAAAACAATGCAATCTTTGTGTCCCCCCTCGAACTTTTTTAAATTGTATTCTTAACCTGGGCACCGCCGGGTACGAACAGTTAGTAATTAATAAGAACACACATATTTTCCACTGCTAATTTGTTGAAAATACCAAAATATTTCGTGGCCAATGGTTCCTTCATCAGGATACAACATAAAAATCAAAATCAAATCGAAGTGTAAATAATAACAATACTAACTTTTTTGAGTTAAAAATGTCAAATTTTTCATCATCGTTAGTTCAACTACGTTACAATATATCATTTTTGTGTGACTTGAATTGGATAAGATAATAAAAGATGTCAAATCAATGAATCTAGGCTACAGCATGGGAGACAAAAAGACAGATATAATATGTTATGCTGATGATGCGGTATTAATAGCCAACTCCGAAGACGATCTTCAAAAACTTCTGCAAACATTTCATACTTCCTCACAAAGATTCAACATGAAAATCTCCGTAGATAAGACTAAGAGCATGGTGACATCGAAACAGCCAGTACGATGCAAGCTTGCAATTGACGATAAAATAATTGAGCAAGTAATGAGCTTCAAGTAGGTACTTGAGTGTAAAGATATCTAGCAGTTACGACCTCTACGAAGAAGTAAGAAAGCAAGCAAACAAAGCTGCAACTGTTGTTGTATGCTTGAGAAATGTTGTCTGGAGAAACGAACACATGCTCAAGGAGAGCAAAATGAAGATATATAAGACCTGTGTCCACCCAATCATGACGTACGGTATCGATACAAGGGCTGACACTACCAGAACTAAAAGTTTCCTAAGAACAACTGAGATGAAGACTCTCCAATCCATTGCGGGACTGACAATCCGAGACCGAGTGAGGAATTACGAAATACGAAGGACTTGTGACGTCGAGGATATTGTCCGATGAGGAAGATCTGGAAGACGTTACTGGAGTGATCATATGGATAGAGCTTGTTCTGAGAGAGTAGTGAGCATAGCAGCGAACAAGTTGCCGTCTGTTACCAGACTCCCAGGAAGAACACATAAAAGATGGCGAGATAGCTAGACATCTGTATCCCAGAAACAGGCTTCGAGCAATGATAGGACGCAGTCCTAGATGAAGCAGAAGAAGAAGTAGAAGAAGAAGTGTGACTTTACTGTATTGTTGAATAATGTAGATTATCGATGTAGCGATTATGACTCTCGCCTAGCGATCCAGTAGCCGGTGGTTCGAGCCCCACTGCAGGACACCTGCAAGCCTATTTTAAGGCACAGGCGTTTATTAAATTAAGCGTTTATAGAGTGAAAGTTCATTTTTTCTCTGTATAGTTTTCTTCGTGTATATGTGACCTCTCTGGCCGACGTTTCGGCTCCCTCCACATCAGGGCTGATGTGATGAGTGTGTGTTGAAGGGTAGATTAAGTATACCTTGTAATACCGTACCGATTTCAGGGTATGTCCAAGTTTGTGTTAGGTTAAGCACTGGATTGCAGTAACGTGTTGACGCTAAATTTACTAATCCAGTACTAAACTTAATACAAACTTGGACACACCCTGACTTCGGTACGGTAGTGCAAGGCAATACTTAACCTAAACTTCAACACACACTCATCACATCAGCCCTGGTGATGGACCCTGCAATGGGATCCGAAACGTCGGCCAGAGAGGTCACATATACACGGAAATATATCCCAGAAAACTATACAAAGAAGATTCTGAAAACCTGAGAACATTTTGAAAGTTCATTATTAAAACAATTTGATTTAAACACCAAGTTTTGATCCACTGTGTGGGTAATATTATTTAAGCCTAAGCGCTTTCAATGGAGACACCCATCGTCCTCAGAGACAAGAAATGAAAATGTAAATAAAGACAATATGATGTAATATGTGGGGAGAGGTGGAGAGTTGTGAGTGTAATATTAGACATTGATATTACACTTACAACCCTAATTATTTAAGTAATGGAGATGATGCAAGGATTTGATCTGATTGTAATGTGCCCCATTTACTAACGAGAGAACTGAGATGGGAGTACAGTATACCATTTTCTGGGGAAATGTTAGTTTTCACATGTTCAACATGGGAGGTCTACGAGAGCTTAGACCAGCCATACTCAACCTGCGGCCCGCTAAGCTTTTAAGCCAAGCGCCAAGGAACGTTATTAAATAAAACGAGCGAGCCTTACAGTAGTCGCATACGATGTGTATCGTTTGACATCTCACAATTAAAAATATCAATTGAGCAGCTACAGAAATAAACCACAAAATTTAAAAAAGCTAGTACCTATATATTTATTAATTCGTAAATACAAGTAAAGAAAATGATGCGCATTTATTTATTATTGAATATTGCCGCACTAGGTAGGTACCGTATATCTGCATACGCATTTTTACTTAGAAATGTGTTTGGTCAATTAAATGTTTTCATTATTAATATTTTTTTTTTTACAAATACATTATTTTTTTTAACAAAATAGAGCTAGTTACATATGTTGGAATTTTTCTCTTCTACATGAGTGACATAGACTCGTGTGTAGAAGAGGAGTATCTTTACATTTTACATTTCCACATAATAAAATGATAAAATTTACATATTCATCATTTTATATGTATGAACAATTTAGTTATAATTAGTAAATAATAGGTAGGTACATATATATATAATAATAGATCATTTATTTTCGTAGATGGCGGTAGTGTTCTGCCGTACATATTGTATGAAAACTTTGAATAAATATTTAAAAATAATCACGTAAATTACTTTGAGAATGTAAATCATTAAGGGTAGTTATTGTTTATATTAATGTAAAAAAATGAAGTACTTATTGGATAGTTTCGAAGATATAAGATAAGCCAAAATATATCAAAATTACATCATCCACACGCTTGAGACCAGCCGCGTAGCATGTATACAAAATCAGAAGCGTTTGCTGTTGGTAGTGTGCGTCTTCGCTGAGGTGGCACTTGCTGGACACTGATTTGTTTATAGACGATGATTCTTTGTCCATCGTGCGTGCTCTGCGCGCGCTAATTGCGCGCGTCTTATTTCCTGTCACGCATTTCCGTCCTTTTTCACGAAATTACTGCCACGGATTGCAGGAAAACGAGAGGAAAGACGTATCACATCAAAAATATTTCATTTGAAGTATTTCATTCGCCTCCCATAGCCAGTTCCGTGACAATAGTTTGCAACGTACCGTTATAAGTGCCAGTAAAAAAAAATGTAAGAAATCACCCATTTTCTACCCTCATTTTACTCCTCCAGGGTGGTGCACACCTCAAACAATTTAGCAACTAAGTATTTTATTTTTTTATTAAAAAAAAAACATATACAAAATCAGAAGCGTCGGCTGTTGGTAGTATGCGTCTTCGCTGTGGTGGCACTTGCTGGAAATTTATTTATTTATTTATTTATTTAACGCCCTTATGAGCTTTTACAAATATACAGAATACAATTTTTTAAAAATAACATAAGACAGTTAAAATAATAATACAGTTAAAAGTTACTAAGTTATTATACTAAGTTAAATAATAATAGTTAAAAGGTAATAATAATAATAGTAAAACAAAAAAACATGAGACAGATAAAATAATAATACAGTTAAAGGTACAAATAATAATAGTTAAAGGTAAAATAATAATACAGAAAAATTTATTGTCCATTTCCATTTCGTTGAGATGTAAACAATTGTATCAGCTTTCTCCTATACACAGTTATACCATCAGCAAAAATGTCAGCCGCCTCTGCATGTTCATTCCCTAATGAGTATTGATTAGTTTATAAACGATGATCTCTGCTCTATCGCGCGCGCGCTCATTGGTCGGGTAAAATCGAACACATCGAAAACTCGCCTCCGAAAATTTGGCAGTATCGTGAAGAGGCATGTAAGGAATCGTGCGCGCGTACCTACCAGACGCCGGCAAATAATGTAAAGCACTCAGCGGCCCGAGGGGCGTGTGACGCCACATGTTCCCGCCTCATTATGCAGGGAGTCGGGGGAGGCGTGACGTCATCATCCCCTTAATGATTCAGCGCAACCCCCAAATACATTTGCATGTTTTGACAATACACGAACTCGATATATAATTATACACGTGGAGCTGCGCTAATTCGCTTTTGAAAGGCAGTTTCCATCGAAAATTCTTCTCTCTTATTTTATTTAATAAGACAAGTAACATTTTTAAATATAATTAAGGATAAAATATTTTCTATTTATTTATTTCAATATACGGCACAGAAGTACCTTTTACATAATAATGTATACAAAAAATTCATAGAGTAAAACAGCAAGAAATCACAGAATTTACATAGTGTAGATAGTTGTTTAAAGTTATAACAGTAATTTAGAAAAAGGAGATGTGAAATATATACAAGGTTAAAAAAATAGGTATAATAATTAAGAGCAAATCAAAAAAATTAAAATTTTCTTAAAATCAAACTTAAATTCATAAATCATTTAAACCTTAAATTAATTTTTTTCAAAATATCTCCTATACTTTCATTATCAATTTACCTTTTTACTGTATTAATAAATAACTTGTATACACTATGTACCTATATATTAAGGAATAAGAACTGTGGCTCCCTCATCAGACTCAAGAGCTTCTCTTCACTGATGAGGTCTACATGACTACCAAGTATTTAAAAAAAATGTTTAATCTGATATTTCACATATAAGAACTGTATTTGTACCATAAATTAAACAAATAAAAAAATATAAAAAAATGTTTGTGATTGCATTATGAATTCAGGACGGCAGGGTGTAGAGCTTTTAGTAGCGAATCTTTATATCGCGCTACACTGGAATTAAAAATTATTGAAGTCTCACAGAGACGAAGCTATTTACGTATGAGAAAAGTGTATGGAAGTCTCTTGTACGACGGTTCAGGGCTTACAAGCCGTGTGAGCTGGCTCAGGTGATCACTCTACGCAATGCAACTTTCGCCAGTTCCGTCGTAAGAACATGCACACATTATACAATTTTTTAAAGTTATATATTTTTGTTTCGAATCAAGAACATTTTATATATTGCTCTTGTCTCTACTAGAGACATCAGTTGTTATTTTTTTCTCACTAACAAGGTAGTATACATAGATTTCGCAACTGGTATCCCTTTATGTTTTATTTTTCAAAGTTTTTTTAACAATATTCCTTATTATACGATATTCTTTAGAATTATTACATATATACTAGAGTACGGCTGAAAATCAATATTTTAAAATTTTAACTCCTATCGTGCACCAGCATATAACAATATTTTTATATGGAAGTATGTTCTATGAGCACAGTTACTGTTCAGGCATATTCTAGTAGAAATGTAATACAGAATATTTTGAGTATGTCCAAATTTTTCAGAACAGAACTGGATTTTTGTCACATTAATGTATCATTAATCAATCAATGTATATTATAGATGTCTCACAGAGAAGAAGCTGTATTTTTATGGGAAAGTAGGTATAGAAGTCTTTTGGGTGTACATATTAATTCGGATGAATTTCATTACACAGATAAAGTATATTGCTAAAAAACTCCAAAATCAATATAGATATCTCATTAGCGACATCTGTGGTCACTTAAGGGGAATGAAAAAGCTTTGATGCCGGCCGCACTGAGGATCCTTACAACTCGTATGTGAAACGTGGCGTATAATTTAAATATATACAACTTCCAAAAATTAGAAGACATGGTATTCTATCATGGGTGAAAATGGCGAACGTTACATTGTGTAAAGTGATCACTTAAGCCAGCCGTACTATAGGTCGTAAGCCCCATGTACACCCAAAATATTTCTATACCTACTTTCCCATAAAAATAGAGTTTCGTCTCTGTGAGACATATATAATATACATTGATTGAGAAATGTAATAATTCGAAAGAATATCATATATAATTATATATATATATATATATCTATATTAATATAATATATATCGAAAGAATATCATATATATAATAATATATGATATTCTTTCGAATTATTACATTTCTCAATCAATGTATATTATAGATCCCATCATCTCTCTGTGGACCAAATCCAGTAACTATATACTTAGTGCTTTCGTATATAAATATTGTTAAAATATTTTTTATATAACCATCACCAGCTTTGTCTATCCACTGCTGAATGTGGGCCTCCCCAAGGATCAAAAATTTCAAAACCCGCGCCAATTGCCTTATTTTATTTTTGTGTAACTGAGGTAAATTGATTTTTAAAGGACAGTCTCCTTTGCAATTTTATTTTAATTTTAACAATACGTAGCGTTACTTAATATTCATTTCCTGTATTTACCATACTAATGTCAATTATATGTTATCATCATCATATCTTCCCCAATGATCAAAATTTTTCATAACATGCGCTTAGTTAATTATATTCCTACTTCATTGGTATTGTGTGTCTAATCATAAATGAGGTAAAAGTTTGTTTAGTTTTTTTGGACGTAGGAGGAAATCTCCGAAACAACTCATCCGATTTCAAAAGTACCTTCACCAATATTTAGAATGGGCTTTCATGATGGACATGGGCTGTATATTATCCCGTTAAAATAAAATGGCTATTCGTGGTGACCTATTTTACAACTAAAATCGACGAAAAAATGGTCGAGCGAGGCGTTTTTTACGAACGATGCCTTAACGGTAAGAGATATTTAAATACTTTCTATAAGGAAGTTGTAGAGCTCAAAAAGTTCTACAAAAAAGTCCGGTATGGCATATATCCATATGTTAAGGTAAATATAAAAATTGATAAAATATGATTCAAAGTTAATAAAAACGCGTGCGAAGCCGCGCGGGTAAGCTAGTTAAATTATATTTTAAAACAATGACGTTGTACTCAAAAAAATCTGTTTACTCTTATGCCGTTTTATTTATTCACAACACACACTGAGAACAATGTCAGAACATTGGTTCGGGTCTTTGCTATTGAAGGGTCTTTTTGGCGGTCCGTGGAGAGGCAGCGGTAGCAACATCGCTATCGTTGACGCCATCTTCGGCTAATATTGTGATGAATCATAAAAAGCATTGAGTAATACACGCTGGGTGATGCCGGGATAAACATTTGTCGGTTAGGTTGTGTTGAAGAGGATTCCCACCCGTCCAGAAGAATCCTCTCGTATCAGCGTGTAACGCTTATGAAGTGTGTATAAAACGTGTAGAGTCGAGGCAGAAATGGGCAGATCAGTTCAGGGTTCGAAAATACTGCTTAAAATATTTTCATATTTTCGATTGCAAATCTGTACCGTTTGACCGATCGGACTCAAAATATGGAAACTTATTCTTTTGGACTCCGCGGGTAATATTGGTGAAGTTTTCCCCTATTCTTTTACCCCATTCCCCTCCCCTAGATATATTTTGGGTGCAAATCTGTACCGTTCGACAGATCGGACTCAAAATTTCGAAACTAATTCTTTAGGACTCGGCGGGTAACAAAGGCGACATTTCCCCCCCTACTATTATACCCCTTCCCCTCTCCCTGACATGTTTTCGATGAAAATCTGAAAAAGTTATTATTCTTTAGGACCCGTTGGGTAACATAGGTGACATTTCATTCCTCTCTTTTTCCCTCTCCCAAATTTATACCGTTCGAATCGAACATTTGTTTCCCCCCACAAATTTATTTTCAACTTAATCCTTCACCCGTGCAACGCCGGGTACGAACAGCCAGTATAGAATATAAAGGAGTCAGCTTTTCTTGCAAGTGATAAGGTTATTGCATTTTAGTTTTAGGTCTCCTGTAAGATTTATTGTCTATGAGTCTTTTTTTAGTACTTAGAATTATTTTAAGATTTCAAATCTTCTTGATATTTTTTGATTTTTCTTTCCATCATCTTGTTGAACACTGATTTCCGTGATATTTCCCGTTCATTTCCGGTTTCCGGCTGTATCTCTTCCTGCCTGGTTTCCTGTAGCAATGCAGCTTTAGATTTCAACGGAGGACAGCATTTTCTATTTGAATTGAAATTCTTCTTCTAACGCTCGCGCAGTTCTCGTACTGTTATAAGTCCCTGAATATTATAAACATAAACATATATACGTGCAACGTAATTTAGTGCATATCCCACCCCAATTTTTTTATATTTAACATTTTTGTACCCTTTTTATTCTTTGTTTAATAGTATAAACTCAATGCAGTCAATTTAAAAGTGCGTCATTTTATCTTCGATCTTGTAATGCTTACGTCACTGCAAGTATTTAAAAGTTAATATAAACATTAATATCAGGTTTAAAGTATTCATCTAAATTTTAAAAAACCACGCTTTGACCAATCTTGTAGATGTATTTCATGAAAATGACATAGGTATACACGTCTCTATAATTTAGAAGCCTTAGAAATAAAAAAAAAATCATTTAAATTAAATTAAAAATATTTACTTAATAAACAACTAGATTTATCGCTCGTGTATAGTTTTCTGGGATGTTCTGCCGTGTATATGTGACCTCTCTGGCCGAAGTTTCGGATCCCATTGCAGGGTCTATCATCAGGGCTGACGTGACGAGTTTGTGTTGAAGTGTAGGTTATGTATTGCCTTGCAATACCGCACCGAAGTCAGGGTCTGAAACCTAGGCCAGAGAAGTCACATATACACGGCAGAATATCCCAGAAAACTATACATAGAAGATTCTGAACGGCCGTAAAACCTGAGAACATTTTTAGATTTATCGCGTAGCCCAATTCTAGATACATTCCCCTTCCAATTAACTATGCCCATCCATACCCTCTCTCTCTCTCACCCGACCCCCACCATAGTTGACGTTCTGTCTCTTTCTTCCGTTAATGCTTTCTTGATTGTTTGTAATTCTGTTTTTGTTTAGTTCATACTAAACCCTGATGAAGGTTTAGCTATGAGTCGAAACTAGTTGGTTTAAACTCAATAAAATAGTTTAAAACAAAGCGATATCTTATTTAAAGATATTATGTCTCACTACAATGTGATTGCTTCGTGTGAAAATTTATTTAAGTATTCATTTGTTGAACTGGTAGTCTATAAATTGATTTATACACCTGACGGTAAACTTAAATTCTCTTTGAAAGATAATCCTCATTGGCAATATCTTTCAAAAATTTTCGTAATGCGTCCATACCACATGGATGTTTTTAACCAATATTTTTATTTCCCAAGGATTTGTAAACTTGAAGCCGCAGAAAACGGTCAAACCACTTTTTTTTTATTTAAGTTGATTTAACGGTTACGGCCGTGATATAGATAAGAACAATATCAAATAGAACTTGGACGTCTTCAGTAGATTTTTGCTATTTTGTGGGTTGGATGCTTTATGCATACTGCGTCCAGTTAATAGTAATGTTACGACATCAAAATCAAAACGCATACCTAATTTTCTTCTATAAAGGATTTATAAACTTTATTATAAAATATGATGTAAAGTTTTGTTCCTTAAAATTATTAAGTTTGGACATTCATTGCAAAGGCATTTTTCGGGGATTTTTTTTACGAAAATTGAGAATTTTATTATTCATTAGGACAACAACGATTTTTTGTCCGCGGCCTGTCGATTAATGCTTATGTATTCTTAATTATTTTAAATAATGTTCAGTTTATTACTTTTTATATAATAACAAAGGTTCCATCTTAATGCTCTTAAAAAATGCAGTCTAGAGTATACAATCTGTTATAAATAAATAATAAAAACCTACATTTTCGTAAAAAAAAAAACGCCGAAATATGCATTTGCAGTGAATATGCTGCGTTAAGAATTATATAAGCACACTGTTTTAAGAACCTCCCGGGACCGTTTTCAAACCCTTAACTCTTAAAAGACTGTGCTGAAAAATACCTTCGGGAACGGTGGTGTAACACAGTGTTTCATGATTATAAATCGACAAAGTTTATGATATGTTGTAAAAAATGTATATTTTTAATACAGACAAGACTTTTTAAAGGTCCCTTTATGTAATTATGTAAGGTAAACGTACATTTTTGCATTATTTTAGTAAATTATCATAAAACCATGGCATATTGAATTTGCGTACGCTCACGCCGACGTGTCATTACTAACTAAATTCAACAACGCGGCGACTACAGTCCATCTTTGTCTAACTCGTGTAACGCGACACTACCGTGCTCTTTCGATATTGTTTTCTCTTTCACCGAAACCCAAGCAGCCGCCATCTCTGTCCTGCACGAAATGTGTGGTATTGTCGCGCTCTTTCTTGCTCGACTCAATTGCGACGTGCAATATTCTGCTGAAAATACGAGAGTAATGAATAAATATTTTTTAAATAAAAAATTTATTCCTAACAGTTTAATTTAGTCATTTTGGTGTGAAAATGTCTATTCGATGATTACAAAAAATGTGACTATATATAAATATATTAATGGTCTAAGACCACTAATGAGTTTAGGAATACACGACTAGTTTCGTGTACTAAATTTATTATATTTTATACAAATTTTATATAAAATTTATATAATCACCCGTTGATGACAACATCTGCAGTTGTCGAAACGATTCGTGTATTCCTAAAATCACTAGTGGTCTTAGACAAGTGATATTTTTATAAATAATTATAATGATATTCCACAAAGTTAACGCCAATTCAATAAATAAAAAATGTGACCTTTTTGTTTTTCGTAAATGAGGTATATACCTTAAAAATGTCCTTGGGTTTTCACGGCCGTTCAGAATCTTCTGTGAATAGTTTCCTGAGACATTCTGCCGTGTATATGTGACCTCTCTAGCCAACCCCATTGCAGGGTCCATCATCAGGGTCCACATCAGCCCTGGTGATGGACCCCGCAATGGGATCCGAAATGTCGGCCAGAGAGGTCACATATGCACGGCAGAATATCCCAGAGCACACAAGTATACCTATTTCATATTTTCTATGACATGATATCATGAAGATGGGACATATAAGCATAGATTGATTCATAAACATAGTACCAGATTTACGGTTAAAGAAGGACTACGAATACCGAAGGTCATAAATAAATATGGACAAAGAACATTAAAATATGTCATACCAAAAATATTTAATAAAATCCCATGTCGTGTCAAAATGGATATAAATAAAAAAGGGCAAAATACAGAATTAATGAATATATTACTAAATAAAAGAGACTTATTTTGATTTTGGTAATATTTGTATTGTCATATTGTATTGTTGATTTGTATTTGAGTTTATAAGATCTTTTGTAATTAATTAATATGAATGTATTTCTGGAAAATACAATTTATTTATATATATGTATTGATGCACCTACAGACAAATATCAATGTGATGTTTTGTGGGTCTGATATGTAAAAAAAAAAATAAAAAAAAATAAAATGTAGACCTACGTTACACCACCGACACACGGGAGTTGATAATACACAATTTGTAGCCGAATATTGCGTTCCCTTGTCGACCACCGCTTTATCCCCTGCCACCACCGCACCCTTTGTAATATCCCACCCTTTTGGAGGAGGCTTTACACGGCTAGTGTCGCGACACCGCCGACAGCGTCTCGCATGCGCCGACAGCATTATTTGAAAATGGGGTTGGCGTCTGTATTCAGAATAGCATTTACCCGATGTGTTGTTTTATACTTTGCGCTGTCGTGACACAGTTGATGCGTGATATCCGCCATTCCACGAATTACCGAAATAGATATTTTTGTTAATTACCAAAAAGAAACGGTTAATGTTTCATAAATGACGTTTTAGGATAGTACATACTTAAATTCAATGTGTTATATCGATTTATGAAATGTAAAAGAGTAGTTTAGAAGAAAGCACGCTTAATATCTGTGAGATACATATACATAACTAAGCAAGAAAACTGAGAAAGGAATCCGGACTCGCCGTTCATACAATTGTTCTATTCCCGGTAGCGAAGGGAATAACTACATTTCAAAATGAAGACTACAACACGCACACCACCAGTTTGAAGACTACAAAGTGTACACTACCTTTGTGTACACAAAGTACTACAAAGTGTAAACTGTGAAGTGAACTAATGTAATAATGAAGTGAAGTAATTGTAGTACTACAAAATTCTAGTATTATAGTACAATATCAATATTTTGTTATTTTTTCCCAAAATATAAATTTTGGTGATTAAAAAAAAAAAATTTCCAAAAATTTCTTCATTTATCTACATCAACTTCTCAAAAATTTCACATAAAAATGTACTATTTGAAGTATGTCCTCATACTTTCAATAACTTTGAAGTGTGTGTAATTTGCAGTGTGCACTACACTACAAAATGTGTGAAGTATACGCTTCGGTGTAATGTAGTACTACATTGCCATTGCAATATCGATTGACTCATGCCATTTGATTTTTACCAATGATTTGGGCATGAGACGCGAAATTGATACCAAAATTGCTCAATTTCGACCAAAAACAGCATCGCATTAACATTACTAAGGAGCTGTTGGACTCTGTCCGCGACGAACCAGATTTACTCCAGAGGGTCATATCTGGTGACGAATCATGGGTTTATGATTATGACGTGGAAACCAAAGCTCAATCATCCCAATGGAAGCTGCCGCACGAGCCAAGACCGAAAAAGCGCGCCAAATTCGGTCGAATGTGAAGGTTTTTCTTACAGTTTTCTTCGATTACAGGGACGTGGTGTATCATGAGTTCTTGCCACAGGATAGAATATTTCCGGAAAGTTATGCGCAATGTGCGCTAAGCAATCCGCCGGAAGCGCCCTGATTTGTGGAAGAACAAAAATTGGCTTTTGCATCATGATAACGCCCCTGCTCGCACATCGTTGCTTGCGCGCATATTTTTGGCCAAAAACAACACACTAATAATGCCGCAGCCACCGTATCCCCCAGATCTGCCCCCCCTGTGACTTTTTCTTGCTCCCGAAACTGAAGAGACCCATGAAAGGACAACGCTACGCTACGATTGAGGAGATAAAAACGGCATAGAAGAAGGAGCTAAACAAGATCACAAAAAATATTTTTGATTGTGAGAAACACGAGTACCAACATAACGCCACTTAGTTGGTACAGTAAAAGTCATAGGTGTATAGTTATTGTATGTGTAATAGATCTGAGGGACGTATGTCGCGAGGCATAAAAGAGACAGAGCGTGAAAAAGAGAGCGAGTGTTTATAAGGTCGCACGCCCGTCGAGAGAGGGCTTTTTGACGACCACTGTGGACTTGTACAATATTGCCGTATCACAAGCGAACTGTATTGTTACCCAAATAGAGATCCAATTGTATCAGCATCCTTTATTGAAGAACCCAAGACATCACAGTATGCAAGTAAAAAATAAATAAAAAGTGATAGCTGGAGAAAAAAGTAGTAATGGACATGTAAAAATATAAAAGTAACATGCAGGATGAAAAAAAATGAATGAAAAGGAATTGCAGACAGTAATTTGCAGCTTATATAGAAACAACACATTTGTCATATTTATAGATACACGAAATATTATAGGGTGCTTGTGTTATAATAATAATAATATAGGACAATTTATATAGCGTCACTTTACCTCAAGGGAGCTTAGCACTTTAAAATTATTTAAGCGGGTATTCTAGTCTAGAGGCACAAATTTTAGGTATTTTTTCAAGTGCAATGAAAAAAACCGAACAACATTTTTGCATCCATTATTTTACAATTTTTTATTGATGTTTAGAGTACATAAAAAAAATTACATGAAATAATTTAATATTCAAAATGTTACAGGCTGATAAATTGGGGAATCTCAAAAGAATGGGGCGCCCTGGTTGATATGATTCCAACCCTCCTAGTTATTTTAAATTAAAAAAAGGTTGATACTTATTTTTTAAAAATGGCGAAGTCAAAAATAGCGGCTGTTTGAAATAAAAACATATTTTTACACCATTTTTTTTCTTCAAAATATATTCAATTCAATTTATTTTATAATATGTACATTACAAACAAAGTGTTTAAGGCATACATATTAGGAAGTATATATCAAAATAAAAATATTTAATAAATTAAAAATAACATAAAATCTGGTCAAAGGTGTAGGAGAATCCCGCTTCGGAAAACCCCCTCAGACACATATTTAGACATATATATTTAGACTAAGGATAAGTATGAAAAAAAAAATTTTTTCATACTCTTAGAATAGAATACTACTCCCATTATAAGTCTGAAGATTTGTATAACATCACGTAATATGCACCTTTACGATTTGGAAGTCGCCGACCAACTTGACGCGGTGTGATAGGAAAGGAAGGATTGTAAAATTTACAAGAAATATCTAAACGAAGAAGGTATTTTTTTGAACTGAAAAAGAAAATGAACATTTGAATGAACAGGCATCAATGAATTTCTATTAAAATGTCATTATATTGTAGTGGAGCCAGACCTGCCCAGACTCAAGTCCTTCGAGCGTGCCATACGGACCAAGGCGCTCGAGGGATACCGTTCAATGAGAAGCCCGAGGCGCCGGCAAAGTACCAAGCCATTCCCTTACCGACCGCACCCGCGATACCGCGCTCATAATCGCTCTCCGTATATTGTTGTATAACGCATTCTCCAACATGTAAATTTAGTGTCTTCAATAAACCAACGAGTTTTTTGTGAGTACTTCTTTCTATTCATCCTGTATAACATCCCGCTCAGCCTTGTCATATACCCTCACGCACATTTCATAGACACGCCTTCAGCGTCCACTCAACATGCATCAGACTGATTGTGCATTCGGCAGATGTGCATTCGGCAGATGTGCATATTCCTAATGATTACATTAGACATCGTTAGCATAGATTGTTTCACATTCCAATTTACAGGACCAACCTACCGATGGTTATGCCTGTTGGAAGAGCCAAAGGTATTCTGAACAAAATCGCTTTGATATATTCCATGTGTCTGAGGGGGTTTTCCGAAGTCAGATTCTCTTAAACCTTTGACCAGATTGTACAGGTCATTTTTAATTGTTTAATAATAAATATGATTATTTTAATATTTATATACATGTGTGTATGTACGTATATATATATGTATAGGTGTATGATATATATATATATATACTATATATATTATATATCTATATATATACTATTATAGATATATATATGTATATTTTTGATATAACTTCATAACATGTATGCCTTGAATATAAAGTTTGTAATATACATATTATGGAATAAATATAAATTGAATTGAAATTGAATCGAATTCAATATTCACACGGATTCCTTCGCGAATACACGCATAACCTAATCATAATATCCGCCAAACTGGTGACACCGATTTGATTTATAATATAATACAAAATGTGACAAAATATATATAAAAAAAAATCAATTCCCATAGGCTTACGGTGATGAGTAAACTTACTGGGCCGATAATACGTGTCCTTGTTTTCTCACGAATTGGATTATATTTTTAGGCGCTGACATCACATCTGATCCGTGTAGTTGTGTAACCTTTCCCTTGCTGCGCAGAAACACAGGCATACCTTCAAAGAATAAAACGTTCAATCAATGAATATTTGTAATGATGTGTCGGACGTCACGTTTTGGCTACAACGAGAGCGGAAAGACGGCGAACGAAGGCGGCCGAAGCGCACCAGCCATTCCGTCGCTCGCCACGGTCTAGTCAACCACCCTCTTATGTTCCCTCAATATTTATTAAAAATAATGTTCAGCAGTGTACAAGAAACAGTTAGATAAATGTAATTACGAATGATCTCATTACTCTCCCTTACAATTGATCAATCATTTCTCTTACACGAATCTGCTTATAAAATCCGACGGTAAATCCCATGATAGGAGCTAAATAACCCTGGCCAAAACCTATTACCCATCACTACACTACAGTAAAATGTATGTTTATATACATATTCTCCCTAGCATCTATCATAATCTCAACAGTTATCTCAACAATGTAATCTCACGCATAGAAACACACATATATACATGTAAATGAAGATCGGTAGGTACCTACTGATCTTCATTTAATTTGAATTGTTAAAATGGAACGTTTAAATTTGTGTGAAAATTCTTTCACAAACAACTGACAATCGAGCTATTGAGAAAATTATAATATACCGGTGAATAATACACATTTAATAATGGATAAAGTTTCTAATATAAAATAATAGCTTTAAATGTTGTTTCTCTTTTCAGGTGTGTACTTTTATTATTTTTAAATTTTAATATGAAATATTATCTTCTTTTGCTAATAAAATATATACTCTTTTCAGAGCAACGCAAAAAATCTTTTATTTAAAAAAAAACTAAAATATTTGGGAAACCACATTATATACATATATGCACTCCGGCGTCTGCATAAAGATGGTGTTCTATCAGGGGTGTGCAGTGGGAACAAGCATGACTTTTACGTAATCAATTATTTGGAATAAAATCGGAATACAACATATATTTCGTAATATTTCCATCACAGTTGTTGTCATAGTATTCATATTTTGATATATCATAAAAATCTGTAGCATAAATATTTGATTTCTATTTTTTTTCCATTATTATACGTTTACGAATAAGCCATGCTTCAATGTTCCCACTGCACGCGCCTGTGTTCTATCATATTTAATCATAATGCATTAGCAAATTCTGTAACCCCCAGACTGCACTCATTAGAGAATGAACATGCGGAGGTGATCGGCATTTATGCTGATGGTATAACTGTGTACAGGACTAAATTGAAACAATTCTTTACGTCTCAGCTAAATGGTAATGGATCAATAAATTTTTCTTTTTCTTCTTCCTGTTTGAACTTCTCTTTTCGATTTACGCAAATCTATTATATGTATTTCAATCTTTTTACTCCCTTTCTTTTAACTCATAGCGTCTGCTTGCTTGCTTATCTGACGAAAAAAATTTGGATCAATTTTTAACCATTTTCCCGTGATCAAATCGAGCTGAAACTTTGCAGGCAGACTCGTGGCGACGATAAAAATGATCTAACAAATTTTCGTTTTAAAGAAATTAATAATTATGGGATAATTTTGGATTTTTAGAAATTTTAATGGTTTTTTCAAATTGAAATCATTCTATATGAGTAATTAGCGCGACGCGTTTATATACACTAAACCTGATTCAAAGCAAAAGGAAGTATTGTAAAAACTTGTTTACTCCCTTTCTTTTAACTCATAGCGTCTGCTTGCTTGCTTGTCTGTCGAAAAAACTTGGATCGATTTTTATCCCCTTTTCCGTGATCCAATCAAGCTGAAACTTCGCAGACAGACTCGAGGCGATGATGAAAATGATATAACAAATTTTAGTTTAAAAAAAATTTTTAGTATAATTTTGGATTTTTCGAATTTCGAAATTCGAGATTCGAATCGATCCCAACGCGTAGGTTAAGCGCCAAACCTGTTTCTACTATTAAATGAGAAAGGGAGTATAATAAAAACTTGGTTTTTATGGTTTTAATTTTTTAACTGCATATCTCTGCCTTTGATTTTTTCATTTTATTTTATATTTGGTAAAAACCCACAAGGGTGTTAAATAAATAAATATTTACCAATCCCTGCAGAGAAACAGCGCGTTGGCTAGTTGGCTAGTCTATCATAGCCCGTTGACATCGCGGCTGCTGATGGGTACCTTTTGTCACGGTAGGGCGAAGGTTAACCCGACGCCGAGCCCTAAACTGCCGTGCCTTTTGCAAATTGTGTCGCTTTTCGATTGCCGCACCAAGGTTGCGCAATCCCCCGGGCTCTGTCGCAGACAACGCGGGGCGGCGCTGATGAGGTCAGGCGCCGTAATGCTGTTCACGCGTTACACGTCACCAACGCGCTCTAGGGAAGTGGACTTAATTAACCTCCGCCGACAGTGGGGGTTGTCTCAAACCTTCTCGATAGAAAATTTTGTGTTAAGGCTGTGCTATCGTTCACTTTGCTGTGTGTATAGATATCTGGCAACGCAATCTCAGTGACTCGATATATATATATAAATATGTATGTTATAATGAAGGTTTTCACGGGTGTTAGAAATGTTAGTATTAATTTCTTTGGGGGTAACCCGCGTCAAAATCTGGTCCTCAAAAGGACCATTCGTCAACCGACGTTTCGCCTGAATCACAATAGGCATCTTCAGGTTGTCTTGTTAATAAATTTCCGTCACGAGGGGCAGTGCAAGCACGTCCGTTCGTATCGATTTTGACGCGGGTTACCCCTAACGAAATTAATACTAACATATATATATTTATATATATATCTATAAAGTATATATATATATATATATATATAGATCTCTCTCTCTATTTCTCTCTCTCTCCTCTATCCTCCCTCTCTCTCCTCTTTCTCTCTCTCTCTCTCTCATCTCCCTCTCTCATCTCCTCTGTCTCCTCTCTCTGTTCCCTTCTCTCTCTCATCTCTCTCGTCTCTCTTCTCTGCTCTCTCTCTCTCTCGCTATCCTTCGTCATACAGGGTGTGCCAGAGCTAGCAGCAGAAACTTGGCCGGTAGATTCCTGTTATAAAATTTTATAAAATGTTCAAGCAACCATGCAATATCAAAGTTTGCATTTTTTTTCAATATTTCTGAGATACAACAAGTGTTTGAGGATGGCCCCGTTAAAAGCCGCAACAACCGTAGAAGTTGTACGAGAAGATGTATGAATGTGGCCGAAGCGAAAGTGGTGTGCCAGGATAGAAGAGTGTGGCGTTCAATCCTCTCTGCCTGTCCCTGCGGGGAAACGGCGTGATGGTTAGTTAGTTAGTTCTGACTTATTTTTTTGCAAAAAGTTGAAGTATCATTACAGTAACTTATATCGATAATGAAAAATTCATTTGCTTTATTACAAGTCGAATTAAATGATAAATAAATGAAAAGGTAGATGAAAATGCAATTATCAAAATCAGTCATCATGCCTATTGTGATGTTATGATAAGCAATGAATGCTTAGAACAAGTGAATAACTTTGTGTTTTTGGAAGTATGCTTACTGGGACGACATGGCTGACAGGGATATCTGGAGGGGGCTAGTGGTGAAAATAAGGCAAATGGTGCTCAGAATGCTATTATGGCTAGTAGGAATTAGACGAACGAAGCAAGCCTGGTAGTTAACAATGAAGTTACGATGCTCACTCTAATGTGCGGAACTGAAGTCTAGACTGAAGAATGAAAGAAGACTACATATGGTTGAAATGCGGTCTGAAGCGATCGCTGGTTTGGTCATGTAGAATTTATGAGAGAGAAGAGGACGGTAAAGAAAATTTATGAGACGAGTGTTGAAGGCAGCAGAAATAGAGGGTGGATGGCCTTATTCAAAGCTTCAACGAGAACATGCATAAATGTCGCATCCTCTCTGTCTACTTTTTTAATTTTTTTAATTTTTTATTTATTAGAGACACTAACAGGATAATAGGTACATGATACTCTGATAATAAACATTATAGTGAAGACTATGCCCATTATCCCAATTACAAGTGTCTTCGGCACGCTCTAGTAACATGTATTTTTGCAATTAATAATATTTTACGTGTACATTTATGTGTATTATATATTTAGTGTTTGAGTGTAGTGCGATTAGTATTTAATGAATGATTGATTCAATGGATCTATAGATTCATGTCATCGTTTAGTTTGGGTTGGTTAGCTTGTAATTTGGAATAAAAATCAACTTTCGATGTGTCCTTGTCTCCTATCAGCCGCCGAGAGGTTTAGAAATGAAATATCATGAACTCATGAAAAAATAATTCTTAGTACTGTCACGCGTCGTGGCTGCGGGAGGAATCAATGAAAACGCTGGAAATTAATAACGGATTTATTAATTACAGATGAATTAATTAATCAAACGTACAAAGTCACTAAAGTTAAATAGTGTTAACACTATTTAACATAACGCTATTATTTAAATTAAACTGTTTCGTAAAATCAGTCGTAAATCATCATCATCATCATCATTCTTGGCACCGCAACTCTTGGTGGGTCTTGGCCTCCTCAATAATTCTCGGTCTAGTGCCAGCTCTCTCCAGTTTCGAAGCTCTAAGGCAGAGATATCTTTGAGGACGTTGTCACTCCATCTTAGTTTTGGCCTTCCTAAGCTCGTTCGCCCTATTGGCCTTGAGTTCAGCAGTATTAGTATTATATCAGTATTCACTCGTAAATAGACACCTTATAATCGCTTTAACATATTATTCACTAGAACATTCCATCCGATTTCCGCACGTATTATTTGTTTCGGTTTATTTTGCTACATAATAACTTTTCCGTATTCGCCGTCGAATTATCGCTCGCTTGGACTCCCTAGCCCTCGCAACTCGCGGCTGCCTTCGTTTTGGTTTCGCTGTCAGGCGCGCCAAAAATAACAACGTTACTATTTATATCTGGCTAATGCTGATATCAAACCTTCTAGGCGTTCTTAATGTTTATAAGAACTTCCTCGTGACTTCCGGGATTTTGTAGATGTCTTTATGTCAATAGATAATTCTACTGTAATAATGCATCAATAGTCCAAGAATGACGTCACGGATTGCGAAATAAAATCGCGTGCCGGAGTATTGATTTTTTTAAATACATTTCGCACGAAGCCGGCTCGGTTTGAAGTGGAGGTCTTGGAAGAATTCATATTATTCCGTCGTGTGGAAATATTTTGATTACACAACCAACCCCCTCGGGTCTCGGGAGGCCGTCGCGTCACGTAAGGTTCTAGCCGAGGCACCAGGCTGCGGCATTTCTTGGAAAGGGCGGCAGACAGACAGTCACTGACCCATCTGCGCTTCGGGCCGGATTGGCCGGAAAAATTGAGGCACTATTTAGGGCGGAAAATTGAGCAAGGAATACGAGAAATACAGGACAGACCTGATTTCTCGTATCGAACTTTCGAACACTCTGTCAACTAATCGATCAACTACTACGAGTCTGAATGAATCTGAATCATATCTTGAAGGTATTCAACTGTAACTGGTTGCGGATATTTTATACGAACCGTATGTTTTTCCGAGAAACGATTCTCGACGATTCGTTGAATTCTTATTGCCTTTACCCGCGAAGGTAGAGGGCGGACTGATTACTGCTTCCGAGGGCGTAAATTGTATGCGCTTTGTTGTGGAGTGTTCACTTCTTCTACGATAGAGGTCGCCAGTGTGCAATATGTACTAGTTACGTCGGCGGACTTTACTGCGAAGTCTCTCAAGGGTTGAATCAATGTCGTAAGAACAGGGCGCCAAATACTTGATAGTTTGTAACTGTCATCTCTGTTGAAATTGGAATGTTTGTATATTTCAATGGACTCCCTCACTAATCTGGGTGTAAGGTGCGATCTTAACGAAACGTCGAGAATCGTTTCTTGGGAAAACATACGGTTCGTATAAAATATCCGCAACCAGTTACAGTTAAATATGTCTAACGACCGTAAGAACGATCTTAACTTTTTAATGTCTTAAGGGGTTACGCCATCCTACGAGTTTGAAATTTAAACTTATAATTTATACTCAGGACATCCAAGCCCTTTAAGAATCCTACTACTATAGTAAATTTATTCAATACATTTGTATAGAGCACTCTGGAATATTTATCGGTAATTTGGAATCCCCAGTATTATTTATACATTATATGAATACATGACTTTGTTCATACTGATATACACTTTATAATAATTGTCGTTACTTAATTTGTGATGTACGTACTTAGCAAAAATATGTTTCACAGAGTATTAATTTGTAAAGAGATGAAAAAGACACCCCGTTTTTTGAGAGGGGATTGGATCAGTGCAGAATGTCCCCCTTGCGTCTCTTTAAGGCACATTTTACATACGCTTTATTCCAGCATAATCAAATCCCCTAGAAATCAAAAAACAACAATACAAAAATTATTATAAGATATTGTTTTATAAATTTCATACTTATCTATATATATATATATTGTATTCGACACGGTATTGCAAGCCAATACTTAACCACAATATCACATCAGCTCTGATGGTAGATCCTGCGATGGGATCCAAAACGTCGGTCAGAAAGGTCGTATTAACACGGCATAGTACCCCAAAAGAGTCGTACCAGAAGATTATGAAATTTCAATTTTTGTTATTACAATTAATTTTAACTGACAACGTTCTCACCCTGCATTCGACACGGTATTGCAGGCCAGTACCTAATAACAACACCAAAACTCACAATAACACATCAGCCCTGATGATAGACCCTGCGATGGGATCCAAAACGTCGGTCAGAAAGGTCGTATTAACACGGCGTAATACCCCAAAAGACTCGAACCAGAAGATTGTGAAATTTCAATTTTTGTTTTTACAATTAATTTGAAAATTCAAAAAACAACAATGTTGTTTCGTCATAATCGTAGAATAACGACGCATGTGATTTTTCTCAAGTTTGCAAGAGAGCAGTTTGAAGTTTTATTTACATAAAGACACTTTATGTCGTAGCTCGATGACTACAAAAGATTTTCCTTTGGCACTTGGGTTAGTTATTTAAAGTGGATACCCTTAAAACCTCAAATATAGTCAGCGCAGTACAACGACGTTTTTACACATGCTGCATTGTTCTACGATCGCAACCGTCGTTATTCCGACTTCGTATAACGACGGTTAAATTAATGAGAAAAAAACTAACCCATAAAAACCAAGTTTTTCCTCCCTTTCTCATTTGCTAGTGGAAACAGGTTTGGTGCTTAATCTACGCTTTGGGCTTCGGTCGGGCGATGCTACCTACGAAAGGGAGTAATAAAAAAATTCAAAAATTAAAAAAATCCAAAATTATACTATAATAAGGTTCCGTGTCTACCAGATGCGTCGGAATCTCCATACAACTTACTGAGTTGTATGAAAAAACCATTAAATATTTGAAAAATCCAAAATTATACTATAATTATTTATTTTTAACGAAAATTTTGATAGATCTTCTTGATCGTCGCCACGAGTCTGATTGCAAAGCTTCAGCTCGATTGGATCACGGGAAAAGGGTTAAAAATCGATTCAAGGTTTTTTCGTCAAGCAAGCAGACGCCACGAGTTAATATAAAGGGAATAAATATGCTTTTTATGTACCGTTGGATGGCTTCTTTTTTACTCCCTTTATATTAATTAACTCGTGGCGTCTGCTTGTCTTCTTGTCTGACGAAAAAAGTTTGGATCCATTTTAAACCCCTTTCCCGTGATCCAATCGAGCTGAAACTTTGCAAGCAGACTCGTGGCGACTATCAAGAAGACCTATCAAATTTTTGGATTTTTCATACAACTTATTAAGTTGTATGAAAATATTTCAACGCGTCTGGTAGACGTGAAACCCGATTATAGTATAATTTTGGATTTTTGGAAATTTTTTACTACTCTCTTTCGTAGCGTCGCCCGACCGAAGCCCATCGTGTTTGGTTTAAAAGTAACCCATAAAAACTTGGTTTTTATGGGTTACTTTTTTCACTTTTTAACAAGAAAGTCATTATGGAATTTTTTGAATATTCGTCATTGTTCCACGATCATGGCAATTTCACGGTTTTATGTTTTCACGTCTGTCGGTAGCCCTCGATGTCCGCGACACGGAAGCCGTGTCCTTATAATGTCCTTATAGTGTCCTTATAATATCGTCGCGGCAGCCATGTCCACGTCGTGTTTACTCCCTTTCTTTAAACTCGCAGCGTCTGCTTGTCTGCCGAAAAAACTTTGGATCGATTTCAACCCTTTTCCCGTAATCCAATCGAGCTGAAACCTTGCAGGCATACTTGTGGCGACGGTAAAAATGATCTAACAAATTTTCGTTTAAATTTTTTCAATTATCATGACTAGTATAATTTTGGATTTTTCGAAATTTACACACAAACGAGAAAGGAGCCCGACGCGTGGAGAAGGCGCGGAACCTGTTTCGACTAGCCTCACTCGAGCCGTGGGTCCGATCAATCGGCTGTGTGTTGATAGAATATCAATTTGGAAACGATACAAATTAGAAAGGAAGTATTAAAAACTTGGTTTTTGTGGGTTAGTTTTTTACTTGTCTGCGATAGTGTTGAGCGCTCGAGTTGTACCGTCTGCTCAGGTTGCGTCGAGTGCGTTGAGTATTTTGGGGAGGTGAAAGGATAGAAAGTGAAAAAGTGATATTTTACAAATTTAAAAAATTCGCAAATTTTCCTGCGCGCAGCTACCACCGGTCCTCTTCAGCCCGTCTGAAACACGCTTTATACAGGGTGTTCCAGAGCTAGCAGCAGAAACTTGGCAGGCAGATTCCCGCATATTTTATTAGTCTAAAATGTTCAAGCAACCGTGACCTAATATCAATAGTTATGGAGACATGCAGTATCAAAATTTTAATTTTTTTTCTCAATATTTCTGACCAATTTTTTGCAAAAAGTTGAACTATCATTGCACTAACTTATGTCGATTATGAAAAATTCATTCGCTTTAATACAAAATGAAAGATAATGAAAGAAGTAAAGATAAAAAATGAAAAAAATGAAATGAAAAAAAGCAAAATGAAAGATTTAAAGCAAATGCAAAGAGAAATTTTACAAGGTTTTTATCATTTTATTTAAGTTGTTTTGAAACAAATGAATTTTTAATAATCGATATGATTTACTGCAATGGTAATTCAACTTTTTGCAAAAAATAAGTCAGAAATATTGAAAAAAAAATACAAACTTTGATATTGCATATCTCCGTAACTATTGATATTAGGTCATGGTTGCTTGAACATTTTAGACTCATAAAATAGTCGGGAATCTACCGGCCAAGTTTCTGCTGCTAGCTCTGATAGTACTAGCCGTACGCACTTGTGAAAAATCACGGAACATCATTTATTTACATTTAGTTACAGATAATTCCACTACAATACTGTCGAATTTATCATTATTAGGTACACTATTAGAATATTTCGCGTTTTGTAATTCTTTCATAATATTAACAAAAAAACAAATCAAAAAAATGTAAATAAACAATAAAAAAACGACAAAAAATCTCAAAAATAAAGTTTTTTTATTTGAATTAATATTTATTTGCATGTTTTCTTTTGATATATCTGTGGGCGAAAGGAACAACCGTACGAGTCAATAAATCGAGTTTTAAATTAAGCATGAAGAGTTGTTCTTTAGATATAAATTTATGAAGCAAGGAATATTTAGGTGAGTCAGAAAATAAAATAAAATAAGATTATTTTTTAATTTTTTGATGATTAAAATGACAAACGACATGATTAATTATTTGAAAAATTTAGCGGTCAACTTGATTCAACTTTCCTGCACAAAACACAAAATTACTGGTGCAAAAATTAGTAAAAAATAATAAAAACCTTATAACATATTTCCTAAATAAACTAAATTCTCAAATTAAGTTTTGGAAACCTCCATTTTTTTACTCATTCGGTTGTTCCTTTCGCCCACAGAAATAATAATGATGCAAGGACATAATTATTAAATAAAATATATATAAAAGATGATTTTCAAGAAATATCCAAAAATATTTTTGAATTTTATTAAAACCAATATGCAAATATCAATTTTAATCACAATCACGCTCCTCCAATTTTTTTAAAAAACCTCTCAATTTAAAAAAAAACATATACTTAAACTAATTGACTTTGTTCACACCACTAAAATTTATTTTGTAAAACCAACCGGTTTCGGAAACGACGTTCCTTCGTCAGGGTATACTTAATACTATATTAAGTATAATTGATACAGGGAGTACTTAATACTATATTACAGTATTAAGTATACCCTGACGAAGGAACGTCGTTTCCGAAACCGGTTGGTTTTACCAAATAAATTTTAGTGGTGTAAACAAAGTTAATTAGTTTAATTATATTCATAATGAATAACCACAAAGTTATAGCAAAATACAACAGTATAAAAAAACAGCTTCATACGTTGATGGTAACACTGTCAGATATCATCAGCCGTTTCATCATCGAAGCCCCGACGCCCGATCTACCCGCTCCCAGGTCGCGTAGTCTTCCTCGTCCAGGGGGACGTCGTCGCACCCTCGATTTTACTTCCCCTCCCTCCCGGAGTAGCCCGTCGGCCAAGTGGCGACGGTCGTCCTCCCGCTGCGCGCCCAGCACGGCGGGCAAGCACCCGCACTTCCAAGGGTTGCCCCGGAGGACGTACCTCCTCTGGACCGCGTCTGGCGCGGCGCGGAAGTAGGAGACGTAGTTGCACGACACCGAGAGCGTCTTCAGCTCGGCAGAGCGCAGCAGGCTCTCCGGAATACGCCTCAACCTGTTTTCACTCAAATCGAGCTCGCTCAAACTCTTCAAATTTAAAGATTTCAACATTTGTAAACTCTCGATGCTGTTATTTCTGAGCGACAAGACACGCAGAGCCCCGTTTCTCCGGAAGTGATTCTCGCTCCAGGTCTTCAGCCTGTTCCCGGACAAGTCCAGCGTCTCCAGGTTTACGACGTCTGTCAACAGCAGTTCCGGAAGACTCGAAAGCAAATTATCCGACAGATCCAAGTGCGCCAGCTTCGACAGGCTCGAGAACAAGTTTTCTTACACCATGGGCAGGCGGTTGTGCCCCAGGTTTAACGAAAACAACTCGGGCGTCTTGGAGAAGGTCAACGGATGGAGACGGACGATGCTGTTGCGCGACAGATCCAAGACTTCCAGGGAGCTCGGCAGGCCCTCGGCCATGTAGTGTGCCCGCTCTATGGCGTTGCGAGACAGGTTGACGCGCCTCATGCCGGGGGTCAGGCTGGTCAGGACCCCGTCCGTAATGGAGTTTTGCGAGAGGTCCAGGCGGACGATTCTCGCTCCTTTGAACGTGTCCGTTAATATTTTACGCAGTCCCGAATTGGTGATGGTGAGGGAATCCAGCATTTCGGCCGTCGCGAAACACCAGTCTCCCAGCGTCACCTCGCTGCGGTCGACGCTCAGGGATTTTAGCGCGCCGCTCACACTGAACGCGGTGAAGTCCAGCGCCAGGTTCTCTACTTTGAGATACTCAATTTTCGGATAGGGCGTTGGCTGCGTTATCCCGATAAATCTTCCAGAAACATCCAGAACATTCGGCTTTCTCGTGTTGAAGATCGGATGCCTGTCGACGGCGATGGACACTCTTTTTAAACTGGATATTTTTGAAATATCCACGCGGTCTATCTGATTCCCCGACATGAATAATTCTCGCAGAGATGGTGCGGCGCGTTCGTGAGAATATTCCGTCAAGTTGATGTATGGATTTCCAGTAATGTCGAGACTCTCCAAAGGTTTGGCGTAGTTGAACAGATCACCGTGAACGTCCCCTAAATTGGCATCGCTCAGGTCCAGCGCCTTTATGCGGCTCCAGTCGTACGCGGAGAAGGACTCCGTGTAGGTCTTGTCTTCGTCGTAGAAGCCCCCTGACGCTGGTAATATGTTATTGAGGTTGCGGCCGACAGGCTTGCACCGCAGCGCGCGCAGACTCGAATCGTCGTAGTCGCAGCGCAAGCCGCAAAAGCTCATCTGCGCTTGCAGAAGCAGAAGTATCGGCAGTCTGCAGCGACGGGCAGACGTCATTTTCGCTGTCGCGATGTCCCTGGGACGAGAATAATGCTCGGAGGAAACTTGGCAAAGGACTCCCTGTGAAGACCGATGGCGGTGAAGAAGACCACTGCGTCGGAAGGCACTGGAGTTATTTCAAAATGAAGATCGCTTCGCGGCACACTTTTGAACGCGCCGCGATGTTATCACATTCTCATAGGCGACTGAATTAAGAATGTACATTTGATTATAGTGTCGGCCTTGCAAATAGATACGGCTTCGTCCTAACCCGCAGGAAGGTCTCGGGCGTCATAACTCCAATCTGGCGTTATTGTCAACACGGTCAACATTTAAAAATACGTAATATATTGTGTGCACTCTGGCACATGACTACGGGCTTGTGGAGCGGTAATATACCGCAAACGCCGACGCCATATATATATATATATATATATATATATATATATATGCCATAAATATTCCATCAACCACTGAACCAATCAACTTGAAATTTCTAGTGGTTTTCTTTTAACTCGTTGCGTCTGTTTGTTTGCTTGTCGGCTTATCTGTCGAAAAAACTTTAGATCGATTTTTAACCCTTTTCCCGTGATCTAATCGAGCTGAAACTTTACAGACAGACTCGTGGCGATGGCTCGTGGCAACGACTCGTGGCGATAAAAATGATCTATTAAATTTTTGTTTAAATTTTTTAAATAATTATAGTATAATTTTGGATTTTTCGAAATTTTTAATTACTCCCTTCCGTAGTTTCGCCCGACTCGAGCCCGACGCGTGGGGTAGGCGCGGAACCTGTTCAAACTAGTAAATGAGAAAGGGAGTATAATAAAAACTTGGTTTTTATGGGTTAGTTTTTTATATGTAGTCTTTTAAGGGATTTATTTTTTTTGTCGGAATAACAAACCCGAGTTTTTCCCTAAAAAAAGTTATTTTTAATTCAAACGCCCGCCATTTTGTCAAAAATCTATATTTTCAAAAACCCCTACGTCAAAAACTAAATTATCGTGTCAGTTTTGATAATAAAAAAATAAATAATTTTGATGATTACGGATGAAATGGGAGTGGTCACCGCGGATGACCTATTTTTTTCGGCAGTCGACAGAACCCAATGATTTTCCGACAATGTTAAATATTTTTAAATAAAAAAATTAACATGTTCTTAAAAGTATATACTTTCAGGTAAAAATAATACCAATAGCATAATTTATATGGGTTTTCTTAAAAAAATTCACAAAAACTGCCATTTTTCGCGCTTCGTAGGTAGGTAATCCTCCCTTAAATAACATTTAACAATAAAAAAATATTTTTTAAATAAGTTAAACGTATTAAACGTGTACTGAGGAATTTTTTGTTCTTGTCCATACATTTTGGTGGTCTTTCTTGAACGTCCCTCATATTTGATTACTCAACATGTCGTTAATTGACTTGTGGGATTGGAATTTTTTTAACCTAAATAATTTGTTAATATTTATCAATATACTTAATTATATACACTGCGAAAATTGAAACAAACTTTGATAAGCAATTTGGAATAATACGTACCTATATATCTAGTAAGTCCACTTGTAAGATAATTAATAACAATGAAGTTAGTTAATAAGTCATCTGATACATATAATTTTTTTAAGAAGCAAAGATCTTTGCCTTTTAATGCCATCTTATGGTATAAATTAGTAACAAGGTATCTTGAAAACAATAAGTATTGTCACGGAATGTGGCTGTGCAAATGAAAAAATTTAAAAAAAAATTATTACCAAAAGTCACTGGACACGAGTTAAATCAGAGTGATGTTCTTAAGTCACTAAATGTTTGAAGAATATTTCATACACTTAAATGCACCGTTTCTTAATTCGCGCTAATTAACGCTGTTCTTTTTGTTTTGATCACTTTCTAGCAAATTACGTTCAATATTCGCAGACAGAAAACTTCTCGCCACGGTAGGAACTAGGAGTACATAAATTCCTTCGGGATTTTTCGAGAGACTTATTCCTGAGATTACGAGAGACTCGTGGAGCGTTCTAGATGATTCTAGAATATTCCATAGTGCGTCCCAGAATGTAATAAAATATTAGAGATAATTCGATCGTTTTTTCAATATTTAGTAGGTTCATCGTCCTGTTACGGTATGAACATGGATTGCTACATGAGCGTGGTACTAGATTCACAATAAACGAAGGACTGCTCATACCGAAGGTAACCAACCAATAAATACGTTCAATGCATATGCATATTCTTATACTTGAATATTCAAGTATGTCATATCGAAAATATTAAATAAACCGCCAAGAAATTTTACAAAAAATAATATTAAGAAATGCCTAAAAGAAAAATTAATGAAATTACTAATCAATAAGGAAGATTTATACAGATAAAGTGAAGTATCATCTGGTTAATGTATAATGATCACAAATTTATCTGTTTCCTTTTTCTTTATATATATATATATATATATATATAAACATATTGTCAAGGGTTTGTGGCTGTGGAAGGTAAATCAAACACTAAAAATGAACTATCGTTTTATTAACTTTATTAAATCACTAAACACATGAACTGAATCAGAGCACTATTCTTCTGTGGTGTCTAAGGGATCGCCGAAACGTCACAATAACAACTACTGTACAAGACGTATTGATTTCGCGCTGCCTCGAGAATGTTCGAATAATTTCTCCATATTTCCAATATTCACAAGAATAGCCCAGTCGATTTCAGATTCCTGTGGATGGTTGGAAAAATTTCGATAACACGTAATTCTGTCTGTTTTGGACAATATGTGATCTTATACTTTTCCTTTACAAACAACTAATCCTACTGACCTCAAAAACCTTCATCCATCAGATAATTACTCGGCTATCTCAGCATTGTCCCGAGATACGCACGGCCTCCTCCCACCTCCCGTAGTCCTCTTCACTCAGGGGAGCATCGTCGCAGACGTGGTTGTAGTCCGTCGCCATTCCGGAGTAGCACGACGGGTGGCGGCCGTCGACGAGCCGATGGGCGTCCAAGCATCTGGGGTCTTCCAGCAACGCGGGCAGGCACCCGCACTTCCACGGGTTTCCGCGGACGTGAAGACCTACGAATCGGCTGTGCACGTTTCCGATTGAATTGTGCGAGATTAGGTTGCACGACAACGACAACTTCATCAGGTTGTCCAAAGTTAAAAAATCCATCGGAAGGCGTCTCAATCTGTTATTACTAACGTCGATTTCGCGCAGGTTCCTCGCGACCGCATTGCTAAACGTTGACATTCTCAAGTCTTCGAGTTGGTTGTTGGCAAGCAACAAGATTCTTAGATTCACGGTCTTTCGGAAAGTGTTGTCGTTAAAATTTTGAAGCCTGTTTCCGGACAGGTCCAGCATGTCCAGCGCGGCGAGGTCCCCTAACCCTAAGTACGAGAGTTGCGAAATTAAATTGTTGGACAAATCCAAAAACGTCAGCTTACGCAGGTCGAGAAACACATTGACGTCCAGCGTCGATAGTCTGTTGTTTGACAGATTTAGCGTGAACAAGTTTGGCGACTCCGCGAAGGTCAACCCGTCCAGCTGCCTAAGGGTGTTGCGCGACAGGTCCAAAATCTCCAGAGAGCTGGGCAGACCGTTGACCATGTATTCGATCCGGGTTATGGCGTTGCGCGACATGTTGACGCTCTTCATGCCGCTGGTCAGGCTGACCAGAGCCGCGGCGGTGAGCGAGTTGCGGGACAGGTCCAGATAGGCGATCTTCGCGCCTCTGAACACGTTCTTCGGAAGCTGAGTCAACCCTGAATGCGAGACGGTGAGGTGTCGCAGCCCTGTGGCGTTCTCGAAACATCCGTCGCTTAAAATCACTTCACTCTGTCTTACGTTCAACGATATTATCCTCGGGCTTATTTCGATTTGGGTAAAATCCAGCAGTAGATATTTTAAATCCAGTGTTTCAATTCTTGTTTGTTTCATCTTTTCAAAAACACTTTTCACCATGTTTACATGTTCTCGTTTCCATAAAAACAATGTGACAGGGTCTGATGCTCGATTCTTCATGTACGCCGCAGTCAAGTTGGACAGAGGATGTTTGTAGTCAATCGCGAGACGGTTTAGATTTGGCAATGTCGATGGGCTTATTTTGTCCATCACTATCAGAGGCACACTCAAAGTCTGCAATCTTTTCAGGTGATGAAACGAACTCTCGTCCAAATCTGCTCTTTCGTTGTCAGACACGTCCAAGCTGAGCAAAGAACTCGCGTTGACGAATAAATCTGAATGGATGCTCCCTATATTGGCGTCGGTCAGCACCACGCTCTTGATTCGTCTCCAGTTGTACTTTCTGAAGGAGTCCGCCACGGTGGTGTCTTCGTCTTCCGATACCTTTATCAGTGGCAGAATATGGTTCACCTTGTGGGAAAAGGATTTGCACCGCAGCGTTTCGAGGCTCGTGTCGGCGTAGTCGCAGCGGAGGCCGCAGGAGTGCGGGCGCGCCTGCAGCAGCAGCAGCGCCAGCAGCTGGTAGCGGCGGTGGGCGGAAGACATCGTCTCCTTCTTCGGGTGACCCCTGAACCGATTCCCTCCAGTTCGCACACTCAGATCACTTAGTATTTTATAGCTGGGAGTTTGGCTGGTATAAATATAATAAACGGTATCGCGTCAACATTCTTAGAAACTGCGCGATGTGGCAACGTACTGGACTGTCGATAACGAACGGTACAATGGGGCAAGTTGGATCACTCGCGATGTGGAGTTTATTCATGATGATCATTAAATTACGCGAAAAATAAACTGTACAATTTATGTAAATATTTACTTTTAGGCTTTCTTTTTTATAAATCCTATGTATTTTAATAATTTTTGTCTACTGTGAATAGTTTTCTGGGATATCCATCATCAGGGCTGATGTACCCTGCAATGGGATCCGAAACGTTGGCCAGAGAGGTCACATATACACGGCAGAATATCCCAGAAAACTATACACAGAAGATTCTGAACGGCCGTGAAAACCTAAGGAAATTTTTAATTTTTGTCTATGTTCCTTATTTCTTTATACATTTTATACACCTCCTTGTGATAAATTCTGTAGTCTTTTTGGGTGTTCATAAGGTTTATGACCTATCGTAAGGCTGGCTTAAGTTGTCGCTTTACACAATGTAAAGTTTACCATTTCCACCGATGATAGACTACCACATCACACTCTCAAATTTTTGGAAGTTGTATATGTATATGTCTAACTTACACAACTTGTTTAATGTATATTGATTAATGAAGTCCCCCTCCTTATCAAATCCAGTATTGAACCATTATAAGCAACAATTTTTTATCATTTTTTTTTTGTATTGTTAAGTTAAAGTTGCTCTATTTAATTATATACAAAACATGTTAATAGTTAATACTTTATTGTGAGATGGTCTTTATACTATTTATTATTAATGTGTAATGTGATAATTATTTGTATTGTTAATTTTCCGTATATAAATAAATAAATAAATAAAAAGATTGCTGTGAGAGTTCGGGGATCTCATAGAAATTAGCGGCGACTTGTGCGAAGCGACCAGCGATAATAAATTAAGAGAGTACCTACGGGGCGTCCGAAAGCTAGCGCAATCATTCTAAAACTGCAAATATTCTAAAAACAAGGGTATAAAGTGTTCCACAGACGAGCGATTAGTGAAAAATTAGTCTTGCTACATCATACGGCTCCAGTTATTTCGTTTTCAGTAACTTTGGTGAATAAATTAAAAGTTTATTAATTTCAAGTGTTTCATTTCACATTCTGTGACGATAATTATATATTTGATCACTCAAATTTTGAGAGTATCGGAATCACTCATCGACAGAACTGACTACTTTCAAATACAGAATTTTAACATGGATTTTTTGATGCGAAATACAAATAATTAATTGGTAATTGTTAAGAGAAGAGGAAAAGAATTGCAGAAAGTGATAGTTAAGCAAATAGATAGCGGATTTCAATTATCTTTCAATTGCTAAACTGTTCGTGAAATATATTTTTAACTTCATTCAGGGCTTTTGCAAAAAATTAGATAATGAGTACATTAAATGAACTTTAAACAAAGTGTCTCGAAATTGTTACAAAGTGAATGCCCAAGAAATGCAAACAAGAAAAAATAACAATATTAAGCGGAAAGCTAGTACACACCGGTAGCACAATACTAAAAGATAAATAAAATGTAAAGTAAAAAGCAAGTATATTGAAAAAGCAAAAGCTTAAAGAAAGAAAAAACTATGTAATAAAAAATACAGAAAAATCGTCCATTTCAGTAAAGTATCCCGATTGCAAAAGTTTCAATTTTTTTAGAGATAGAGTATCACATTGTCCGCGAAGAGCGAAAAACTGACACCCGATGACAATAGTGCGGGGATTACTTCATTGATGAAAATGGTCGACAATATAGGACCTAGGTGGGAGCCTTGCGGTATCCCACTAATCGCGCAAACGTGGTCAGACTCCAAATGTGGGGTATAAAAGCAAAAAACAAATAATGCAGTCATCGAGGATTACTAATTTATAATGTAATGAGTTCAATATTTTATAGGCAACATATCCTGTAAATTTCTAGGTAACATGATTTTGGAAGAGATAGATTCATTGAATCTAGAATTCGGTACATTTTGAATAATTAATCTTCTACGACTGCACTCAAAACATTTATTTATTTTTTTGGATTTTGCTGCCTTTGCTTTTATACCCCACAAATCAGCTATCCTGGCAATCCTTTTTCTATTGTGCAAATACCTCTCCAGCCGTGTATTCAATGGTACATTTATGAAAAAAAATATTATTACCCATTATGTGGTTTGCGAATTCGAAAAAGTTATTGCTAGTTAGATAACGACCATGCTCTTTTCGTCTAATGTTGAGATTTATGAACGTTTGACCGGTGTACTATCACAATCGAAATTTCGTAAACTCCTTATTTTTCTAAATTATCTATTTTTACTTCCTTTATATTAACTCGTGGCGTCTGCTTGCCTGCTTGCCGTCGAAAAAACTTTGTATCGATTTTTGACCCTTTTCCCGTAATCCAATCGAGCTGAAACTTCGCAAGCAGACTCGTGGCAATGATGAAAAAGATCTATCAAATTTTCGTTAAAAAATAATAATAATTATAGTATAATTTTGGATTTTTAGAAATTTTAATGTTTTTTTCAAATTGGAATCTACAAAAGTTTGATTACTACCAACGGCGCCGGCAGCCCAATAACGTCACGGAATATTTAAAATTTGAATTAATCCGTCGGTAGGTACAATAGCTACTTCACTACGAATTTCGAAAATTTATGACAATTGGTTCACAGATGACAGCACACTTCGGGTTTTTTGGGAAGAAATCAAATAATAAAGAGATTTTTTTTTTGACATAGATATTTGTCTAGACATATTTCATTTTCAGTCTATCAATTATTACATGATGGTGGAAGTAAAATAAAAACTTGGTTTTTATGGGTTAGTTTTTTGACTTTGAATTTAGGCGTAACGCGAGAAGGAGAAATTGAATTATTTTAGTAGATATTAGGCCGGCATATAGTATTTTCCTCCATGATGTGTTATTATCACTAATATAATGTCCGTGATCACTTGTGGGTCGCCTTTATGACATACCTACACTGGGAAATCCGCCTCCGATATTTACATGCTCCCCTGACCTGTGTTATCACTATTGCTTGCCCAACGTAACTTGGCGTGCGGCAAATTTTGAGCTGAAACCCGCCTCGCCCGCACCCGACGGAAACCCCTCGCCCTGTCATTCAGTTCATTCTCGTCTTTGAGCGCGAGCTGTGTCATCTTGATTACCAATATACACTGAATTATTATGTCCAAAACATCCTAAACAGTCCGGGACGGTGCAAGAACAATTTCCAATGAAGTATTAAAGTTTTGCGAAGCTGAAAAAGCGAATAATGGACCGATATTACCGTCCGACAGATAGAACGGCCGCCATTACTGCATGGTTTCTTTAGTGCTGCCCGACCAAATTTCTGTTAAAGGCTACGACACCGGTCACCGGACATTCTGTACATTATGTATTGTTTAATAAATTTACACCCTGGCAACTTCTGTTACGCGACAGGGACGCCCTCCCTCGCACGCCAATTTATAGTGGTCGCATTCTAGCAACAGGAGTGAAAAGACCGTCACAGATTTTTTAGATTTTTTTTAATGCTTATAATTTTTAAACCATGTGATATAGATTTTTTAAAATATTTTTCTGATGAAACTATTCTGATATGGCCTATCTCCCGATTTCGGCTTGATATCTAGATACGGGACACCTGTATGTGATTTATCACTTGGAATATTTTTTAATTTTAAATAACCTACTTCTTTTGTATCTGTTAACATATTGTATTTTTTAATGACTTTTTGTTGACATTATCTCAATTATTTGTCGTGGTATTTAGATAGCTATGCTTCTGTTTTCAGGGTGTCTTTTATCATTAAAAAATGAAAACGTTATAATTGGTATAGGGGGGCACGGCGTTAGACTAGTTGAAACAGGTTTCGCGCCTTCTCCACGCGTCGGGCTCCTTTCTCATTTGTATGGTTTCCAATTTGAAAAAACCGTTATAATTTCGAAAAATACAAAAATATACTTCTATTAATTTTTTTTAAACGAAAATCTGCCTGCAAAGTTTCAGCTTGATTGGATCACGGGAACAGGGTTGAAAATCTATCCAAATTTTTTTGGGGGCGGGTTTTAGTTCCAAAGTCGCCGCACGCCAAGTTATTGTGGTCAAGCAATACAAATCTTTATTTTTCTTCATTTTTTTATTATTATGTACTCCTGAATAATGCTTCTGTAAACTTTTGTCCAAAATTCAAAGCCAACTGCTCCAGCTTGGAAGAAAATGTCACTTATGACCAAACCAAGTATTTAAAATCAATACTTTGCCCAGTTTTAACTGACTGTTTATTTTTTTAAATATTTTTCTGATAACTATTATGACTTGGCCTATCACCCGATTTCGGCTTGACGTCGAGGTACGGGACACCCTGTATATAGTAATATTATAAAATAAAAGATAAGATGATTTGTCTTTTAATGTGTGTGATTTATGAGCATTAAATACGTAATCAACAGTGTTGATTACCTAGGACCTATGCAATCTATGTATAGGTACAGTATACCCAGAACAGTAGTTTATCTCCGGCCTGTCGGCGAGTTATAAGCCTACTCTTGAGTTGACGCTAGGGTTGTCACTTTATTTTTACTCCCTTTCTTTTAACTCGTAGCGTCTGAGATTCCGATGCATAAGGTAGACACTAAACCCGAAAATTTCTCTAATTAGTATGCCTAGTTTCTGCACTTAAATCGCAAGAACGCTGATTAACATCAACGTAGACTTTAAAAAACTCACAGTTTGTAATAATCAACACACCTTTTTAGTAAAGCACCACACACATAAAAATGTCATTTTTTTCATTAAGCGCATTTTTTTCTAAAGCGGCTGCGAGCGCGAATGGCACCGAAGGCACGGTCCCCCGGCCTTGTGCCCCCATATTCTATGTCAATGTGCGCGTACACGGCGCTGAGCACGCACGCACACATTATAATGGGTAGCGGCCAGTTTGTATGAAGACGTATTACTATTTGGTTGATTACGATATTTGGTTAGTCCCTCCTACGAAATTAAATGCAAGATTTTTTATTTTATTTTATTAAATAATACAAACAATTTTATAATATTTTTTTCTTCTAAACTATTAAAACTACAATGATACGTAATTTTTATTGCCCCACTTCTCCAAAAAGAGGCTAATTCACGAGCGTGGAGAGGGACTGAGTAATTACAGACTTTGTATACATATATTTAATAAAATAATCTAGTGTGACAAATTTAAATATAAACTAGTTTTATGTCCGCCACTCTTTCCTGGTGACTATTGCTAACTAGAGTGATAAGATGAGATAAGATAGGAGAGCAGATGAAGGTCGAAGACCGCTCAAGTTTATAATGTACAAATATAATAACTATCTTATAAAAAAATTGAAATTAGATCGTATTTTTATCTTTTTTTAAATTATTAATATTAATTTTATTTTTCGCTCAAACCGGCCTTAAACGCATCTAATAGATTAATTGTTATTATCTTGCCGGGAATTGAACCTGTAATCCTCGTTGTGAGAAGCCTGCGTTACGCCCACTGGGCTATTGTTCTTTGCGAGTCTTAATAAAGTAGAAGTGAAAGTTTGTGTGTTTTATTATTAGAGAATCGCCCTGGCGCTTCACACCGTCAAGCAGCCGGCTCAGCGCTGCTCCGAGACGCGCACAGCCTCTCGCCATCTCCCGTACTCCTCCTCGCTCAGAGGGACATCGTCGCAGACGAACTTCGGGTCCAGCCCGGCGTAGCATGACGGGTAGCGACCGTCGTTGAAGGCAACGTGGAGATGCGAAAATTGCGAAAATTCTGTCGCATTTGACATTAACATGTCCAGACATCCACACTTCCATGGGTTGCCTCGCATGTCCAGCAACAGATATGTGCCGATCCTCTCCTTCCAATTCGTGTTCAGGTACTCCTTGAAGGCGGCGAGGAAGCGGGGCGACAGATAGGTGAATCTGTTGTAGGAAACTGAAAGCTTTCTCAGGCTGTTCAGAAATGTGAACCTCGTCGGCAGGTGCCCCAATTTGTTTCGACTCAAGTCGATTTCACGCAAGTACCTCGGGAACCCAGGGTCGGGTGTCGACATCCGCAAATGTTCGATTTCATTGTTGCTCGCCGACAAGATTCTCAGATTCGCGTTGTTGCGGAGAACGTTGCTGTCCAAAGTCCGGAGCCTGTTGCCCGACAGGTCCAGCGAGTCCAGCGCTGTGAGATTGTCGAATAAATACTCGGAGATGTGGTCTATCAAATTGTTGGACATGTCCAGGAACATCAGTTTACGCAGACTGGCGAACGGCGACGTGCACACGTCCGAGCAGGAGGCCGGTACCGAAGACAGCCGGTTGTTGGAGAGATTCAGGGACAGCAGATCGGTCGTCTTCGAGAAGGCCGTCCAGTTCAGTTCGCTTATCCTATTGTGCGACAGGTCGAAAATCTTCAGAGAGCTGGGCAGACCGCGGTCCGGGCGGTCCACGCTGGTTATGTTGTTGTGCGACATGTCGACCCTCTTCAAGCCGACGGTCAGGCTGAGCAGAGCCGCGGCGGTGAGCGAGTTGTGGGACAGGTCCAGATAAGCGATCTTCGCGCCTCTGAACACGTCCTTCGGAAGCTGAGTCAACCCTGAATGCGTGATGCCGAGGAGTTGCAGTTCTGTAGCATTCTCAAAACATCCGTCGCTCAAAATCACTTCACTTTGCCTTATGTTTAACGATATTATCGTCCTGCTTACTTTTATTTGTTTAAAATCCAGCAGTAGATTTTTTAAGTTCAGTGTTTCAATTGCGGTTGACTCAATCTTTCCAAAAACAGTGTTCATCGAATGCGTAAACCACGCGTATATGATTGTAAACTGTACAGGGTTCATTATTTGAATGGAATTCCATACGAAATAGAACAAGTCGATCGAAAGACGTTTTAAATCTGGAAATTTCGACAAGCTTATATTGTTCATCATCGGCAAAGATACACTCAAAGATTGCAGTTTCTCCAGGTGATCTAATGAATGTTCAAACAAATTTAAATCATTGTCACTCAAGTCCAAGTTGATCAAATTGATGATCGCATTGACGAATATATCCGAATCGATGGGCTTTATATTTGCGTCCCTGAACACTAGGCTCTTGATTCTTTTCCAGTTGTACTCTCTCAAAGAGTCTGCCATGGAAGTGTCGTTGTTTTGGAAATGCCCCGTGAAAGACTTGCATTGCAGCGTTTCTAGGCTCGTGTCCGTGTAGTCGCAGAAGAAGTGGCAGGAGTGCGGGCGCGTCTGCAGCAACAGCAGCGCCAGCGACGCCAGCACGTGGTGGTGGCGATGGCGGTAGGAAGTCATCCTGTCTTCCCTTTGCTTCCCTCTCGCTCGACACTCTGTACTTGTTTCGTGTGGCTCAGAGATCAGCTGCGGTTAGAAACGGCACCGCGTCAAGATTCTGAGTTACTACTGACAGCGCGGTGTCTTAGGACTGGATTATATAAATATATACATACGATAATGCAACGGTACAACGGGGCAAATTCGATCACTCGGTAAGTGTGTAACATTTGTTTACTTCGCCAAATATTTGTATGAATTGTGATCATCTTCTTCCTCTGTGCGATTTCGTAACTCGTGTAATACTTAAAATGTTTTGAACATAATTATTACCTACAATACATATGTATGAACACGGAATGTAGATTGGATGTTATTGGGAAACGGGACAGATTTATGGAGAGGTCGGCGGTCAGTTAAAGGAAGAACGCCCTTACCTTCTTTCTTTGATCCAGGTGGAAGTAACCAGCGTGCACTATGGAAAGGCGGATGAAATGAAAAAAATGAAAAAAAATGAACGGTGGATTCAGTGACATCTGGTCCTGTAAAATATACATTTAATAATTTGGCAGTGTATTATATTTAAAAAATGCCTTATAAATTTGAATTGATTTTATATGAATATTTGTTCTATATAATTCTCCTTTGTAATCTGATCTATATAATAAAAATTGTGTTTCACTCATCTCAAACGAAGTTTAGAATCCGTGAATTTAATAAATTTTTAAATCCGATCTCGGGAGGCGGAATGTTAGTCTGAGGATTGAACATATATTTCGTCTTGCCCGGATTTGGTAGAAACAACACGTTAAATAAAATAATAAAAACCTTGCAGAAATTCTGATCGGAATGCATTCCATCTGGAATAGGAAAGTTTTTTATTTTGTTTGACTTATATTAAAGGTATTGAATTTTTCATATTCGATATAGGTTTCTGTAATGGTTCAACGTGTAAGTGGTACAACGTGTGATTTACTCTTTTAATTAAGATAAATTATTGAAGTCTCACAGAGGCGTAACTATTTGTATGGGAAGCATGTAGGTATGGAAGTAAAATTGAAGGAATAAGCAATACGCGATTTTTTATTATAGTATTATTTATTGAAGGCATTATAATCTATGATATGGATTGAATTGAAACCTTTCTTAATCTACGCTGGTCACTCCTCTAACGCTCATTTTTAAAATCTGGCGGATATACTTAGTATTGTTTATGTAGACCTGTCAACATCATTGACGTAGTCGATAAGCCCTTTTATAGTTTCTTCTAAGATGTTAATTAAAATGACTAAACATTGTTTCAACTTTATAATTTGATAGCAAAAAGGTAGGTTGCTCCTCTTAAATTCATAATTTGATAGCATATAGGTAGTTTGCTCCTTTCAACTTCATCACGTCCCTTTAGAGGTAAAACTCACTAACCAAAATGCGTTATGAATACAAACATTAATATTTTTTCATCTCTATCAGTAAGTGAATATTCCATTATTATTTATAGTTATTTACTAGTAATGTTCAAATAAATCAGAAATATTGAAAAAAAATGCAACCTTAGATGTCGCATATCTCCATAACTTTTGATTGTTAGGTCGTGGTTATTTGAACATTTTCGACTCATAATTAAAGCAGTAATATAATCCTGCTAGGTTATTAATGTTTTCCAAATAACCATTTATACTAGCGTAGCCGTATGCACGCCGATGGGTGCAAATTTAGCCTGGCTGCAGAATCAGTGATGTTTAACCCTTGTGTTAGTTGCCGGGTACCTGGGTACCCATTTTCGATTTTAAGTTTAAATAATTTTATTCTTAAACGCACTCATTCATTGTTTAAATTATTTGAAAGGGAGGGAAATAAAGGGAAGACGGACACTGCTACGAGAAGTAGTGACCTTCTAAGAAGTTTTTTGACCACTCTCTAAATATCAGTTTGTGAGATATAAAACAAAAATGATGGGAACGTCCATCCAGTTGAGTACTAGCGAAGGGAAAAACTACATTTCAAAATGAAGACTACAATACACACACGTTCACCAGTTTGAAGACTACAAAGTGTACACTACAATTGTAATTGTAGTAAAAACTACTTGAAGTGAATAATGAAATGAAGTAATTGTACTAATAATGAAGTGAAGTAATGTAATGAAGTAATTGTAGTATTAATGAAGTGAAGTAATGAAATTAAGTAATTGTAGTATTAATGAAGTGAAGTAATGAAATGAAGTAATTGTAGTATTAATGAAGTGAAGTGTAATGGAATGAAGTAATGTAGTACTAGTGAGTTAATATTTTTTTCTTTTTTTCCCAAAGAAAAATTTTTCAAACCATGGGGGGGGGGTTAGGTTAGGTTAGGTTAGGTTAGGTTAGGTTAGGTTAGTAGTTTTGTTTAGGTTGATTTCCGAAGAATCCGTCTTACACGCTCAAACTATTTTCAGTCAGGAGCGATATAATTTCTCTCTTAGGCTGAGGTTGTGTCATGTGAAATATGTCGATGCTGGGGTTACATGACGTGACCTCGTTGTACTGGTTTAGCATTCTAGGTAGAGGAGAGAAATAACCTATGTGGGTGTTGTAGACCTTTGTGTGGAATAGTGTTTGGGATCTTAGATACCGGGCATTTATATTAATATCTATTTGCGAGAGTATTGAGGGCGAGTCTAGTTTGTTGTTTACTATTTTGTGGAGTGTCATAAGGTCTGTGATTTTTCGTCTTTTTTCTAATGACATATATGGAAATTTTCGAGTCTTGTCGTATGTATCGAGCAACTCATTTAGGCCTTGTCTGTGTCTGTGTCAGTGATTTAAGGAATTTTTTCTGGATTTTTTCGACTCTGTTTCATGGATTCAATTGATGGATATATCAATACTTTTAAGGTCATGATTAAGTTTCCCAAAGGTTGCCCAACCTAGTGGAATTCTTCTGGGTATTCCTGCTATAGTTTTACAGTTTCCAGAGATTTCTTCATATATCTACATCAACTTCCCAAAAATTTCACGTAAAAAATGAATGAAGTATATGTACTTTGTAGTGTTCGCTTTGAAATGAAGTGTACTATTTGAAATTAATACTTTCAATAACTTTGGTGTTTGTAGTTTGTAGTGTGCACTACACATCAAAACGTGCGAAGTGTGCACTTCAATGTAATATAGTACTACATTGTAGTAGTGAGTAAAGAGCGAACCCATCACTATTGAGTACCCGGGTACCTTGGATAGCCACCAGTGCGGGAAATTCCGGGTAGTAACATAACGGTTAAATAACGAAGAAGAAGAAAATGCGTGGGAAATGTACTAAATTAAAACATATAGAAGGAATTGGTATTGTAGCAGAAGAAAATTACAAAAACCAGACATGAAAGTGAAAGGTAGGCAGGACCTGATTTGAAGAAGAATGTGTGTAGAAGAATTATAAGTGAGTAAGAAAAATGGATGAAAATGTTTAGAGTAATCCCGCTGTTCCCTATAGGATCTCATATTGCTTGGAAACAGAAACAATTATTGATAAGAAATGTATTTTAAGTAAAGTTATGGTCTTTGTCTATTTACGATGTTTAACGGCGTTGAATGAACTCATTACAGCGAACGCTGCCTGGCGTATTCGAAATAAATAAATAAGAAGTGAAAAATAATAAAATTTAACTAAAAATATAAAGGGTGATTGAAAAATAATATATACAAATACTAAAAAATAAATAATATTCAAGTATATAAGGTAACGATGATAGCATGCCTATTGATTGCCAACAGAAACAGAGGTATTTTGAGTTTGTCTAATTTTTTCAGAACAGTACTGGATTTTTGTCACAGGTACATCATTAATCAATCGATATATTATTCAGGCGTATCATAGTGTAATGCTAATAATTGGGAAGAATCTTATTACACATATATACAACTTCAAAAAATTTAATAGACATGGCATTCTATCATGGGTGGAAATGGCGAACGTTACATTGTGTAAAGAGATCACTTAAGCCGGACGATAGATCGTAACTTTGTTACCCGCAGTCACTCTCCTTTCGATATCATTCTCAGCCTTGCCGTCTCTACTAAACATGCTTCCCAAGTACACAAACTCGTTCACTTGTTCTAAGCATTCGCTGTTTACAATTACATCACACTCAGTCGCTCTTTCGTCTCTCTCTAATATCATCACTTTCGATTTGCTGACATTCGGTAGAAAAAAATGTTTATAAATAAAATCTCACGCCTATATCTTTTATCTTGCATATTTTTTAAAAAAAGTAAAAAGAATCCTCTGACATTCTTAGCACATGTGCGAGCATTTGTGATTATTCTATGTGTAGGAGCAGGAGCTCCATGGCGAGTATGTGCCTTATTTATTTATTTTGTTTTGGGGAAAATTAACAGCAAAATAACAATCTTAAAAATATGAAATAATGGTTTTTACAATTATGCCAATTACAAATTTTCCACTGAATATAAAAATTTACTTTAACTTACTTTAATAGCGAGTGAAGAGGGTGGAGGGGAATGTGGGACGGGAGTAGAAGGGAAGATATAATGTACAAATTAGTTTGGGTGCGGTAGTGTAGATATTGTTTGTTTTATGTTTCTTATTGTTGCGTTGAAAATGTCAATGTGGTGATAGTTTGTGTTAAATGAATTTGTGGATCTGTACATAAAGGAGTTTTGTTTTGAGTTGGTCTTACAAAAGATGAGATGAAAAGTAGGTGAATGTCTGTTATTGCGAGTTGGTATGTGGTAAGATATTCGTTGAAGAAGTTCCGGACTATCAACTAGATTGTGTGTTATTTTGAATAGCATCACCGCGTCAGCTATGTTTCTCCGACGAGTTAGGGTCTGCATGTTAAAAAACTTCGCAGAGTCTTCATTGCTTATATGAGATCTAAATGAACGGAGGTCTAGGTATTTTAGGAATCTGTTTTGGACGCTTTCAATTCTATTTTCGTGTACTGCATAACCTGGATTCCACACCTGAGATGCGTATTCTAAAATACTACGAACGTATGAGAAATAAAGTGTCTTGAGGGTACTGATAATTTTGAAGTGTTTTTGAAGTGTTTACACTTATCACCCTGTCCACCAGTGTGACTCCCGCTATCCCCCTTAAAAAACTCACCTCGTGCTCCTGGACCCTAGCTCTCACTCTCTCCGTCAGGATCAAAATTTGATGGCCACGTACTAGCAGTCTGTCTTTGAGCCATTTAATTTGCAAGCCACGGTGGTCACCGAAGCTACCACTGATTTCGGTGATGGAGTTTGACTGCAGAGTCAGTCTGCACGCTAGGTCTTCCGAAGGCCAAGACAAGGTACGCATTGCGGAAAAACCTCGCATTGTTCGCAACAATAAACATTCACGGGACTTGTAATGAAATGTACACATTAAAAATTTATTAACGACGACATTTACGGCCAAGGCGTTCGTAAAAATAATTTTGACGTTGTGCGAAAGAAAATATTGACGATTATTTTTTTCGACAATCGGCCGTATTCTGAACTGAGCAATATTTATATTTATGTGTCTCGATTGTATAACATTGTAATGCCGCCGATTTTGACAATTACAGTGTTATACATTGTAGTGGCGTCAAAATTGGTCGCATTATTCGGCTGCCAGAGCGCAGATCTGCTCTCCCTAGACACGTATGCGAATTCGGCCTATTTTACCTGCGTTTATGGGTTTTTAAAGCTTATTATTGATTGTATCTCAAGTTTTTGAATGAATGAACGAGTTCTATTTTTCAAGTAACCTCATTTGCCGCGAAAGCCGGACAAAAAACCATTCCAAATGTCGTCTTCGAACCGCGCAATTCTGTTAAAAAAAGTGTTTTTTTAAATAAAAAAGTGTTATAATTAAATATTTTTATATTCTTTGGTATATTTAAAACAAAAATATTGAAATACAATATCATTAGTGTTTTTGCTTCCGTGGTTTTATTCGATAAACATAATATGCGTACATTTCTGACAGTAAATTTCGTTACTTATTTTCATAATAAGTGAATAAGTAATTATTGTACAAGTAATTATTGAAGTCTGTATATTGCGAAACCAGAAACTGCAACTTCTTAAGGATTATTTTCGATATTTACGTCAATATAACCATCACAAAAAAGTGTCTAAAAAACAGCAATCGTATAACATGACCTCCCGTGAGCGTGAAAAAAATGATATTAATTTTCGAACGCTGGGAATGTACAAACGGATAAAAGAAATATTGTGCTTTTTAAACAAAAATTTGCCGGTGCTAAATTTAAATTATTAAATCAAAAAATTTAAATTTAGCAAAGTAAAAAAAAAGCAAAAAAAAAGTAAAAGAAAACAGTGATGTATTATTTATTACCTTATTGAATAAATCATATTCGTGAAAGTAGTATTCGTTGCATTCGTTCTACTTCACTAAAGGTCACACTTCGCTGAAAGTCGCAATTCACGGCGGCAGACGTTTGAAGTAGTTTGAAAGGTTGAAGTAGATGTTTGATTAAAAACGTATAAAGTACGATGTTGGGTATAATGAAGTGCTTCATTGAAGTACAGAGTTGACGTCGCTAGTTTAGGTGCACTTCGATGGGAGGGTCACTGTACGCGACGAGATTCGCCGCGTACGTGGAGGATGGCGGGAATATGGTCGAGAAATGGGATGAGGAATAGGAAGGTTAAGAGAAATAACGAGACGAGAAATGGACTGTATTGGTGGAGAAAGGGAGAGGTACTTTTCGACTCACCTTTTATCTCTTGGCATCCTTCCAGATGTCACCTCACCAAACAACTGTCTCACTCGGTTTTCCACCAACGCGCGTTAATCCCGTTGTCCGGCGATGACGAGACGAGAAAAATGTTTATACGAAGCACAATTAAACACAAGACGAAAACTTACAGAGCAGGAGGCAAGAAAGTCTGTCCTAACATCGAGATAGCGAGACTTGTAGAAACGAAAGGTAAACTGGCACTATTGAGAGTAGGATTAATTTCGATGGACAAATCAGTGTTGCCACATAAGAAAAATAACAATATTCTGTAAAAATCGATTTCTGTACCAACGTTATGTCACGAATATCGAACAGTTACCATTCTACAATTTTCTTCCGAAGCCTATTTTTTACAATCTATGCACAGGAATCGCGCGAGGGACTGTGTTAAATCTACGAGTAAGAGCCTTCCTAAAGTGTTTGTTTTGTTTCAGACGGATGCCAGTACGGCCTTCCTGCGGGCGGCCAGAGCCGGACAACTGGACAAGATCCTGGCCCTGCTGAACCAGGATGTGGACATCAACGTCAGCAATGCTGTAAGTAGAGCCACTCTAAGACTTCAATCTTTTTTTTTGGGTCGCAATCCTAGGATTGGTCTGCAACAAGCAGTCGATTTCTCCACTCCTCTCTGTCACCTGCCAGGCTCTTCATTTCTTGGGAGGTGCTATAGCGCACATCTCCGATAATCTGGTTTACGTTATCAAAAAGCATCTGACTCAGTTGAAAGGTGGGCAATCATCGAAGCACTCCAAAACGCGAAAGTAGACTCTAGATATATACGATTAGTAAACTTTATATACGAAAATGCAACCATGAGACAACTGAAAAAATAAAAATAGAAAAAGGTATCCGGCAAGGTGACACAATCTCGCATAAGCTCTTCACGTTAGCCTTAGAAGATGTATTTAAGACCCTAAATTGGGATAAAAAAGGTATGAAAATAGATGGCACATATTTAAGTCACCTAAGATTTACTGACGACATAGTAGTTGTAAGTAATAATATCAAAGAAATAAGTATAATGTTAAAAGAACTACACGAAGCTTCGAGCAAAGTTGGTCTTAAGATGAATATAAAGAAGACAAAAATTTTGAGTCCAGAGAAAAAAATCATCACTATCAATGATAATAATATTGAAATAGTAGATGAATATATAAACCTAGGACACAAAATAAAAATGAACAAAGATAACTAAACAGCAGAATTGCCAAGATGAATAAGAATGAGCTGGGCTGCTTTTGGCAAACTCAAACTATCTTCGAGAACAAAGAGATCCCAATTAGCCTAAAAAGAAAAGCCTTTAAATCATGCATACTGCCAGTGATGACTATGGATTGGAGACTATGGCGCTTACAAAGAAAAGTGTAGAAAACCTCAAATGCACGCAACGATCCATGGAGAGATCTATGCTTGGAGTAAGCCTAAGAGATAGAATAAGAATTGACGAAATTAGGCGCAGAACTAGAGTAGTGGATATCATGAATCGTGTAGCGAAGCTAAAATAAAAGAGGCATCGGAAGACCTCAAAAGAGATGGGCCGATGATATAGTCGCTGTGGGGGGAAAAAATGGCTACAGTTAGCAAACAACAGGGAAGAATGGAAAAATAAGGAAGAGGCCTATATCCAGCAGTGGAAAGACGAAGACTGATGATGAAGAAGGAGAATAATTAACAAATTATTCAGATTTTAAATTTCATTATATATTGCCAGATTTAGATATCTTTTTCCAAATATATGTTTAAACGAAAGTCAAGCTTCCTGTTCTCATTGCACGCCCCTGCACTTTCCCATGTTCGGCATTTTTTAACGATAAAGTAGCCATACTCACCGTCCCGCAAGCGGGGAGGCGTTCACGCAAAACCTCCTCTCTGCCTCTAAGGCGCGGGGACAAATGATAATTGGAACATACTTATTATTCATTAAGTGGGAATTACAAGTTACATATATATAAGAAATGCTAGAGTTTAAAAATGTCCTTAGGTTTTCACGGCCGTTCAGAATCTTCTGTGTATAGTTTTCTGGGATATTCTGCCGTGTGTGTGTGACCTCTCTGGCCATAGAGGTCACACACACACGGCAGAATATCCCAGAAAACTATACACAGAAGATGCTAGAGTTTAATTGCAAAATATGTAGTCCATAGTGTGACCAACAAAAGTGACAACAGCAGTGTAACAAACAACCCATTTGGAACACATATACAACTTCCAAAATTTTGATAATGTGTGGATATACTTGTTGTGGAATTGGTGAACGTTGTATTGTGTAGATTGATCACCTAAGCCAGCTCATACAGGCTGTAAGCCCTGCGTCATCGTATAAAAAGACTTCCATACACGTTTCTCATGCATACATAGCATCGTCTCTGTGAGAATTCTATAATTTATCTTAATTAAATAGTCACCCATCTGTGTATAAATCTAGTAATTGTGTAATTCAAATATTGTTCAGTAGATTAGCGATTAATACAAAGATTATTTTTGATTCCATTTCAAGTGCAGACGATAGATGGTGCCCAATTAAGATTAATTATTTTTGCTACGTAACTGCTGTATTAAAATATTTCAAAGGTCTATTTTGAGCGTTTTATAAATACATTTCTGATTGATATTTTCATTTAGATGATAAGTAATTTTATCGCAGCGAAGTTTATTTCTGAAATCCCATTTCCCTCCAGTGCTACGCGGTACAATTTTAGCTAGGGGAGGCTCATAAATAGAATATGAGGCTGTCAATGCTGGTTTTGTTTCACGCGAAATAAGGGTGCATTAAATATAATGACCAGCTTTTTCATGATCTACGGTTTTGGTTTTTTGGGGGTTTATAGTTGAGAATGGCGTATATGGTATTTCGAGAAGCTGCTTTTTAGGGTCACTACCCGTCATGTGACGGGAAATCCCCAAAGACGCGAAATGTTGAATGATTTTATATGCTCGATAAAATAACTACAAGTTATACGTGAGTACGATTACAAAGACAATGATAGATACTCGATGGACTAGAGCCTCCGGTCTACGCCGGGGGTCGATGGGAGACTGACATGCCCGTATAGGGCGTTTGATGTTTTTTATATGTTTTGTGAACAAAGAACTTTCTTGAAGTTTAGCTGTATGTGCGTAGGTATTGCTGGCAGTGCGATGGCCTACATCGGGAGCTCGTGTGCCCTGCTGTACCTTGATTTTTTTTTCATGGCATTCTCGCCATGTCTGTGTGTGTGTGGCCTAGATTGGTGGTTTCATAGAGATGCGTTGTTAAAAGATTTTGGGGATTGATGCACTGCTTCGCCAAATGAATATACGTTGGTAGAATAAATAGAAGTATTAGAATTTTAGAGTATGGTTGTTCCCAAGATCGATCATAACGTCGTATTCAAAGAATAGCGAGGTAGGAAAACAGTTAGATATCTATTGTGATGTTTCTCTATATGAGAGTGTTTGGGGATCATTTTGTAGAATCCTTTCAAAATATTTTCTTCTCTAAAATTACTTATTTTTTAATTCTTTAATACTGTCAGGTCAGGTTAATTCTTTAATCCTGTGAGGTCCCGTAGACGTATGTGTGGTGAATCCATGTATGATAGAGTAAAGAATGAAGATGTTAGAGATGAATGTAAAGCTGATCGTAGCATAACACATAGAATAAAAATAGGGTCACTCAGGTGGTTTGGGCATGTTGAGCGAATGAATGAGGAAAGAATGGTAAGAAAGATATATGATGCTAGTGTTGACGGCGCCAGAAAGAGAGGGCGTCCACGGAAGACGTAGCATGACCAGATTAACCAGATACTGAAAGATGGTCCTGTTAGAAGCCTGAACAACGAGCTTGTCAACGAACGTCGAGCTTGCATGCGAAGATGTATGAATGTAGACGAAGCGAAAGTTGTATGTCAGGACAGAAGAGTATGGCACTCTATCCTCTCTGCCTACCCCCACGGGGAAAAGGCGTGATGGTAAGTTAGTCTTTAATACTGTCATGTGCCTATTAGAGGCAGTGGCAACATCAACATTACATGGTTAGGAGAAGTATAATTTTATTATCGGATAAGCGACCTCCGCTTTTGTTCCAGAACGGCCTCAACGCCATGCACCTGGCCAGCAAGGACGGGCACGCGGCCGTGGTGGGCGCGCTGCTGCAGCGGGGCGCGCACATCGACGCGGCCACCAAGAAGGGCAACACCGCGCTGCACATCGCCGCGCTGGCGGGCCAGGAGCCCGTGGTGCGGCTGCTCGTGCAGAGCGGCGCGCAGGTACCCGGCCGCCAACTGACGTTTGAGTTTCGAGGATAAAAATTGTCGCGATAAATAGCATTAAAATGAAAAGTATGCGCGATTGTATGAAACTACAAACGAATTTGGATTCCCTGTTCAAATGGTGTACCAATATATGAATTTACTATTCATTTATAGTAATGCCTCCCAAAATGACAATGCAAAAAGTATCAAATTACGTTTTCTCCCCGAAAAACATGTATGAGTAAACCAAAAATAAGCCACAAGATAACCACTAACCTGCGATATATTATTTATCCGTCCTTGTTTCTTGCAGATAGATGTCTTGAGAGTCTTTTCTTCTCCACGTCACAAAATAACACGCGAAAATAATTAAAATTATGAAATTACGGAAAAAATGATCACAAAATTTACTGATCAATTATTATATCCACCATTCAATGCGAAAAAATGCACACATTCTTGTTAGAAGAAGGAAAAAACGAGCGCAATTGTTTCAATGTTTTTTAAAAATATGTTTTTTTGTGTTCTCGCGTCGTAATGCAGAGACTAACGCCATCTAGCGTCGAGTTTTTAGCTTCACACAGAAGCAGTGGTACTTTTGACCTATATTGGAAAATCAAATATGCCTTCAGGAAAGATCTTATAGATGTTAAATATAATAATATAGATATTCATCATTTTGAGAGGCATATTTATTTATTATGTCGCCTAAACAGTGATCTTTGAGTTTTGAGGTTAAAAATGGTTACCCGACTTGACGAACTGAATACTTAAGGTGGAAAATAATATATTTATATATTTTTAAATTTATTTAATAGATAATACATATAATTTCTTTTATAACTGAAAAATATTAGCAATCAAATTATTACTATATGATACACCTCACCAAAAAGAATGAAGATTCTTGTGTGCGGTGAGGGATAATCTCTTACAATCATATTGGTAGTGTAATCTAATTTAACAAACAATGATAGCTTATATGCTATTTACCTAATATAACGAATTTTTTTGAATAAGTTGCCAAAAAGACACTAAACTGAATCACAAAAGTCAACTCTGCAATGAATGAGAATCAATTCGGGTTCACCAGGGGAATATGCACACAAGACGCAACTACACAGAAGCCTCTGTGTGTAGTTCTACATGACACAAGCGACTGATTTTTGAATTATCTGAATTCGTCTCTCTGCTGAAACTCAGAGAGATTTTCGGTCGGGAAGTGGATCGAATATTGATTACAAGATCTGTCTCTATTCCTGACAGAGACGTGTGAAAGTGTGTCAAAAGTGGAGACGCGTACACGTAACGCATGCTCAACTTTTAAATTTTTTTAGAACATAGTTAATGATATTCAAAACTAATTAAAGACATAAAGAAAAACTGTTCTTTTGAAGATTCGAACAATATAGTTCACGAGGCCCGAGGCACATTTTGGCCTCTGATTCATCGTTCATTTGAACATGAGTATGTATTTTTTAAATTTTATTTATTTATTTTTTTTTACAGTAGATACATATTTTTTTTTACAATAAATTATTACATTATACTCCCCATAATATGAGCCAAAGCTCGAGCGTATGGGAGGAGTATTTACAAGCCAAATTAAAGTATCAAAGAAGAACTATAGAATAATTGTCGGTAATGAATTTTAAGTCAATTTAACGTAGTGAAAATTACATTTATAATAATTTTATTGTCCGTCCGTCTATCCATCGTGTAACGTCCGAAACTTATTTATAGTAATTTTTTCTTTATTTACTTATTTTTTAGTAAAAAATAGTGATGCGAACACGGAATGTGTCACATCAATATTCTTTCTATTTTCAAACTAAGCTAAAAGTTGTGCTATCAAAATAAGACTAACTTGCTAGTCTGGAGTGAGGTTCGAACCCGCGACCTTTGGATCACGAGGCGAGAGTCCTAACCACAAGACTAACAAGCTGGCTATGTATTTATTTACTTTCTTATAGCCCGGAACCTGTAGATAGTATTTTTTTTCTTTTTTTTATATTAATAAATAAATTCATATTCCTAAGGAACCGACACGTAAAAGTATGGTCATTTTTGGCGGGTTACAGATAGTGTTCTCATAAAAATGGTTACTACGATTCTATGATAACGTCTAACTCTTTTTTCCTTGTATCAACTCCCAAAAAACTCCCTGTCTGAAAGCCAAAATATAAGAAACTGTTTTGTCTGAGAATTAAGTTAGAGTTAAGTTTAGATTAACTCTTTAAATACCATGATTGTGTTTACGCGCCAAACTATGTGCGTGATTATACTCACTTTTCAACCGTGCAGAGATAGAATTTAACACGAAATTATGTGTACTATAATTAAAGGCAATTTGCTGTGTACGGACGATAATTCCTTACATTCTATAGACGATTAAACCTTATTGTGTTGAACTGAAGCCTGCTATTAACTTTTGCGTTAATATATTTTTTAAATATCTTGTTATTTAACATTTTTGGCGTTTATTTTATGAAATAGTCATTATTGCGAGATAAAGACGAATCCCAGGCACAAATTTAGAATAAATAATGAAAACATTGAAGCGGTGAAAGAAATAAAATATTTTGGAGTAACAAATGATAATGAACTGAAACTCGACAAACATATTTTAATGATTACAAAGAAAATGGCCAAAAAAATTGGTTTTTTAGGGAAAATAAGAAATAAACTCAACCTAAAAACGTCACAATTAGTTGATTCCATTGTGACCCTTCATATTAATTACTGTTCAACAATACTATTTTTAGGAAATGAAAATGAGAAGGAAAAAATTCAAAACAGAGCCAGGCGAACTATCTTAAGATGTAACAAATATACAAGAATTAGCGATATGCTAGAGCAACTAAAGGTAATGAAAATTAGGCAAAAAATGAAACAAAGTATCCTAGTCTAGATACATAAAATACAAAATCAATTAGTTCCAATATACATGTATAAAAATATGAAATACAATTTCGATTTATCCTACGAGAAGTAAGGGGATTTTAGGCTTCCACAAACGAAATTGGCAGAAACACAAAATAGTTTGTACTATAAAGGTCTAAAAGTGTTCAATCAGCTGCCAGAAAATGTTAAATAAGTAAATATTCTCCCTACTTTACGTAGGTTAAGAGCAAAATGTGTGAAAAGTAAGTTTTATGTATGATCACGTTATGTTGTTTCATGTTTATTTATTTTTAAGTTTCTTTACTTTGTGCCTAATGTGAAAATGTGTACTATCAGCAAAAACGTCGTCCGCCTCCGCGTGTTCATTCCCTAACGAGTGTAGCTGGGGATTACAGAGTTTGCTAGAGTAATGATTGTCGTTTTCAGGTCAACATCGAACAACAATAGATTTGTGTAAATTAAAAAAGAGAAATTAAATCAGTAGAAAGAAAAAGAAAAATTAATTATCCATTACCATTTAGTTGAGATGTGAAGAATTGTATCAAATCAGTCCTGTAAACAGTTATACTATCAGCAAAAATGTCGACCGCTTCCGCGTGTTCATTCCCTAACGAGTGTATTCTGGGGATTACAGAGTTTGCTAGAGTAATGATTGTCGTTTTCAGGTCAACATCGAACAACAATAGATTTGTGTAAATTAAAAAAGAGATGTTAAAGCAGTAGGAAGAAAAAGAAAAATTAATTATCCATTACCATTTAGTTGAGATGTGAAGAATTGTATCAATTAAGTCCTGTACACAGTTATACTATCAGCGAAAATGTCGACCGCCTCCGCATGTTCATTCCCTGATGAGTGTAGTCTGGAGATTGCAGAGTTTGCTAGAGTAATGATTGTCGTTTTCAGGTCAACATCCAGTCCCAGAACGGCTTCACACCGCTCTACATGGCGGCGCAGGAGAACCACGACGGGGTGGTCAAGTTCCTCCTTGCCAACAGCGCCAACCAGAGTCTCGCGACCGAGGTAAGCGTCCCTGCACCCTCTGTACTCTCCTAACCTTCGGGTGTCGGAATATATAAAATAGGATCGACAGCCGAAGCGGGGTACGAACGGAACCCCAATCAAATTTGCATTTAAATGGACTATAAAATAATGATTTTATGTTAGAGATGTCTCATAGGCACGAAATTATTTTTTTATAGGTAAATAGGTACGACCTATATTTATATATTTAAGTAAGTCGTATACGGACACCTAAAGATTTCCATGCCTACTTTCCCATAAAAACATATAATTTCGTCTCTATGTGACATCTATAATATATGTATCTAGATTAACGATGTCCCCCTGGGAAAAATTTGGACAAACTCAAAATATTCTGAATGTAATACAAAGGTTTTAAAATGTTCTATAATAGTTCTTGTTCTATATTAGTAATATATTGAAAATGTTAGGATTTGTTCTGCGTACAGCCAGGGTTTTCGAAAATACCCGCGTACTGAGAACTCTTTACAACTCTTTGGTGCGAAGTAGACTCGAGAGTGTCTCGATGATTTGGGGGCCACATGAGCTTAAGTACTCACTTACGGTAGAGAAAGTACAAGATAAATGCATATTATTAACAAATGAGAAAATATAGAAAACAAAAAAATATCAAACGTGTATAAATTCATTCATATCAGAGGTGTAGGAGAATCCTGTTTCGAAAAACCTTCTCAGAGACATGGAACATATCAATATCTAGAGTAATATTGTTCAGCATATCGGTAGCTCTTCCAACAGGCATAACCATAGCCAGGTTGGTCCTGTATATTGGAAAGTGAAACAATCTATATCTTAAGTAATTTTTCAGGAACATACAAACCAATGCTCCGCATAATTTCAGAATTATCGATCATACCGCGCAAAAATCGATAAAAATGCGTAATCAGGTACAAATTCCTTCTAGTCTCTAAACTATTGTAGCCAAGCATACCCTGGAGGAAATCGGTTGGGTTAAGGTAAAGCCAACGCCGAAGATTGCGATGACGCGTTTATTGAAAGTATACTGTGCCAGTATGCACTCATACTGTACTAGTGCAGTATACTTTCAAGAGCGAAAATAAAATATATGTCATGAAAGTATACTCGATTTATACGCGATATTCGAGTATAGTTTCCACCTCATCGGGTAATATAGAAGTTCGGAAACTATACTAGGCTAGTACCCATTTAGCAAAATCAATCAATAGACTTTTAAATATTGGAATGAGATGTTGTAAATACGCTTTTAAATTAGTTTCACTTGAATTATAGTTATAAAAAATGGGATTTTAATCTATCTTTTAATTATTGAACAACACCATAAATACTAGCTTACTTTCGTTACTAGATAGAATAGATAACTTTTCTTCCGTGCAAAAGAAAGGGATAGCAATCTACCAAAATGTCGGGCATGCCACTGATCGAGTACGGTTTCCATGTGCGCGGGCAAAACGTGCGCCTGGAAAGCATACTCGGCTATTGCGGTGTGGTACACGTAGTATGTTTTCCAGTTATTATTTTTGTACGCGGTGCTTGAAAACTTACTCGATTTTTGCGCACTAGCAAGGTACACTTTCCGCAACTGACGCGTGCCATCGGGATCGGTAGGTATACTCAGGTATTGCACAGCTCTGCGATGACTGCATTTTTATTTCGTGCTGAATTTCGTCTCCCAGGACGGATTCACCCCGCTGGCGGTGGCCATGCAGCAGGGGCACGAGAAGGTGGTCGCGGTGCTGCTGGAGGCCGACACGGGCCGGGTCCGGCTGCCGGCTCTGCACATAGCCGCCAAGAAGGACGACTGCAAGGCGGCTGCACTGCTCTTGGAGGTGATACTTTATTCTTATCGACTGAAACTGAAAATACTTGTGTTGGAGAGGAGATCGACCGTAAATCGTGATTAATCAAGAATTTTACGAGTATATCTATATTGTAAAGTTTTCAAGTGCTTAATTTATTGTGTGTAGTTCTTCTGTGTTATATAAGTTTGTTCTGAAAGTAATTTCGTATTTTCCCAACAGAGGAATCTATTGAATTTTTTACGACTAATTTCACACTTAAGCCGCGTAGTCATTTTATATTTTGACAGCTGACGTAGCAAGGCTTGTTTTTAATAATTTTTGTTTGATGTCAGTTGAAGCTGATGAAGACAAAATTAAAACATTAATTGGTGCAAATCGCCGCATAACAACTCGTCTTAGTTATTAAATAGATATTGCTACGGGATCTAAATACTTAAAGATGATTAAAGTTTTATTAATATTATTAACAGGAATATATTTAATAGAGTATAAACCACTAATCTGTTGAAATAACATCATGTTTCTGTACCAATAGTCCTGGTAGGGAATAGAATCGCTGAATGAATTGTAATCACAAGATTAATATTTTTACTTGTTTGGCGCAACCGACAGGATAGGGAACAGGTTAAATAGGATTTGAATAAGGTCCTGGCTTACCTGAATATTACAGCAAACTTAGACTCTCACTGACCTGTCAAGAAACGAGAGTTTCGGTCACTTCTTTATTCTTTTCATCAGTACGCACGGCGTGAAAGTGAATCAAACGTATACACACGTGTTAGGAAGTTTCACAACAATAGATGATTGCAGAATTGTATACGATGACGACTTGTGGTCACAATTTGTATTGCCACTCATTTGAGCGTCACTTTTTGTATCGCCGCGCCATATTTTCTTCTCACAATGGCCACCGTACCAGCCGCTCACTGCTTTGCCGACTCGTCCCAATGTCGCCATAATTAATTGGTCGGTTCGCTAAGTTACCATGGGTACTTGCTCGCCGGAGTCTCTTGGATTGAAGATAATGCCAGAGTGAACAGGATCAGAAAAATTAGGATACATCTTAGTCAAATTGCCCCAACAGGTCTCTTCATCAAGATACAACGTATCATTAGTAAACGGAGTATGTGGTGCGGTTTATGCAAATTTTGTTAGTTTTCTCAAATTAAAAAATTTAAAAAGTACTTTTTTTCTGCTGTGATTCTTCTGGGGTGTTGTGCTGCGTTGTTATGACCTTTCTGGCCGACGTTACGGATCCCATTACAGGGTCCATCCGTGGATCAGACCCGATGATCCATGGATCCGTTAATACCCCAGAAGACGCGAATCGGAAGATTTCGAGTGGCTGAAAAATTCTAAAAAATTCCTAAAAAGTACATTTTTCTGATTTCATCAGTGTGTGGAAGGAATGTCAGTTTTGAACCAAAAATATAATAATAAACGCTCGAGGATTTGATTTGGGTTTGGATGTGTGTGCGTTGACTGTTGTGGCGAGCAATCTGGAAGACTAACGGGTTCCTCCCCGCGCAGAACGACCATAACCCGGACGTGACGTCCAAGTCCGGGTTCACCCCGCTGCACATAGCGGCGCACTACGGGAACGAGGCGGTGGCCAAACTGCTGCTGACCAAGGGGGCGGACGTCAACTGCGCGGCCAAGCACAACATATCCCCGCTGCACGTGGCGGCCAAGTGGGGTGAGCTAACATTTTGCATTTTCTTTTAATTTTCCAATATTTTTGGATGTAAAAATACTCAAAGTTACGGATGATAAAGACACAACTGTTTTGAACTATCAAGAGTGAAAGAATATCGCCGTTGTCTAAAAAATAACAACTGTGGCGGAATCTTCGCCTCTAGGCTCGAGACGCACGCGGCACTTCGAGCGTGTGTTGACGCATCTTAGGGTTAACGCCTGTTGGCGGAATCTTTTAGGTTAGCATTTTTAATACTACATTGCAACTTTGCTATGCCGCAATGCAATATAATAGCAATTCAGGGCAGAAAGGTTACCAGTCTAATAAAGCGAGTTTTGTGAATAACGAAAATGAATAATTTAATTCGTTTAAAGGTTCACCTACCATGCTAGCTTCAAACTGCTATAACTTAGTGAATTTTTATTAATGAATGATAACTTACTCATGATTGTCACGGAGAAGGACATCTGCGTGACAGCACAAAACTCCGTCATTTTGTGTTTATTCAAAATAATTTTTCAATGAATAATATTAAGCATATCGTGTAACATGGTATGTCGCATATAATAATAATGTGCAAAAGGAATGTCAATTTTTTTTAATTGAATATGAATGTAGTTCACGATGGAGGCATAGGATAGTGGCTCAGCCCGCTAAATGTTGCAGGCAAGGCCAACATGGTGGCGCTGCTGGCCGAGCACGGCGCGCAGGTGGAGGCGCGCACCAGGGACGGGCTGACGCCGCTGCACTGCGCCGCGCGCTCCGGCCACGAGCACGTGGTGGACATGCTGCTCGAGAGGGGCGCGCCCATCAGCGGCAAGAGCAAGGTAACCTCGCCGTCTAACATTCTTCTTCTTCTTCTTCTTCCTTAGCCTGTTTCTCTCCACTGCGGGATGTAGGCCTCTTCCACTTTCTTCCACTCATCTCTGTTTCTCCCCCTTCGCATCCAGTTTCTTCCTGCTTGCTGGACTATGTCATCAGACCACCTTTTGGGAGGTCTTCCGATGCTTCTATTTTTTGTTCAGGGCCTCTACTGTAGGATTCTGGGTGCCCATCTAGTATCCTCCTGTCGAGCCATATTCCAGCCCACTGCCATTTTAGTCTTGCAATACGGTCCATAATATCGACAACTTTTGTTCGGCGTCTTATTTCTTCATTTCTGATTTTATCTCGAAGGCTTACGTCGAGCGTCTGCCTTTCCATGGCCCGCTATGTACATTTTAATTTTTGTATGCTTTTTTCTGTTAGCGTTGCTGTTTCTAGTCCATATGTCAACATCGGTAGGATACATGTATCGAACATTTTTCTTTTCAGGCATATTGGAATTTCTTTATTTTCAAACAAGTGTTTCAGTTTACCAAATGCTGCCCAGCCCAGACCTATTCTTCTTGGTAGTTCTGCTGTTTGGTTTTCTTTCCCCAGCTTTATCTTATGACCAAGGTACACAAATTCGTCAACTGTTTCTATTTCCCAATTGTTTATTGTGAAATTGTGTTTGGATTTGTTTTTTGTGTGTTCATTTCCAAACCTAACATTACCTTCTCCGAAAGGCATGATGACGGTATTATAGAATAATTAACTGGTTGCAGTAAAATAGGCACTAAGTATCAAAATTTCATTTTTCAAACTAAGTATGCAGCTTGGTTCTATGTGACATCGCCACTAACCCCAGTAATGCATTATGTCCCTGCAATGCTGCATTTAGCCGTTATGCTCGTTTCTATCGTTATCGTTATCGCGACTTTACCAAGTACCACGGCATATTATTTTAAAAACGGCACTAAGTGCCATGGTCCGCTAACTTCAGATTGTATGAAAATGGCTGACCATGTAGGGTGCGCGTAATGTGAGCTCCCCATACAAAAAAGGAAAAGGTATTATAAAGAATATAATACAAATAAAAGAAGAAAAACACAAGGCCTGGAATCTACTCAGAATATCATTCCAGCAAAAAATCCACCAGTAAATGAGGTATGATTTATTTTGTGTTTTGAAATTAACATTCATCCCGGTATTTTGTTACGAACAAGGGATACTGTTTAAATATGTTCGGGGTAACTACCTAATGTTAAACTACACAGACGTTGGACTTAGTGCCTTTCATAAGAAAGAGCGCTGGGTACTTGGGAGTTGTTTGAAATGCATATTTCGCAACTTAATTACAGGAAGCACAGATAACTTTTTCTTCTAGTTTATATGTAGAAAAGACAGGTAGTATGTATAGTATAGATTTTTCAAAAAAAATCTCATAAAAACTTATATATGTCATTTTTATTTACTATATCTTGTTTTTCTCAGTTTGCTGATCATGGCACTTAGTGCGAAATTTGATTCAACCATTCAACTGATTTTAGAGAAAACAATATTTTGAAAGGATTCTAAAAAATGATCCAGTTTTAGTATACACATTGAGATTAATAAGATTTTCAGTAAAATAAAATTATGAAATTGTGCAATCCGCCATTTTAACTGAAACACCGGTCAGAGCGAATGACGTCACGCTTCAGTAGCTATCACCGTGTCTTTGAACCGTTGCCATAAGCACAATGCAAAGTTTACTGAGGCTTGACGTCGCGTTGAAGAAATGACAGCTGCGGGCGTTTTTGCGCGATATTAAAAATAGGTGGATAAATGCAATTATTTGGCGTAAAAACTTAGTTTATTAGTGAAATAATCTTATTTTCGGTAATAGTAGACGTGTATAGAATGTTATTTCAAAATATGTCATGCCTATTGGGAGTGAGCGTACTATTTTATAGGGAACCAGTTAATTTATATTTCTAATATAATCCAATGTCTTCGATTTATATTTGTTGGCGATTTTAGGAATTCTTAAACTTAAATCAATCAATTCTTCCCTGTGAAACTACTCTGTCTTCTGAAGATTCGTTATTGGTGCATAACAATGGATTACACAGAGTACGTTAGCTCATACCCTTTTTGCTGGAGTCTGGTTCTCCTTTCTGCAGATTTCCATCCATGTATACCCGCGGCGAAGTGCTTCTGTCTCGAGATAAAGAATATTCGCGATTATTTTAAATTTTATGCGGTGAAAGCGGGACACGCTTCAAACAGCGCTAATAGTAATTACAATTTTATTTTAGTAATAAAAAGAGCATGATTATTTTAGATTATGTCTCAATTCCAGAATTCTTTGAAGATTTTGGATTTGCTTTATATTTGAGCTACAGGGATGACTCCATTATCCGATACCATATTTTAATGAATACAAGATCTAGGTTTTGCTTTCCTTATTACATATTCTTCGCTGTGTAGAGTTATGGTTGTGGATGATCTTGAAATCTGTTCCAGAATGGCCTCGCGCCACTGCACATGGCCGCCCAGGGCGACCACTCGGACGCCGCTCGCATTCTGCTGTACCACAGGGCTCCAGTCGACGACCTGACGGTGGATTATCTGACCGCGTTGCACGTGGCTGCGCACTGCGGACACGTCAAAGTGGCTAAACTGCTGCTGGACAGGTAATATATCTTGTAGTTTCTCCACTAGTGGAGGTAGACCTCCTCCAAGGTTCGCCAGTTCTTCCTGTCTTCAGCCCCTCTCCCTTCCATCTATTGCCCGCCAGTCTGTTGATGTCGTGCTCCATAGAAATTGTGAACGGCCAATACTTCTTTCACCAATGAGGAGCCACTATTCTAGAAACTACCTTCCCCATCATCCATCATCTTCTCGACAAAAATGTCCAGTATTACTACTTGAGCGTGCAGGTTGTTGGGTCAATTTGCTTATCAAGATTAAATGTACTAAACATATTTCTTCTTAACATAATACTTGCAAACTGAGTTATTTAGTACAAGGTTTTGCTGTATCACTTAAAAGATTGTACTCTAAATGCTAATTAATGATGAAGAAATAGTAAAACTGTGAATGATAACCCGCCGCTTACCCAGGACTATTTTATAAACGAAGGATTATCGATCCTACATATTCACAATCAAGTAAGCATTTTTAATGCTACGTGGCAAGTATGCTGTGCCGCAGTGCAACATAGCAATTCAGCACAAAACGGCTGCCAATATAAGACAATTCACTCTCCGTGTAGTGCAAAATCACAAAATTACAATTTAGTACAAAGTATAACATTATTGATGATGATGGACACCGTATGAGTGGAATTAAGTAAAATTATTTGACATTAATAACAGTTCATTGCCCAGAAACAATAGAATTAGAGGACAGCGAATGATTTTATCCATGCAACATCCATTGAAGAGAAAAATACGAGACAGAAAAATATTCACAAGCCTTGCCCTCTCTGGCAAGGAATATTCTCCAAGAATCTGTTGCTAAAACGTAGCGCTTTGGAAGTTGCAGCTGTTATTGACTTATCCAGTGTATGATTCTGGTTTTGTATTATTAGCGGTACACATCGTCCCAACTAATACAAATAAAACTAATCAATTTTTTTTTCAGAAATGCGGATGCCAATGCCAGAGCGCTCAACGGTTTCACACCACTCCACATAGCATGCAAGAAGAACAGGATCAAAGTCGTCGAATTGCTGCTCAAATACGGCGCTAGTGAGTCAATTTATTTTTATTTTTTTAAGGCTACAATAAGCCAAGAGGCTGCATGGTAATTGTACGTTGATTGAACACTGAGCACAAATTAGTTACCACCATCAAAATGTTCTTGAAATGTGTTTCTGATCATTTGAAGTAAATCAAAGATTTGAAGTAATGATTTCTAAAATTTTTAGTCAAGACTAGAATTTGCAGTATAAATTTTACCAGTTATGTCTTCGGGACGTGGATGGGGTGGGATGTGTTTAGCAGTCCTTTAACCATCGCTTGCCCCGGTCTAAAATTTTGGACTTCTGCGGAGATCCCTTATAGCAATATTGACCAAAAAAGTATTAGCAAATTCATTTATTATTTAAAAAAACGATCACGATAAAAATTAACAAAAATAAATATCAAGTCAGATTTTCTATCATAAACAATTATTATCATTGTACATTTACATATAAAATAATGTAATTACAGTAAATTCTTGATTATGCGTCACGTGGCCGGCCATTTGTTTTAAGGCAATCCTGACTATGTTTGTTGGACAAGCAAGTGGATGTACAACTTTAAGAAATAAGTCCGTACTATGGACACACGTGATAATCACACCTTCCATTAGCCACTCCTAGTATATTCTGAATCTTCTGGTTCCTATGCATTAACTGCAACGTTCAACATTAATTTATTGTCTGTTTATAGAGTATTTTTTATTATTTATATTTTTCTAATGTTAATTTCCTTTTAACGTAAGTGCATGCTTCACAAACCCTTATTGGAGAGTTGACAATCATTTTTCCTTGTAATAAATGTACGTGTTATCAACGTCCCTGTATGTATCTCTTAAATACATATAAAATGTAATATTCCAGGCATATCGGCCACCACAGAGTCGGGTCTGACCCCCCTGCACGTGGCTGCCTTCATGGGCTGCATGAACATCGTCATCTACCTCCTGCAGCACGAGGCCAGTCCCGACGTGCCGACTGTCCGAGGAGAGACGCCGTTACACCTAGCGGCCAGAGCCAATCAGGTTGGTGACTTCGACCAACGACCGTGGTGACTTCTAATGATTGATGTTCAGAGATGGCTTTATTTTCGAGATATTTTTTTAAGGACTGTTACATAAATCCATCCGCATCCCAACTGATGCATACTATAGAATAACAAATACTGCAATATTCCTTACTTATCATATATTTCGTGAAGGTGAATTTCAAAAGTATAAATACAGCAACCGAAGTACTGCAGTGGAATAATAGTGGCAGCCTAAGCCTTTCGAATGGTCGTGATTGACTGTTCATCATTCAAACAAGACTATCCTCGTATTCAAAGAAGACTCTCCCTTTTTTCCTTCTTCTTCTGCTGCGTTTTTGTTTCATTTTGGTGGTCTTCCTGGAGGTCTTCTGCCTGCAGGTATCTCATTCTTCCCTATTCTTACAATTTTCGTCGAATTTGCTCTATCTACGCGGTCTCTCCAGTATCTCTTATTTCTTTCTCATCGCACGACATCGCAGATCTTCCAAATTTGGAATTTTATACTCTGTTTCTGATGGTTACTCCCACGTGAAGAAATTAGAAACAGTGCAGGGAATATAAATAAAAGCTATGATGTTGCAATTTAGAGGAGAATGGAAAATGCAAAGATTAATGATTTCCAAGCTCAGTTCTCAGCGTTCGTAAACCCATAGTGCAAATTTGGTTTATGGTAAGAATGTATGTATTACACATTTACAATACAATTCCATTTTACACTAAGCTTATGTTATGAATAATATATCCAGGCTAGCGTTTCATAAGTTATTTCCAAGTTATTAAACATTCTAAAGTTATTCTATTCTAAAGGGAAAGCATTGAAGACCCGGAGCCTAGATTAATATTGTAAAATTTGCTGTGAAGTAGAGTTGGAGATCTCAATGATCGGACTGGGATATTTTGCTGTACGAAAGTGTCGACAAGGCAGTTTTGAGAAGTAATGCGATGTTCAATTCCAGACCGACATCATCAGGATACTGCTGCGCAACGGCGCCGCGGTGGACGCGCGCGCGCGCGAGCAGCAGACCGCGCTGCACATCGCCTCGCGCCTGGGCAACGTTGACATCGTGCTGCTGCTGGTGCAGCACGGCGCGCAGCTGGACGCGCTCACGGCGGACAACTACAACGCTCTGCACATAGCGGCCAAGCAGCACAACCACGAGGTGAGGCACCGCTGTTATCCTTTTCATATTTTTCATTAAGTAAAGTTTAATATTGTTTACGGGCAGAAGGGAATTGTTTTTCCTCTGTTGAGTGCTGCTCCTGTACTGAGTTATTTTTTTTTGTTCGCCATTTATATTATCTTGTCTGACTTTAAGACAACCACTGCCGCCACCGCTTCTTTAATTATATTGTTATTGTTACTTTAATTTATTGAATTCTGTTTTGCTTGGTTTTATTTTACTTATGATTTCATCTGTGTTTTATATTTAAGTTATACGACTGTTGTTTTGTTTCATGTAAATTTTATTGATAAAGACCTTTTTCACGGTGGGGACAGTAAATGGTTTGTTTCTGCGGCCGCGCTGTCCCGCGGCGGTTTATACGACCGCTGCTGGGCGGCATGGTATTGCAAAGTAGTATTAAAAAAATGTCAACCTGGAGACGATTGAGTAGGACTGATAAGGAAGTTTTTGCTCTTAGAACGGTCCTGGATAAGCAGTGGGTACCATTCACTGTTATCCTTAGTTTTGCCCCATTAAGAGGTCGGGACATAAGTAAATAATAAGGACGGATCTAAAGATCAGGAATCTCGGTACAGGAACTTGGACTCGCTGTTTTGTCGTCTTGTCAATCTCCCGAATCTTGCGTTGTTTCCGTAAGTGGACTGTATTGATAATGGGAGGATATTACTTCATTCAGGCCAAAGTTTGCCTCAAATTTGTATGAGGCGCGCATTTTCGCTCCTAATTCAATGCCGCTGATTGGTGCTGGAAGAAAGAAAACGGGAAGCGGTACATGAATTATTTTTTTCAAGCTAACACCAGCACAAGTCCCAAACAATTGGTATTGCGAGCCAATACTGACACTGATGATGGACCCTGCAATAGCATTCGAAATGTCGTAGAAATATAGAAGAAACCCCATAAAATTCAAACCAGAAGCAATTAGGTACACGGAATGCAGCTATGCGGGAAAAGAGACTGTATGCCGAGATTATTATTAGAGAAAAAATTCAATCCAACAGAAGTAGAAAAATTTGGTCATAATGAATGTCTAGTGTATCTCCAAACTAGAGAATTTTTATAAATATGAGATTCATTATTTTGTAAGAAGGTGGTAAAATTATTCTATTCTATAAACGGTTCAAAATATGTACTCATTAGAGTTTCGTTAAAAAAATAGTGACTTTAATTCAGGAAAGACCTGTAATCCTTATCGAGTTCTTTTAATTTGCAGGTAGCAGCCGTGCTTCTGGAGCACGGCGCGCCCCCCAACGCCGTCACCAAGAAGGGCTTCACGCCCCTGCACCTGGCCGCCAAGTACGGCAACCTGAAGGTGGCCAACCTGCTGCTGGCGCAGAAGGGCGCCGAGGTGGACCCGAGGGGCAAGAACGGCGTCACGCCGCTGCACGTGGCGGCGCAGTACAAGCACCACGCCGTGGCCACCGCGCTGCTGGAGAAGGGGGCTGATCCCAAGGTGAGGACATGTTTGTTGATGTTCAGTGATGGTTTTATTCTCGTGATAACTTTTTTAAGGACTGTAACATAAATCTATCCGCATCCCAATGCAGAATAACAAATACTGCAATATTCATTACTTATCATATATTTTGTGAAGGAAGTGAAAATTAATGCAAATGAGGTACTACAGTAGAATTTGCGTGATAGTTTGTAGCCGAATAGCTATGATATAATTGTGATTGGCTGTTCATCGTATCCGAATAAGACTGTCCCTCGTCTTATTCGGATACGATGAACAGCCAATATAATATAACAGGGCATTAATGACCCTAATATATGGTCCTAGAGTAACATTATAATTATTTATGTAAATCATTGTTATTTATCCCAATTGATAGGCTGCTGCAAAGAACGGCCATACGGCCCTGCATATTGCAGCGCGGAAGAACCAAATGGAGACTGCTGCTGCGTTAATGGAGCGAGGAGCTGTCGTTGATGCCGAGTCGAGAGCTGGTTGTACTCCATTACATCTGGCTGCCCATCAGGTAAATTTTTTTCAGCGATCTCTCGTTGTGAGGATAACGTCTGCTATTTTGGAACCACATACCCTCTTAATCGCACGTATTAAACGACGACTTTGTTTGTTATGTAATGTTTTTAGTCTAGCTGTCACGACATTTCAACTAACAGCTAGGTTAAAAATTCCTCAAATGTAATTCATTATAGTAACCAGAATTGTTAAAATGTCCACTATTTAAATTTATGACATTTTAGTAAAAGATTTTTTGATAAAAATTCCATTCACTGCATTTTAATACGTAAATGGCCCCACGATGGGTGCCAAATGAAAAATTTATCACTGAAACACAGATTTATGAAATTGTATGTATTATATTTTAGGGTCACGCGGAGATGTGTTCCTTACTGATGGAACAGGGAGCGGAAGCCGGCAAGCGAGCTCGCAGTGGATTAGCCGCTTTACACTTGGCCGCGCAGGAAGATCACGTGCCAGTAGCTAGTATGCTGGTCAACAATGGAGCTAAGGTAAAATTTTACTTATTTTTGCTCCTTTACTTTTCTGAGTATTGCACAGATTTGAGCGAGATTTTTGTGCTTTTTCTACTCACTCTGTCTGACAGGTAAAGATTTTCTTTTTCTTTACATTCTCCCACTTGGTCCAATAGCGAGCTTGTAGAAATCAAGGTGCCAAAAAAAATTAATTTTGTGCTTTTACATACTGTTGAGAGTCCTTCCTTCTCTTACCTTTAGGGATCATGGTATTGTACGATTGAGAAATATTAAACGCAATAGAAAGTATGCAAGTCATAAAATAGCTGTTTTAGATATAACGTGACCTTTCAATATGTTGCCAAATCTGGACATAGAGATTTACGCCATACCCATATGGCGTTTGATTTCTGATTTGCAGATACAACAGTACGTTAGTAATCAAAGACCCGAGATAATTAAACTTCTTGATATTTTCAATGACTGGAGTTTACGCTCACGGAAAGGGTGGAAATGTATATCAAGGATGAAAAGAGATAAAGCTTATTTTAAGACCTACATACTGTTGTGTTCCCTCTCTTTTCTATTTGCTTCAATACGAGGAGTTGTGCACAATTGAATATACTGAATTAATTAACTGAATATACGGTGATGATCGACATAGGATATCCGGCTGCGTTTAATATCTTTTAATTTTTTTTTCTCGGTCTTTTCTTATAAGTATGTGCCCTTAGCTAAACAATTATTCAATAAAATTCCTTAAAAACAGATTAATAAACCCAGTGAATATACCCGAATATTTTCCATTACTTGGTATTCAAAAGCATTAATGCCTAATGCCTTACGACATCTCATACAACACAGGAAGAGTTAGGCAATGTCGAAATTCTTCGTTATCTTCTCTTTATCGTAACCACCAACACACTTTCTACCACACTTCAAAATACTAACAATACTTTTTGAGATGTAAAATATCGAGTGTTTAGAAGGTTTTTTAAATAAAGTTACATATTTTTTCAGGTGGATGTTTGCACAAAAGGTGGTTATACTCCTCTGCACGTAGCCAGCCATTTTGGACAAACAAATATGGTCAAATTTTTGCTGGAATCTGGAGCTGATGTTCAGGCGACGACGTGTCATGGGTAATCTTTTTAACAGTGTGATTAATTTAACTCGTTAATAATTATTGTATTCTTAATGACAATGCACAGTCTATAAAAGAATCGAATACATAGTTTGACAACAGTTGATTAAATTATTTTTGTAATTATTTATGGGTTATGGAGAGTGATTTTATTGGTACATACATTATATAAAAACATTTTATTTAGCTAACCTATTGATGCCGAGAAAAATATACGTGCAATGGTTTATGTGTAAATCTGACAGTTCATGGTTCATGAAGAGATTACCATTTTTTATGCATTTTAGATCATTTTTTAGTATCCAATAATATTTAGCGAATTTAATTTTAAGAGTACTGAAGAGGAACAGATGAATTATATAAAATTAAATTAAATCGAATATTTCACACGTGTATAGCAAAATAAAAAACTATCTCAGATACTGTATTGCCACAAAACACATTAACCGATCCAACCTGCTTACGATAGTTAATATAAAAACGAGAAATATTAAAAATTTATATTATTGTGGAAAATTTCTATTTATTTTAGAATACAACTGTAGATAAAATTTTCGTGCGTAGATAATTTTTTATTAGATTTTTATACTCTTACAATTCTTAAAACACGTCCTGAATTAGGCTTTTAAGTAACATAAAACAAAAAGTATATAAAAAGAAAATTACAAAAAATCAAAGAATTTCAGCAATATAAATAAAAGTATAAAATTGTTGATTCATTTGTATTAGTTGGTCGGCCTTTCGCAAAAAGTTTAGTACAATGTTTTCACCCTCACCGTCGCCGTTTTAGATGAGTCAGAATTGATTTTTAAATTTTAAGTCCAACTTGCTGACTTATGGATAGGTACAACGAAAAATCTTTTAAAATGTGTACAAATATATATTTCTTACAGATACACGGCGTTACACCACGCAGCCCAGCAAGGACATATCAACATTGTCAATCTACTGCTGGAGCACAAAGCAGATGCCAATGCTCAAACCAATGTGAGATGCGTTGCTGTTTACCGTAGAAATTGAATCATTCTACATATATTTTTATAATGTTTTATGTCTGCTTAAAAAATACCTTAGTAATTGCCTTTTTGCCAAACTGAAGGATGTCACTAAAATATCTTGTCACAGCAAAACATGCGGAAATAAAACAGGAGGAAGCCAAGTATTCTCCAAATACTTTCAAATCTAAATAAAAATAGAATTATATTATTTTTCTTCCTGTGCCGTTTTCGCTCACTAACTGCGAGACGATCCCATCATTTGGTTGAGTATAACCTATACTAAATATGTTGAAAGATATTAGAAATGATAGGTTTCTACTGGCTTATATACTCAGTATCTTGTGGATCACCACTGGTTTGTAACACAAATAATTAGGAGCTGTGGTTTCCATTACCCTATTTCAATATTTATTATTAAGTTTACGCACAAAAACTGACTATGATGAGGGTTTTCTACAACCAAACATCTCAACAATTCAAAATAGATATTTTCAAAAAAGTAAACCTTTAAAAGAAACCAAATCTTCAGACCGATATAACAATTTATCATTTTGTCTTTATAAAATATATTTTCTATTGCCAAATAATGATACTGTTTCAGAACGGACAAACCCCCCTAGATATCGCGCAGAGGCTGGGCTACGTAACGGTGATGGACACCTTGAAGGGTGTCTCTGAACCGTCTCCAGTCAGCCAGCCGAAAGACGATAAGTACCGACCCGTTGCACCCGAGACCATGTACGAGACATTTATGTCAGATTCTGAAGAAGAAGGAGGTAATAAATTATTTCTAATAACATTAGAAAAATTGTATACTTGCTCTTATTGAAAAATTGATCGCAACGGAGACACTATCGGACAGTTCAGATATTTCAAACAAACAACTGTATTAACAAACAATATTAAAAAATATTTACATATAACAATGATGGCCCCACGTTGGGCGCCAATTGTAAAATATTTAAATGACTTAATTTTGTTTAATTTCTATGGTTTATAATTTATTGGGTATCAGGTGTTTGCAAATTTGAAATTTTTGTACAGTTTTGTATTTAGCTGCTAAATTTGAATATTTTTGTAATTATTCTCTCTGTAAATATAAGGAGAGTCCATTTTAAATCATTTATTAGTTTTGTATCGTATATCTCAAATTTAAAATAAGGTATGTAAATGACCTTAAAAGCTATATTTTTATTTATATGTGTTTAAAACGTCTTTATCAATAGGTGAAGACACAATGCTAACGGACCAGCCATACAGATATCTCACGGTAGATGACATGAAGTCCTTGGGAGACGATTCTCTACCAATCGACGTTACAAGAGATGAGAGGGCGGAGTCTGTCATTGGACATAAAAACGTCATGGAAGTCTCACAAAGTAAGTGCAATACTTAAATGACTACTTTATTTTATTAGGAATGGGAGTTGAAAATAATACGTGAAAATAAAAATAATAAGACGATCACATGATTTCTCTCAACTTATTTGAAATAGTGAGAATGATTGTAATTTGTTGTCTCGGATATCACTAGTAGAATCCCATTTAATAAGATTACGCAAATCTTCTGATAAGATGCGACCTCGTACTATAACAGAATAACAAGTTTGATAATTATAATACAAATATTTACAGTAATTTATAGTGCTATACACTCCAGCCAAGAAGAGCGCCCGCCCTCTCCTGTGTAAACATACATACCATGTTTACTTTCCGCACACGCGGCTGTCCCTTGATTCTGACTTATTAAATTGTATTATAAGATTAAAAGAAGAAATAAAGAAGTACAGTAAGCAAATAAAGTTAAATAAGTTCAAAAAGTACGGAGGAAGAGTGTAAGGGAAGGATGGCACGGGAATGGAATAAAATGTTTTTGTTTATACGTAATTAAAAATTACGATAATCTATGTGTTAATGTTTGATGTGATTTTGGTTATAAAATTTAAAAAAAAAAACAAGCTCCTATAAGTACAGGTAAATAATGTAAAAAAAATTGTTTTGTTTCGAGTTTTTCTGGCTTTAGTCGATCTAAATGGCATAAGGGTGGATAGTCGTTTGAGTAGGTCTGGACATTCTTTTGAGTTGGCTATTTGTGAGTGAAGTTTTAAAAACAATTCCATACTGCGAATTTATTTTTTTAACTTTGATTCTTACAGGCTCAACCACTAGCGGTGCGCCGTACGTGATTGACGAGCTGAGCACCGCAAAGGCAGTCAACCATATTTACAATGCCGAAGTCATGAAGGAGGGGTATTGCTACAACGTAGATACTACACAACCAAAGTGAGTTTTCTCGCAAATTATAAGATGTCATAAATTTATTTATAAAATTTTCATGAAAGGTGACTACGGCGCAATTAAATGATCAAATAATATAAAAATAATATAGTAGCATGATTTTTTTATCGAATACAATAGATAATAGTAACCTTTCTCATATGATGCTAAAATTGAGACGCGCGTTCCGATGCTGTAAACTCAGGCTACATGTAAATGAAAATTTTTCTGTGATTATATATTTTTATTTATATTAATCATTAAAATAAAGGTATATATAAGTAAGCGAATATATCGTGTAATTGTGTACAACTGCTAAGCTGGAAAAAAAATATATTTTCATCACGGACGACAGCATAAAGACGCGTGGGAAACGTGACTGCACAGCCGCTACTAAAGAGCGTAAATCAACAATCTCGTAGAAATCAAATCACTGCGCTTTGATCTCTACGAGACAAGCACTACGCTCCCTGCACTACTACCTCCAACAATACGTACTCGTATTGATAAATTTTTGTCAGGTTCTTCGAGAAAACAGTTCATTCGGTTCCGTCTGGTACATACTCATATATTGTAATTATTAATTTGATTAAATATATAAATTAATTACACGGGAATACCTAAAACGTGAATTCTGTGATTAACATATTTACAGAGATATTTACAAAATTAACAATAATAAATGAAGCTACAATAAAATGGTCTGAGAAATGTCATTTTAATGGTAATTTTTAGAGGAACATGTACTCCATTTGTAAGTCAAATATCTTAACAAAATTTCTGATGGAATTCTTTCTTCAGCTGTATTTTATTTAAATTCTTATTTTTTCAGATTTATCCGGGTCTTGTGCTGAAAAAATTATTAAAGACTCTAATTTGTGATTTTTTCTTCAAAATTTTGCTTTCGTTTGGACGCTAATCAGGAGGAAACTGCAATGGAAAAAGTGAGTAAAGTCTATACAAATGTAGTGAAAAATTAAGAATAAGTCTAAAAAGTTTCTATCTTTTAACGGTTGTCGTGTTTTAAAGGTTATTACCGGAACTTAGTGCAGATCAGTGCAAGGAAGAAGGAGTGATGGCGCAAGTGTCTCTAAATAAGACATTCGTACTTACCATTCTGCTTTACCTGCACAAAGTATATTAAAATGGGATTCTTCATAAATATTTCACGTATTTTAAAGGCTTAATCCAAGAGATGATAATTGTTACGTGTTACATTGCGCAGAGAGAGCCGAAGAAATGCGTGTGGCTCGACGCAACAAGGAAGCGCAATTGGCATGTTGTTTGGCGCGACTTCCCGTCGTCCCTTGTCCATAGATTTTTGGCGGAGATGGCCGTTTAGAATTGCCAGGGCTGGCGTCAGGAATAGAATTTCTTTTAAAATGACATTTTTCTTCAGGAAAGATTGGTAGGAAATGCATAAATATAAAATATCAGATTCAAATCCAAAAAAATGAGTTATGATGATTTAAATGTGAAGGGAATTATAAATGAATTATAAAAGCAATAAATAAGGACAATTCCCGTGGAATAAAAACACACCGGCCCTTTAACCAAAATGCCACGAAACTGCGTTAGTAGTTAGAGAAGCTTTCCACACTTTTATATACCCTTAATCAATGCTGTATTTTATTTTTACCTTTTCGAGTCTCGAATCTTTTTTTGAACTTAAATAGTGTATTTCTCATACTTCAAGGTACGTCAAGGTACGTTATTATCATTTTCTTCTCTCTTTTTCGTATAAGAATACGCAGAATGCTGATTTTTTTGTAGAAAGCCACTTGTATGAAATAAAAGTTAAAAATGTTTATAAATGCTATCTTCAACCCTTTGATTCTTCAGCAGAGTAGTGGTAATGGAAGACCGAGAATCGGTATTTTCTTCTAGAGATTTTATTATAATATTATTATTGAGCTGAATTTAAGTTGAGTTTATCATTTTTTTATTAAAAACACGCATTTTAATTTTACACACAAATTGCATGCTTCTTCTGCAATTCTTAACATGCTTGGTGTGGTGTTTCAGCTTCCTTGTCTCCTTCCTCGTGGACGCCCGGGGCGGGGCCATGAGGGGCTGCAGGGGCGGAGGTGTTCGCGTCATCGTTCCTCCCCTGTCGGCCCAGCAGCCTACCAGAATCACCTGCAGGTCCGTTATCAACTTTTCGAAATGTAGTCTGGACGAAAAAGTGGAAAGTCGAACGGAACACCCGGTGAATCGACCGATTACGTATAGATGAAATACATTAAATTTATAATTTTGTATCTATCTGTCACTACACAGGAACTTGAATTGTATAATGTGATGTAATTCGAACTAATTTCACTCAGTTTATGCTTTTGTATTTCGCTTAAATTTTGTATGTAGCTTGTTTATGTTCAATCGTTCGTGTTCATATTTCGTTAGCTTCTATGACGTCGGGTTTTATCACAACAACGCACTAATTGTGTCAAAATGGCATCGTGCCGCTTATGTACAGTATCGGCGTAAAAGCCGCTTTCCAGATGTTTCACGAGTCTAGTCGGTATTTTCACTGTTTATTGTAGACCCTATTCTAGTAATTTCCGGTTTATTGTAAAACTTTCGAAGTGCTGGGCAATCCTCAATTATTTGTGATTCCGTCTGTTTTTTCAGTACTGTGAGTTTCCGCCTAATACTTTTTTCTTATACCGTCATCTCGTATCGTAAGTCGAAGATTTTATTGGCTATCATGACTCTATTCACTGCCGCAAGAAAAGTCCGACAAGTTACGCTGGTACCAGTTCTTTAAGTTGTTCAGTCATGAGATGCGGGATCTTGCTACGCTTCTTTTTCTACTTTTTTCCCCTGGATAATAATGAGACGGTTTAGATTTTATTTTGCTCCTCTCCGTCCTTTGGTCCAAAATACTTGAATCTTTGCTATATTGATGTTCCGCGACACTTCTTGTCCCTTTTCCATACTCCGGAGGACTTCTCGTAACTCTATGCAACCATGAAACTTTGTAGAACCACATCTCAAAAAGCTTGACTTTCCGGGTTAATTTTTTGTTTTGTGTCCATGCCTCCTTCCCATATAATAGAATGGTAAAAATATATCATCCAATAACTGTTTTAAAATTTTGGAGATATTCTGTTCCAGCAAACTGTTTCTGGCAGATTTGGATGATTGTGGTACTAAAGATTTTTCAATGTGGATGAGATGTGATACTCAGTTGCTTTGCAGATATGTGAGGACACAGAGGGTCAGCCACATGCCCCCTCTGATGGAAGGGGAGGCTCTGGCCAGCAGGGTGCTGGAGCTGGGACCAGTTTCTGCAAAGTTTATCGGGTAAGTTTATTCTTATAACCTATTCTTTACTATTCTTCTTTCGTGGCCTTGTAGGACTCGGAAGTATATAACCAACACTCACAACAGAGCGCAATCCACCCCTTGACATCGCGTCTATGATACATTTGTTGGACACTCTAGCAGAGCTGTCTTGACATCTCCGTCCTGGTCTCGATCTGCATGGGTCTCGAACTTAGTGCATGTTACGGGATTCATTGCATGTTCCACCCACTACAGTCTCCTCGTTTTCAGTTTCCTCTGGATATCTGGGGCGCTAAACTATCCCCGTGGTAAGAGGTTTTTTAAGCTCCTTCGTTATTTGGTTGACTCACCTATTTTAAGACTAGTTTTCACCAGTACATAGTTTAATTTTTATATTCCGTGACGTACATCTCGACGATACCAATTTATTTAAAACAAAGTTACCTACTTGCCTTTCCTGATTTTATTCTCCTGTTTATTATTTTTCACATTTGTTCGCAAAGATATTTGAACTGTTCTACTCATTCAAAAACTCTGTCACTTGATCATCATCACTGTTGGCCGTGCAAATCTTCGCAGGTCTTGGTCTTCTCAAGATTCTTCTTCTACTAATCTCAGTCTTGCGCTAGCTCTCTTCAGTTCTGGATCTCCAAGGCATACTACACTCCGTCTTAGTTTTTCCCTTTCTAAGCTCCTTCGCCCTTTGGGTATTCTGCAGGGACTTTGATGTTTTTTGTTCATTCATTCACTCCACAAGACCCAACCACCAAAGACTTCCTAATTGATCGCCTTGTAGCGTCTGCGCCAAAATCCAATATCTAGGATCAGTCCAAAAATACTAATGCAGTCCAGTGCTCGCCCGTTCCTCTTAGTCACTATAGATTGGTCATGTAAAGATGGTATTGATATCCTATTTAACAAACAAATAAAAAAGGTTTTCTCCTCCTCATCTTTGCACCTAGTAGACAGCGAAGAGATGTTGTATGGACGTCTCCCCGCGCCTACTTTAGCATGAAAATAAAAGCAAAATTGTGTGGTAATGTGTTGGGCTCACATGAGAGCTATTGATCACAAAATAGACCTGGGTATATCATGGGTCCCTCTTCACTAGTCAATATCCATGCCTCAGTTGCGTATGTGAGCAGGGGTCTGATGAGCGTTTGTACACTCAATTTTTTGGATAGTAGTTAGTCATTCCTTTTCTATTGGTGTTCCTAATATAACGAGAATATGATTACACCTATTGCAATAATACCATGTGTTAAAATATTATTTTAGGCCGATAATATTAGAGGTACCCCACTACGCCTCCCTCCGAGGGAAAGAGCGAGAGATAGTGATCCTCCGCTCCGACAACGGAACCACGTGGAGAGAGCATGCTCTGGAGGCGGCCGACTGCGTGGTCCAGGATATCCTCAACGACACCTTGGAAATTGATGGTAAGACGCCCTCCTTAACTTCTAACAGATCAGAATTTTTCTTTCAGGCTTCGATAATTCATTTATGAAAGCAAATATTTTATTTTATTCTATTCGGTGATCCAACAAGGAGACACAATCGCTTGATAAGATGAAATGCAAAAAAAAAATAGTAAAATGTCTCCCAGAATTAAAGGATAACACAAATAGGACATAATCATAGAAAAGTCAATTTGACTATGCAGATAAAACATCATTTAACCGATTGTTCCAAATGTAACTTTAACATAGACATAAAGGGGCTTGTGGTGTATATAATATACATAATCAGGGAGGGGGACGAGTTTCTAGTATCTGCCTCACCATATGAAGATACTCTTCATATTTGGTGTTAAAAATATCTGTTGAATTTAAGAGGTAATTATAATCTGAGTATATGTGTGGAATGGGAGAAGATTCTTTATTGTCGGTGTGATAAGTTAGAAGGGGAAAAAGGTACTTCTATCTGTCAGGTCAGAATGGGGTGTGGAAAGCTAGCAAGCTGGTGATTTAAAGAGAATCAATAAGGTCATGAATTATTTGAAAAATAAAGGATTGATCTGACAATATTCGCCTGTTTTCTAGAGTTTCCAATTTATGAAATTATATTGAGTCCAAATAGTTAAAATTCAAATTAAATTTGTAGTTAATACGCTTAAGGAATCTTCATTCTTTACTCTTATCATAAATGAATTTGCTACACACACGTCTAACCGATCTCATCTTTATCGGTCTACTTTCATTGCGCTTCTGCCAGCTCCTGGCTTCACTTCCTAAACTGATGGACGGGAAATTGTTTTGCAATAACGAATAACGAATGTGCAGACTTTTCAGACCCCGCCGAGGAGCCTGGAGTCCCGCCGGCCCGGGTGACCAGGATACTGACCCACGACTTCCCCCAGTACTTCGCAGTCATATCCCGCATCAGGCAGGAGGTGCACGCCATAGGACCCGAGGGTATGCGCAATTCTCTACTTGGTAATGCGTGTGACGCTATCGACACCTCCAAGGTCTATAAAAAACTGAACATGGCGATTTTGCTACTACCTATATAGTCATTCCACTTAAAATCATCTAGATGTGATTATTCGACCATTTCAGATTTTTTTTCCACTCCGTGGGTGTGTGACTCAAAGCAATTTTATATTCAATTTTCTTCGCAGGCATAAACGGGACTTTGCAAACGATTTGAAAAAAAATTGTTCATCTCCCATAAATGAGGAAAGATTCTGGTTTTCAGTAACATATAGAAAACAAAATAGGATTAAAGAAAATGTATAGAATCAATATAAAATATTATATAAACTATATATGAAATGACCGAAAAATATGCCGAAGTAAATTTACTGCACTCCTAAATCTATTTTGAACGTCATTTATAATGTCTATCATAAAAAGCATATTCTGTGTCGAATCATCTTCATAATTTTCTTTAAATGTTTTTGTTTGAACTCTCGCTGTACTTTGTACTACTCATATTAAGACTATCAGTAAGAGTCAAGGATGACCTATAATACGTCTATCTTCTGGATTGGAACGTGAATTGAGTTACGGAATGAAAACATGGCTTTGCCTCAACATTAATGACATCTTAATAAGATAATGTTTACACCTGGGCTGAATTGTTTTTAATAAATTACATTTGATTAATATAATTCTTTTTAATATCTCTGAGATTGGGATGTATTTCAAGTGACCTGGTTAGCAACAAGGCTTTATTGCCAATATGAGTAAGATCTGACTACGGCAGACAAGAAGAGAAGACAAAATGCCTCACTAAGTGTTCGACTCTATACAACGGCGGACCAAATTCGTCTGGCGCCGCGCGCGCACCCATCTGTGCCAGGAGTGAAGGTGATGGCTACTTACCCGCCAATTTTTTAATTTCAAAGGAGCATACAAGCGTGTAACGTTTTCAGGTGGCATGGTGTCCAGCTCGGTGGTGCCGCAGGTGCAGGCCGTCTTCCCCCAGGGGGCGCTGACGAAGAAGATCAAAGTGGGACTGCAGGTAAATCTCTTCAGGCCGAGGTCGTGCGCCAAGCAGGCCAACACCCAGCTCAAGAAGATCACGGTCAATAACGTGGCCAAGAAAAAGAGATTCTCTCTCGTTTGGTAGACGGCGAATAAACCCTTTTATGGACCACCTCAAATTTCGTATTTTCATTAAAAATTGTTATATTTTTTGATGTAAGTCTAGGCACTTATTTGGTGTTAGTTCTTGTGAATTGTGACGACTTATTAAAAATCACTTGGTTTTCTACTGATCCATCTTTTGTGACTTTTGTTAAAGTGTTATTTTGTATGCTATGCTGCCTGTGTCACTGCGATCACTTTTTTTAATTTTAACGCAACGTAATGCACGATGTTGACATGAGACACACATACTCCATTTCGCCAAGCTATTTAAGATAGAAGGTTGGCTAAAGAGGTCGGAGACGCACGGCAGAATAGCCCTGAAGAGATCACCATTGTTACTGTCATAATCTAGCTACTATAAGTTAAATCCCACACCATACATTTAATCAACAAATTGTCATGCTGTGACTAAAGTTTTTATCATTTTGATGATTTTCTGTAATGGGTTATTACAACACCCTGGGATCCTGAAATTAAGATAGAAATTTGGTGATTTTTTAAAAAAGATATGCTTCATTATGAATGTCACATGTTAGAATATTTCTCCAGTACACGTTTGTACGAGACATAAAAATAGGTGATGAAATTATTTACAAAATAAATATCTGTAATATCGTGTTTATTACAACAACAAAGACTGTTTTTTGTTGAGGTGTGGAGTTAGAAACAGGAATCATTTCACTGTTTTCTACCTCCTCTTCTGTGTATAGTTTTCTGAAACATTCTGCCGTGTATATGTGACCTTTCGGGCCAGAGATGTTACATATACACGGCAGAATACCCTAGAAAACTATACATGTAAGATTCTGAACGTCCGTGTAAACCTGAAAACATTTCCTACCTCCTCATTTATTTCTTATCAGAATAACTTGTGGCCTGGCTCGAGTGGGTATTTACACTGTTCCCACTCAGGCACAATTTTAAAAGGCACCTTTCAGGGCTGCCAATGAAGTCTGGCTTTTCCTGCCAATCTCAAATCCTGTACGGAACATAAAGCATGCGCATTTAAAAAAAATTTAAGCGAATTGTTCTTGGTCTAAGTACCTACTTACAATTTAACAAAAAAGTTTTCCCAAATCTGATATGCTTCCTTATAGATATTTCGTTTCACAATAGGTGTATGACCTTCTTTTCTATCTCGGATGCACGTGAACTAGACATATTACATTTTAGTCATGGCGGAGGAGCTCCGCGGTGATGGACATGGCGCAGCCATCGTGTATTTTATTAGTGTCAATTTTTTTGATTATTAATTACCTCACTAAGAATTACCAATTTTTTAGCTTAATTTCAGGTTCCCAGTGATATATGATCCCTTACTAGCTTTTCATTTGAATAATTAGTTTCTCGTATGTTAATAAAAATTTTATCATATTTCAAAATTTTCGTGATTAACTTTGTGGAAGTTCATTGTATTTAACTTTGAATAAAACACAACGTCATTTACTTCACATGACACATTAATTAAAAAATTAAAACGTTTTCGATGCTCACTGCATCATCTTCAGTAATAGACTAACTCTTAAGACTAGAAGACATTTTATCTACTACATAGGGTAGGGCGGTCGGGAGCGGGATAGGGGGAGAGGTAGGCGAAAGGTGAAAGTGGTTGCTGGGCGGGGCTAGTATGGATAGGAGAGGGGGGGGGTGTTATAGGTGGTATTTGTATGTTGAGTAAATTATCATTATTTAGATTAATTTCTAACAAACAAACTAATTTACCATCACGCCGTTTCCCCGTGGGGGTAGGCAGACACACAACTCTCACCTCATCCACATTAATACATCTACAATAATACATAGACGGTTGTTGAGGCTTCTAACGGGACCATTATCCAGTATCTGGTTAATCTGGTCATGCCACATCTTGAGCGGTCGCCCTCTCTTTCTGGCGCCGTCAACGCTTGCATTATATATCTTTCTTACCATTCTTTCCTCATTCATTCGCTCAAAATGCCCAAACCACCTATGCGACTCTGTTATAATTCTATAAATTATGCTGCGATCAGCTTTACATTAATTCCTAATATCTTTATTCTTTACTCTATCATACGTGGATTTGCCGCATATACGTCTAAGGGATCTCATCTCCACTAAATTCAATCTACTTTCGTTCCTCTTCTGCCAGCTCCAGGCTTCAGGCATTAATTTCTACATTTTCTAGAATGTCTATTTTTTTATGGAAATTAATCTAAATAATGATGATGCACTCAGCATACAAACATCACCTCCCCTCTTATCCATACTAGCCCTGCCCAGCAACCACTTTCAATTTTCGCCTACCTCTTCCCCGCTCGCGTCCACCCCAGCCCATCTAGTAGATAAAACGTCTTCTAGCCTTAAGAGTTAGTATATAACTGAAGATGATGCAGTAAGAATCGAAAATGTTTTAATTTTTTAATTTAAAGTGTCATTGTGTGAAGTTAAAATTTTGATATTAAGTATTTTCGACTTCATGATTATTTTTATACCACTTCTGATTTTTTATATTATTTTTGTGACTGCTAATTTCACTTTGAATATTTCTTCATTCACATTCAACGAGTGTTATAATTGTCACATGTCTGTAGTCGATTCGTAATGATACACGTCTATGAACATTATTAGCATAGAAAAGTATAGTTCTTCCAAAACGTTTCAAATAGTTGTAATAATGTTCGTTTAATGAATGTGGTAGGTGAAGTACGAAAGCAGAATTATGGTTGTGAAAAATGATCGTGACAAATATTATGCAACAATAATAGTTTGACAAAAAAGTGTGTTTGTAGGGTTACCATTAATCAACCGAAACTCTCAGATTTATCAAACTTTTTTGTTTGAGAATTCCCAGTTTAGATTAGATTATTAACCAGAATGGCGGTCCGGTATTCCCAACAAAACACTGGCCTCAATTCGCACGTTTATTCCGAAATAATAGGTTTCTCCCGCGACTGTGCGTCTTCCCGAGCAAGCCCGTCAAATGGTCGCGTCCTTCCGTACCGTCTCCCGCAGCCGGCACATCCGCGACCGCATAACGCACGCGCGCATACATCGACATACACTGTGGAAAATGATGTATCATATCATAAGTACTGTTTTTACAGCTGCTATGGTATTTTTTGTGAGAAAATAATTCTGAAGGAGGAAAAAGTCGAGAATTGATGACGATGAATACGTGATGTGTTGAAGATTGGAGAGATTCACGAATTAAAGGAGTGAAATTAGTGAGTTTGTTGTTGAGGGCTAGTCATGACGGTTGAAGGTTGTATCTTAGTTACGGCGGGGGAGCTCCACGGGAAAGACGTGACGCGGTTAATTTTTTTTTACCAATAAAATAATAGTTTAATCTACAGGGTTCTTTGGAAAACATTAATTACCTCACAGGACTACGTTCCTGTGAGGTAATTGTTAGTCGAAAATGTTGAAGCAGCCATGACCTAATCAATAGTTAAGTTAGTTTGCATTTTTTCTTCAATGTTTCTGACTTATTTTTCAGAAAACGTTGAAAAATCATTACAGTAACTTATATCGATTAAGTAAATTCATTCGTTTCAATACAAGTTAAATAAAATGATTAAAACACTGAAAAATTCGAACGAATTGAAATGTTTTTCAATTGGAATTCGCAGGTTTTTATTATTATATTTGACTTTTATTAAAGGAGATGAATTTTTCATATTCGATATAAGTTACTGCAATGATAGTCCAACGTTTTACAAAAAATAAGTCAGAAATAAAAAAAAATACAAACTTTGATGTCGCATATCTACATAACTATTGCTATTGCGTTATGGTTGCTTGAACATTTTCGACTCATAATCAAGGCTGTAATATAGTCCTGAGAGTTTACTAACGTTTTCCAAAAACTCTGTTTACTTTATTATGTGCCAATGTTTTTTTTAAATAATAAATTAATTTCTAAAAAAAGCGACTAACTCCCAAAAAATAAATTTCAGGCTCTTAAAATCAATGAAGGAGATGCCTCTCCTTTCTTTACGCGGATTCCTTCATTGGAAATGAAGAATTTTGACAGAGCGCCATCTGTAACTTTGTAAAAAATAATATTATTGAGGCGACATTCGCTAGATGTCGCCCTTTCACTGAGCGAGCGAATTATAATTATTCTCCTCTGTGTATATTATGATCATATTTATGAATGAATTATAAAAATAATATCTAGTAGGGCATTTTTAAAATTGGTGTCCTGATACTTTTCTAAGTTTTACTTAATTTAGAATTTATATATAAATATTTAAAAAATGTGTGTACTTCAATCATAAAAATGTATTTTTCAAAAAGAAAAAAAGCTTTCAAAATTAATTAATATATTTATCCAATCTATCATAACAAATGCCTTAAATTTTTGGATATTGTGTATGTGTTCAGTATAAATAAATTAAATGTGATTTTTCTTTTTTGGTTTCATAGTTAGCGAATATTTAAAAAAAAATATCGTGATTGTTTCTAAAACACCGATTTTCGGGACCTTCAAAAATAATGTGATCCCAGTATAATGTTTACTAGAATAAAATTACATATAGGCATTATTTTTCAAAAACATATGCTTTTTACTATACATAATTCTTGACTTTAATTTAAATTTTAATTTTTCAACATCCCACATTGCCAAATCGAAATTGACAGTACAAAATAAGTGTAATTTTTTTTTAATTTATTCATAATTATTATACCTACATATTTTTGTCAGTTTTAAATTGATTATTGATTTTATTTTGAAATATGTGCCATGATAAAAGACCCAGATTACTTCAAAGATAAATAAACCATTACCACGGTGACTACTTATTTTATTCAGTACAAACCGCAGATCACCAAAATGTATAGACATGAACTAACTTTTTTTTTTCACACAGTGTGGTTCCAATTTGTTTAAAAAATTACATCATGAAAAGGTCAAACTAAATACTCTCAGAGAGTATAATTTCTTAGTTAAATAAGTCGCGCTTTATTACATAGGACATCTTTTTCGAAGATATTGCTTTTACTTGGGGGATTTTTTTATGCAAGAATAAAAACTTATACTGCGGTATTTTCATAAATATACGCGAGAGGGGGGCGTTTTTCTGCTGTGACCCGATCCCCTCGTCTCAAGAAGGGGTTTAGATCATCTCTGTACAATTTTATACTCTGTGGTGCAAACTTACGAGATTTTAAAACATGTTGAATAAAAATTTATAATTAAATTTCATTTCTTCCTTCTCTCCCAGTGAGCTGTATACAATAGACACATTTGATACATGATCTCGATTGTGCTTGTATTCTTTAACTTTCTTAAATTATGACTTTTACTATGGCTCATGACCGTCTAGAAATGGAAACTAGGATTTATTTTATTATTTTTTAAACTGTTGTAAAAATGTGTATTGTACCTTTTTTCAAAATGTAGAACTGCCCAATAAATTGTGTACGAATAATGAACTAAGTTTAGAAATAATTTGTCACCAAAATGGTTGTATTGTTCAGTATTTTAAAATATTGTTAATATTAATTTGCAGTGAATTTTTCGTTGGCAAATATATTTTGCAAACACAGCGTGCACAGAAACCCGTCCACAGTTTTTGCAGGCGGATTTCTGAGTAAATTACGAGTCAAAAATATTCTTAACATCAATTTAGACTTGAAATATTTTCTCTACGTGCACACTATAGAAGGATATTATGGCATTTGAGTCAGGGGGATTTCGGCAGATAACAGGGAGTATAGGTACAGAAAAATGAGTGAGTAAATCGTAAAAATAACAAACCTTTTATTTTGGGGAGAATTGATGAAATTATTGGAAATTAATAAGCGATTTATAAATTAATGATAAATTAATTATTCAATGTACAAAGTCACTTAACACGAATTTAACTTAAATGTTTTCTTTAAAGTACACTATTTCGCAGTATATCACTCGTAAATGAGTACTTCTTTATCACTGGGTAACACGTTTTTAACATTCAGTAGAATATTTTATCCAATTATGAGCTTTATTTATCGCTTCGCAATTCACGACTGACCACACTGGGCGTCGTCTCGCGCATACTTTGCGGCCGATTTCGCAACGAACGAACTGTCTATCTATAGCGTTTTTAAAGTGAAAAACATATTTATATTAAATAACTTCATTGAGAAAATAAACAAGGTTATAGCGCGCCCGAAGCATACGCAATTTTCATAACAACACTTTTAAACTTGATGTCGCCACTTACAAGACGCCATTGGTTAAATATCACTTTGCAAACCAACATCCTAGCTCTTGACTTCATGGTGTAAAGATATTCCCTTTGCACCCTATAGAATCACCCCTAAAGCGCTCAGAGAAGTGTAACTTTAAAAATGCAAACGTTGAAGTAGCTCATCTCCATAAATATTAATATTTTTTTGCAACACTTTTGAACATTTTCGACTCGTAATTTAAGCAGGAATTTGTGGAATAAACATTGGGGACTAGGTCTGTTACACCCTGTATATTGCCGACAATGAGAAATATGAAATGTTGTATTCGATAATTTATTTTCAAAATTATAACATTTTCTATTCAATAAAATTGTATTTGTAGAGATATAACATAAAAAAAGATTTTTTCATTTGAATGAAATCGAGATGATGAAATTCAGAAACTGTAATAGAAAATTATGAAATTTAAATGGCGAATAAGAATTAAATAGTAGTGGCAAAAATTATGAATGATTTTAGTATAACAACTAAGTTGTGTGATATGTAAAAAAATATTTAATATTTTCCTTCGAGATGCAATATAGAAAAAAAATTTAAACATAAGATCCCTCTTGCGTAGATTATATACTTACTATAAAATCATTTATATTTCTTCTAGTATTTCGTATATATTTGACGTTTGGATAGAGTATATAAAAAAAATTCAAAACACGCGAAGTATAAGAACAACTTAAATTGATATATTTATTAGTAGACACGTAGAAAAATTTAATTTAGTAAAAAAAAAATATTTTTATACAGTATGGGTAAGTACACTTGTGTATTTTATAATAGTTTACGAAGGAAAATATTATAAATAGTTTTTGAAATATTATAAAATAATTTATGTCAAAAGCAAAAAATATTAATATGTATTTTATATTGATCGTTATTCTACTAAATATATTGGGTATTCTACATTTGAAATATTTAATACTGAATTTCTTTATATATATATTTCGTAAATATTAACAATGTTGCCGTTTTGCCAGGGTTTAAAAATTCTCATCCCTTCTCCTTCTATCTGTGTGTGTTTTGTCTATTGTCGCATCCCAGTTTTCTATTGATTTTTGTTGCCATAATTCACTGCATCTCTATAATTTATTATTATTATTATTACTAGTATATTTAATAATAATACCACGCATACATATTATTGAAAACATATATTTGTGTGTTTTTTGCTTTTGCATATTTATTTTTTAATTCACACATCGCATGAAATAGTTGACATACAACTTGCCACAGTATACAAGGCAGTTTTCCAAGTAAATGTATTTTAAACAAATATTTGTACAATTTAATTTTTTTATCTATGACACATATAATTAAAATACAAATTAAAAAGTATTGGTATATTAAAGGTGTAAGAGACTTAAAGATACCAAATAGTAACAAAATTCTTGGATGACTGTCGTTAGAATATTTTCGCCATTGATTTCGCTCAGTTTTCAATACTTTCACTTGGTTTCTTGTTTCATATCTCTGCTTCATACTTCTCTACCTCCCTTTCTCCTATTCCTACCTCAATTCGTCAACAGAATCATCAGAAATATGGGTAATTTTATTTTATCTCAATTGCACCAATTAATCCTAAAATCCGAAAAAAGCCTAAAAATTTCACGAACACAATATGATATTAACTATTATAATTTATAAATTAGTAGCTATTGTGGATATTGATAGTCTTGTGCTCAATTTATAAATTTATATTAATATTAAAATTTTGCCCCACGGTGGGCGCCAAATTTCCTTACCAACTGTTTTAAATTCAAATTGTTAAGAATTTTAATATGATGTGAGATGCATTTTGACGAGCGTTTTACAAAGGTTAAGAAATATTATTATATTAAAATGGCGGAACAAAATAATTATCTTCAATTTAAACGTATTTACATAGATAAACATAAAAATCCTTCAAATGCAAAACCATAAAAAGATAACAATAATAATAATAAAACATGTCAAAATGTGTGAATATAACAATAGTTTTTGCAATTCCATCTAACTATATTTTAATAAAAACCATGAAATTTGGAAGACTGAGTAATATTGAAATGGGTATTGACAACAATTTTTGCGTTCTTGTGGGCTATTTCTAGAAATTAAATATTAAAAAAATCTCATACTGCAGAAAATAAGTTAAGTACTTAATTATAGTTCATTACTAATTACTAGAAATTTAATTGTAATATCATATTTCTCCAGCATAATATAAGTAGATACGTACAAATAATAAAATCAATTTTTTAAATGTCGATCTACAAAGTTGCTCAACCAATTGGAAAAAAAAGAAGACTGATCTACGTGCAGTCGTACGAAGTCAAATTTGCTTAGTAATCCCACAATTTTATCTTTTTCTAATGCTTATCCGGTTATTGAATTTAAGCGATCATGTTGGCGATCATTGTCTTGCTAGCAACCGCTTCAATCAGTGTTACTGCGGATTTCCAAACTCCTCAGATTCTTCAGGAAGGATGTCTTTCGTCTTCCAGGGCCGTGTCTGCTTTCAATTTTGCATGTCGGGCGCGGGCAACGATTGCTGCCCCACGTTGGTGGGCGCCACTAAACACCGCGGTGTGATATTTTTAAAATAAACATTTGAACCCAGGCGCAGACCATCGAGGCCGAGTTGACTGCCAAACTGCTCGGCCGGGGAGTGGCGGTCTCGCCCGTGGTCACGGTGGAGCCCCGCCGGAGGAAGTTCCACAAGGCCATCACCCTCAGCATGCCGGCGCCCAGGCCGCACTCCCAGGGGATGATCAACCAGTACACCTCGTCGGCACCGACCCTGCGGCTACTGTGCTCCATCTCAGGTAGGACCTGTCCCGTAACACACTGCGCTTTCAGACTTACAACGATCCTTAATCTTAGTTTATAATGCAGTCGTTCGACACATTTAGGTATAGAAATAAAACAGGTATTTTATACGAACCGTACGGACGTGTAGAGATACGATTCTCATATCAGATGGAGTCATATCAAAGCGTCTTCAGGAGTATGCCCTCTCTTCGCGGGATTCAAGGGCGTACTATTGCTTTCTTGCGCGGCCGCATATTACATGCACTAAGCGAAGGAAGCTTTTTATGCCCGGGGTCGTAAAAGTGCTATTAATGCAATGTGAAGTTACAGTATTTATTTTCAGAAGACCTAAACAATGGACTATATGTCAAATACTAGTATGCAATGAATATTTGGAACAAGTAAATGAGTTTATGCATTTGGAAAGTACTTTCGAAAGAAGAGGAAAGGCTGAGAAAGATATCGACAGGAGGGTTTCTCTAGAAGATGGTGCTTTAAAAGCAATAATTTCTAATAGAGATATGTCTACCTGGGTAAGACAAGCGGTACGCAATGGAATTCTGGTAATAATGCTGATGTACGAAAGTGAAGCCTGGAGGTAGCAGAAGAAGAACAAAAGTAGTTTGAATGCAGTGAAAATGAGATCGCTTAGACGTCAAATCCATATATAATAGAGTCAATAATATAAAACTGAAAAAAACGTCGCTCAGATGGATTGGGCATGTTGAGCGAATGAATGGGGAGAGAATGGTAAGAAAAGTATATGACACAAGTGCCAGACACAAGCACAAGGAGAGAATGGTAAGAAAAGTATATGACACAAGCGCCAGACGTGGTATGACCAGATTAACCAGATACTGGAAGACGGTCCCGTTAGGAGCCGAGCATGCACGAGAAGACGTATGAATTTGTATGAGGTGAGAGTTGTATGTCAGGATAGGTTTCCGCGCGAGGATCGCATATCAATAAAATATATACTAATATATAAAGAGGTAAAGTTTGTAAGTTGTATGTAGGAGGTAATCTCCGGAATTACTTATCCGATTTCAAAAATTCTTTCACCAATATTTAGAATGGACTTTCAGGGTGGGCATATATTATATATTATATCGTTTAAATGAAAGGGTTTTTCATGGTGACCTATTTTTACAACTAAAGTCGACGAAGAAATGGTCCAGCGATGCGTTCATTACGAACGCTGCATTAAGAGAAATACTTTCTATGGAGAAGTTTTAGAAAATTGTATAAAAAAGTTCGCGACAACATATATCTACATGTTAAGGTAAATACACAAATTGATAAAATATTACTAAAAGTTACCAAAAATCTACGAGTGCGAAGCCGCGCGGGTAAAGTAGTATATAAAATAGAAATAAAAATCCTTGTATTTAAACTGAGAACAGCTAAAGATTAAAAAAATATAAACACGTTTTGATAAGTATTATAGAACGCTCTGGTGAGGAGCCAACTCAGTTGTATGGTCCTCCCGTTACAATATACATGCATAGAACATACAAGACAATTCAGAAAATTCTTACGGTTTGTCAATTTAAAATTTAGTGGTAGATAAAAAAAATTCTATCAACAGAACCGCACCATATATTCGTTATATACAAATATCCAAACTTCAATAGAGATGACGGTTGCTAATTATCAATTATATAGCTACTTGTTCTCGCTACTATAATTACATTTCTGAAATACGATGCAGAAAAGCCCGAAACAGTGTCTGTTCATATTGCATCAATAGCACCAACGAGCCCGAGCCCAGAAACAAGCAGAATACTCCCCTTTAGTGCATACAATCTGCGGCCGCGCAAAAAATCATCAGTACGTCCTTGACCCCCGTGAAGCTGTGTTGAAACGTTGAGAATCGAACCTATATACATTAATATGGTTCACATAATTATCTTAATTCTTGGTCTAATCGTGCCGAATAGATTAGTGTTCCTTGTTTCACTTTTCGGCCATTCGGATGGACCGAAATGTAACATGATTCAGAAAAATGATTCATTTTCATTGGCTGGTTTGGTGAAACTGCCAAGTTGATCGAAATGCCACTTGCAATTCTCTAATAAGTGGTATGTTTATGTAAAAAAATTAAAAGACTATCCATAGTATAGAATCATCAATACAATTGGAAGAAATTTTTTTAAAACGGATTTGAATAGTACACCCAACATTATTTCTTCCCATTTTTTAGAATAACTAGATTGTTTTAATCTTAATAGGTTAATTATTATTAAAAATAAAGGACTTAAATTAGGATATATTATCTTTCGTTCTGTTGTATGACAGCGATTTTTAATAACCCTGAAAGACCAGAATTCTGTTATTAAATCCCGTATTATTTTTTTGTACCCATCCAGTTCTCCCACACATCTAGTAAACAGTATACATAGAATATATTTATAAAAAAAGATCACTGTGTTTGAATATATTGAAAATAAAATAAAATATAACATTTGTTTTGAAATGATTAGATTTTTTGATCATTCTGTGTACAGGGTTATTTGGAAAACATTAATAACCTCGCAGGACTATATTCCTGCCTTGATTATGAGTCGAAAATGTTCAAGCTATCATGACCTAATATCAATAGTTACGTAGACATGCGACATAAAAGTTTGCATTTTTTTCTCAATATTTCTGACTTAATTTTTGCAAAACATTTGACTATCATAACAGTAGCTTATATCGATTACGAAAAATGATAAAAACCCTGAATATTTTCCAATTGGTATGTTTTTCAGTAGGAATTCAAAGGTTTTAATTTTTTATTTGACTTGTATTTAAGGGAATGAATTTTTCATATTCTATATAAGTAATTCTAATGATAGTCCGACGTTTAACAAAAAATAAGTCAGAAATATTTTAAAAAAATGCAAACTTTGATGTCGCATATATCCATAACTATTGATATTAAGGTCATAATAGCTTGAACATTTTCGTCTCACAATCAACGCAGAAATATAGCCCTGCGAGGTTATTAATGTTTTCCAAATTACCCTGTATACATAATATATACCCTCATTCGTTCTTAAATTAAGAAACCTGAAAACAAGGCGTATTTTGGATGACAATACAATAATCATTAATTAACATTTAAGTATTCAAAATTACATCTATCGGTTTGAATTGCTCATATTTCAATTTATCTCAATGTATACAAACACGAAGAACAGTTTTTAAACCATTAATATATATTTTTTTCTTCTTCTTATAATTTTATATTTATCCCATTTTACAAACTTATACACTTTAGTTATAAGTATAAGGTTGGCGGAAAAGAATTTTTTGCAAGGTATTATTTTATGGTGTGCGGGAATCATATAGTATAGGTAGTCATTTCCATTTTATGACTCACTCTAGAGAAAAACGTAACTGACGTTTCGTACGGAGACGGAAGTCTTGAAGTTTGATTATTTTATAACGTTTATTATGTCGATCATGTTTTACTATCTTAAAACCGAATTAATCCAATTCAATTCACATATGAGTCATAAACTGGAAAAAACACAATATTTATGGTCACTATATTTGGGATACACTCGCATTTAGTGAAAAACACGGACCATTGTGTTTTAATATAATAATAACAAATAATAATCCAAGTAGTGTAGTGAAAAAGGTCTTTAAAATATGAAGAATGAAGTGAGCATCGCACTGGCTCTCGCGCCGAGGGTTACGGGTTCGATTCCCGGTGAGGTCACAATTAATTGAGCCTGGGTGTTTAGGGATGTGTTTCGCTTCTGTAACTGGGCCTCTTGGCCTATTGAAGCGTAGAAATAAAAAAAAAGTATGTTCAAAAGGAGCTCTATCCTAAACATAATATTAGGTCCTTACATATGAAATTGACGTTTTGCCGTACTGGCAAATTTGATCTCAAATATCTTCTCTTTGGTTAGGAATTCCAAATCCAAATTTATACAGCTATTTACTCATGTATTTGTGTTTTGAAAATTATAATTCATTTGTTTTTTCCTCAATTGTTTTTTTTTTGCGTCACTCAGTTTACAAAATGAAAAACTTGAAATATCGCGTTATTTACGAGTACGAGTTCCACCGTGACACCAGTGCTGCAGAAACGGCTCGAAGGATTAATGATGTGTATGGCGACGGTGCCGCAAAAGAAAACACAGTGCGATTTTGGTTCCAACGTTTTCGTTCTGGAAATTTCGACCTGCAGAACAAGCCCCGTGGACGGCCGGAGACCAAAGTTGATAATGAAGAATTGAAGGCTATTGTGGAAGCGGATCCATCGCAAACCACATCCGAGTTAGCTGCAGGCTGCGGTGTTAGTGATAAAACTGTTTTAATCCACTTGAAGCAAATTGGTAAGGTGAAAAAGCTTGAAAGGTGGGTACCTCACGAGTTGAGTGAAGCAAATCAACAAACGCGCGTTGACTGCTGCGTTGCATTACTCAACCGGTACGGTGTCGTTCACTACAGCTTTCTTTAATCTGGCCAGACGATTACGGCAGATGTCTACTGTCAGCAACTGCAAAGCATGATGGAAAAGCTAGCTGCTAAACAACCGAGGCTGGTTAATCGCTCTAGGCCACTGCTGCTTCATGATAACTCTAGACCACACACTGCATAACAGACGGCTACCAAATTAGAGGAGCTTCAATTGGAATTTCTAAGACATCCACCGTACTCTCCGGACCTTGCTCCAACAGATTACCATTTTTTTAGAAATTTGGATAACTTCTTGCAAAGGAAAAAATTCAACTCCGATGGGGCAGTCCAAGCCGCCTTCAAAGATTTTATTGATTCCCGTCCGAATGGTTTTTTTAGTAAAGGGATCGATGAACTACCTATGAGATGGCAAAAGTGCATAGATAGCAATGGTACATACTTTGATTAAATAAATATATTATAATTAAAAAAAATCGGCTTTATATTCCTCCCATACTAAACGCCAATTTCATATGTAAGGACCTAATATATGTATCACAAAGTTATATATTGCCTTTTATATATAATTATAGTTCCATCTGGCATTGTTGAGGGTTCAGGGGGAAGGATAAACAGGGTATCTTTATTTTGGATGAGATATCCGGGGGAGCAGTTACTTTAATGTTTTCCTCAGGATCCTTAAGTGTAACTGAACAAATTTTGATGCAAAAGATAAACCAGAAATATTGAGAAAAATGTAAACTTTGATGTTGCTTATCTCCGTAACTGTCGACATATCACCAAAAGTGTAAAGAATATTGTCTGTTCAAAACTGAATGAAGAAGACTCCTGCAAAGCTTTTGCTACGAACTACGATACAACCTTTGTATATATACCATACCATTTATACCAGCATGTAAAGAGTACAGTAAACCTTGATTTCGCTATGATAATTCTAAATTCGCCATAATTCTACATTTTTAAAACACAGAAATCCCAAAATGTTAATTTCTTAGTTGATTAACCCCGATAAATCGAAAATTCTGGTTGTCGTATATATGTATATATATACTAACTGTTCGTACCCGGCATTGCACGGTTTAGGGAGTAAGTTGAAAATAAATTTGTGGGTGGAAACAAAAAAGTTTGATTCGAACAAAGTTTTTGGCGAATTTCAGAATCGCAATGCGATTTTTTTTGTACCTTGCATTTCGAAATAACGGGGTTACGCATAATTCGAAGTGTTTTTTTTTTTGGTACCTTGAATTTCGAATTAATTCGGTTCTACTGTACTATTTTTCATAGCACAGGCATTTAGTTTAGTAAGAATATTGAGGCGACACGGATTCCGTTTCAACAGCTCTATTAAAAAATAATCATAAATCAAGTCTATTTCTTTTCTAGGATGCAAAAAGAGATGAACATGCGAGAAAAACATATAAACTTATTGCATATATACACACTGGATGTGGCGAAATAGTAACTAAGGTTAATGAAATAGGTTCCAATTTGAGAGAAATCCGGGATCTGGAAAAACACATAGAGACTGAAAAGAAGAAGAATATTACTGAAAACCTACAAAGAGTTTATTTAGATTTGAAATATGTGCAATCTAAGAAAAAACATAGTCCTGAAAACAATAAGGATCCTGATCATCAAAACAACCCTTGAGTCTTTTTTAATTATGTTCATGTTATTCTTTCCATGTAATGTAAATGTGTATGCGTATTTTTGACTTTAATCTAGGGCAGAGAAATTATGTCAGGGTACAGTAATAAACATCTCTTAAGATAAAGATCTTTACACTTTTTTGTAGATGTTGCTTGCAATGAACAAAATAAACTCAATATTAAATCAAAAGATTTTCATACCTTCTCAAAAATGCCTTTCATTCATTCATTATTTTCTACAACCAATTCTCAAGGTTTGCTTTTACCAGAATTTACAAAAAAAAAATTATATGTATTATATGAGGTTCAGAAACAAAACTACCACTAAAAAATTGATAAAAACAGAGGACAATGTGTTTCAAAAAGATTATGTGGCAATAGCGGCAGTTTTACAATTGATGATTGCTTCTTTCATATTAACCTCATATAAAATCTGTGATTGAATCCCGTTTCTGATGCCAATTGTCACGGGACATGGCTTTGGGAGGCAAATGAAAATACTGAAATTAATTTAGTTTGATTTATTACCAAAGAAAGTCACATCATCGTAATCTAAACCAATATCATCGTAAAAATTGAAAGGAAAGTTCCATCGCAGATTCTGTAATTATTCTGCATAAAACAACTGGAAAATGTTACTTGGTGATATTCGACATTCCGGTGAAGTTTTCTAGGTTATTCGCATTCCAATTCGCCACATTTAAATTGGCTTCATAAGCAAGGATCAAAAAGTTCTGGACATCATAGACTTCTTCAATATAATAATATCTCGTGTACTCCTCTGATGAATTTTAAATAAAATGTAGGAAGCTATGTGCCCGCCATGTTGTTGTTACATATTGAGGACGGGACACGCTGGTACGCTGGTAGCGCCGGCCCCGAATTGGGGCCCAGATGAGAGAATGTCTACATATTGTTGTCAGTGGCTCTGGCGAAAGTGGAAAAATATTATGTAACATTTACCGTCGAGCCATTTTGTTTTATAGAAATACTCCTCAGGTATAATGTACTTCATTCACCGGCTAGCTAGAAGGTGAAACTATGAGAATGGGGTTCGTTCGTTTAATAAAAATAAAAATTATACTTTCATATTAACCTCATATAAAATCTGTGTTAATAGTTAAGTATCCCGGGCCTTTTGGAGAACACAATCTCCGCTCTGCTCTACATATAACAGAGATTTCTACCCTTTATGTGACGTGACCACGTCACTGCAGGTCTCAATTATTCTGCAGCCTGACGGTAGAATCAGGTCTTATTTTGTCCTGTCCGTAACAGGTCATTATTGTTCTGAGACAGATTTTGTAGATTCGGATTTAACTCTTCAGTTGCATGTCCTTCTTATTTTCCCATATTATTTTACTATGTTCAGACATCCTGCATGACCAAAGCTTTTGTCACCTGACTTTTACGACATGGAAACAGAGCAACAAACATCTGAATGGGTCGTTTCAAATCAAGTCAAAATCAAGGCAATTTTGACTTTTATTTTCGGCATAATTCAAGACGATGATCCATATAAAAGATCCTTATGAAAATAAATTTTTCAATATAATTGAATGTCCTACAAAATTAAAAAGAATTGACTCTCAAATAAGTATTAAGCCACGTATTAACTAGGGGACAAATTGTCCCTCAACATCGCGCGCGGCATTACTACGTGCCGCGGAAAAGTTGCCATGTGCTACCCAAGCGAGCACACGGGGACATCGTACCGCGCGTCAGTACCACGTGGTATGTTGACAAGCTAAGACGCATGCGCTACAGTTACATATGATATGATATAAAGCTAAAAAACTAAAGATAAAAAGCGTTCCGTAATATTCTGTCTTGCTTGGCTATGGAAGACCCGATCATTTGTAATAAATTTTCAAAATCAGTTGTTGTCATTCGAATGAAATTGACAAATGATCCGTCAGACATTCGAAGATCGCATAGAATATCTATCCTTTTCCTTTGCAGTAAATACTTTCGCACCCACCATCTTTTTCTGCTCTTACGTTTCGATAAACTCGTTAGAATACATAGATACGCAGCATTATTCATCATAACCCTTTTGAGCGACATTTCCGCGACAAGTGGTATGTGAGTCCCGGTGTTTACAGTTGCCGGCAAACTTCTTGAAATTCTTTGGCGTAGTGGGGGAATGCGCAGAAGACAAAATTTGGGTCTCTTTGGTGGAATGGTACATGCGCGAACTTCCCCCCACTACGCCGTAAAATTTCAAGATGTTTGCCGGCTACTGTATATGTCAAATGACCGCGTCATTGTCCCCAAAACACAAGCGTAGATGTTGATGCGTAATGTTGCGCAATTTGTCCCCTAGTTAATACGTGGTTTTAAATAAAATATTACACTTATATAGACCATAGTCTTGGATTTAGCCCTATTTTCTTTGAGTACCGGGGTCTGGGTATGACACAAGGAGTATTATGTACTTTGAAGTCATGAGGCGTTTGCGCGATGCCGTCCTTCGCAAACTGCCAGATATGTGGACAGAAAAACTCATTCCTTATTAATCAAAAAAAGTTGATTTACGACTAACGAACGAATGATACAGTTCACGTAGTGAACTGTATCATTCGTTCGTTCAGTAAAGTGATCTGTTCAAAAGTTCATGAACAACCCATCTCTATTTCTGACTGACATTTCTGATATCTGTGGCTTTTGATTATATTTATTTTTTCTGTGCTTTTGGTCATTGATGCTTCGAGAAAAATTTGAGGTTATATATTATTTTTTCGTCAGAGAATATACCGATATTATTATTTATGAACGACGTTGAACTTCTTGAAAATGTTCCGGTTTTTCTCGCCTTTCCGTAATGGTAAAATAATTGTTTTCACAAAATTTGCAAGAACTTTTCTGTCTGACGCATATAAGTGCACTGATGCCTGGGAAAATCGTCTAAATTCTCCTATATTACAAAAGGTCCGAGTGGAGGAGTTGTATAATACTATTGATCAAAAATTTTCACGTCGAGAACCAGTAAGCGCAATTGACATTGATATATTTACAAATTCTATTTCTGATGGCAATTATTTAAGTGAACTGAGGGATCTTCTATACAAACTTAGATTAACTTCTGAGACCGGACATACGTTAGATTCCACACTGTACGCGGCAGTAAGGAGCTTTATTGATAATGGCCAATATAAAGAACTAATTGACATTTTAGATGACAGGTTAAATTATGGAATGTTTCTCAATGAATTCACTGGAAATATTTTGTTAGATGAATTAATAAAAATAAAAGACTACGCATCGGCAGCCAAAGTAGCAAGTTTCTTTATGCTTCAAGAGAATTTTGAAAACAATGAGATAACAGAAAATTTGTGCATGTACGCCTGTCTGAAATATTTGAGTACTCTCGAACCTGAGGCCATAGAAGTCAAGGAAACTGTCATTGAGACTGTAAAACCTGCGAAGAAAAAGAAAGAAGAGGAAATAAAAATCCGCGTTAGATTTTTAAGAAATCCTTTCTTCGATGACCATTTCGATTTGAATGATCTAAAATTATTAGCAGGGAAAACATTGGCAGTGTTGTCCACAAAGCACTCCGACCTTTTCAGCTTTAATTGTCAACTGATCGGTTGGCTTTACTACAAAAAACTTGATAAAGTGAAAGAGATATCAAAACTGATTCAGGATAATAATTTACTTTTAAAAGACTCCCTCAAGCTGTTAAAAAATTCTTTGGAATTTTCTTACATCAAAGACGATCCCGAAACACTGCAGACATGCAATGAAATACTATCAACTTTAGAAGAAGCGCAATGTTTTGATAAATCAGATTCAAATATGGAAAAAATACTAATTGAAAAAATAAATAAATCATTGAGCAAATCCCAAGAAGAAAACATACAACGCCATAGTCAGGTAAATTATTTCTGTCATTAAATTATATGTGTAAGAAAAAATATTTGTACCTCATTAAATACTTGAAATGTTTTTACTTTGATCTTTTGTCGCATTCAACAATTGGATTCTTTACCTTCTTCTTCATCAAGTTTTATTCTTTACACCAAATCTTAATTATCAATTCTACTTTTATAGTCATAAATTTTTATACATTGGGCGGCCCTCATACTCCAGTAGGCACGACACTGGCTTCTCATATCAGGGATTCTGGAATCGATTCCCAGTTATATTAGCCGAGGCTACAATATATCTATATGATTTTCTCAAGCTTAGGTGCTTTTGTGATGTGATGCAGTAATTTAGGGCCGGTTGTTTGATCAGTGGCAATAGCATAGATTTTTCACCAATCAAAACGGGTGTTTTAGTTGGTGAAAAATGCAAAAATGTACGCTTTTTTTTTCTTAACTATTACTTTTCATCAAAAAACCGCCCCCTATTCTTGCATAATTAAATCCCCTAGTAAGCAAAGCCTATTTTTTTTACAATAGACATTGTATTTTTAAATTTCTTTCCAAACTGAGTTTCTTCATGTAAAAATGACATTTTGTAATAAAGCGCGACTTATTTACCAAGAAATTACATTTTTTAAGAGTGTTTAGTCTAACCTTTCCATAATTGTTTAAAGATTTACAAGCTCGTAGTAATTTTTTCATACAAGTCCAACATAATGGAAGCAGCGGTAGAACCACAGTGCACCAAAAAATTTTCATTAGTATATCTTGGTGGTCTGTGTGAATACCACATTTCATTTTAAACATTCTGAATTTACTTACTGCATTCAAATTTATCTTTGGCTATTCTTAAAATAGCAATATTACACAAAAAAAAAACAAGTAGTTGGCGCCCTGTTCTCACGACCTTCATTCAACCTTTGAGAGACGTCGCAGAAAAGTCCGCCAACTTAATTAGCACGTATTTCACACTGGCGACCTCTATCGTAGAAGGAGTGAACCCTCCACAATAAAGTGCATATAATTTACGCCCCCGGAAACAGTAATCAGTCCGCCCTGTACCTCACTTTCCCGTTTACAATCTGCTTCCCACTTCTGTTACAATAAAAAATTTATCTCCAATGTGCTTAAAGAAGCACATTGGAGATAAATTAACTTAATTAACTTAACTTCAAAAAAAAAAATAGAATACATACGTGTAGAATAATATATTTTTACTATTTATATTCAGAACTTCTATAATCTCCACTGCTTGATGACATCAGAATCGTGTATTGTGTAAAGTGAAACTATCCAAAAGTCTATTTTTCAGTCTTAAGTATAGTGGAACTCGGTTATAACGAACGCGACGGGACCAACTAAATTTGCTCCTTATAGCCGGGACTCCTTACATCCGGGATTCACTTTTTTCACTAATTTTTTTGATTGTGTGATGTTATTTTCAAGAGCAGCTAAATAAACATCCTTTCATCCGTCCAAGACAATTGTGAAAACTTTTTACAGACTTTTTGACGCCGATGATTTAGACTTTTTCGCGAACCTAGAGACCAACGAAGTTAGTGAACAGGTTTCCGATAGAACAATTCGCGTTTAACTGATTAGGCTTTTAAATGCGAATACAGTTAACTGCATAAAATAAACTGTCACCATAAACATTTTGGAAACCCCCAATAATCGGAGTTATATGACCAGTATTCTCGACCTTCAGTAAACTATTGCTTGCCTGCGCACGTGGGACACAAGTTTGTGTACATCATAAAATTAACCCTTAAGTATAGTGGAACTCGGTTATAACGAACGCGACGGGACCAACTAAATTTGCTCCTTATAGCCGGGACTCCTTACATCCGGGATTCACTTTTTTCACTAATTTTTTTGATTGTGTGATGTTATTTTCAAGAGCGGCTAAATAGACATCCTTATCTTTCCAGAGCGATGAAACTGCAGAAGACGACTGTGAAAACTTTTTACAGACTTTTTGACGCCGATAATTTCGACTTTTTCGCAAACCTAGAGACACTTTCGTTTGTTAGTGAACATGTTTCCGATAGAACAATTCGAGTTTAACTGATTCGGCTTTTAAATGCTAATATGGTAAACTGCATAAAATAAACTGCCACCATAAACATTTTGGAAACCCCCAATAATCGGAGTTGTATGACCAATATTCTCGACCTTCAGTAAACTATTGCTTGCCTGCGCACGTGGGATTTTCGGACACAAGTTTGTGTACATCATAAAATGAACCCTAATTAAGAGCGAGCCGCGAAGTGAAAAAGTTCATTGTTATGAGTACGTATTTGTCTTTTTTTCTGTAATCCAAGCAAATATTTTTGCAGGGTTTCTAAAATTTGCTCCGTATATCCGGGAATCGCGCTCCTTATAGCCGAGACCTATTGTATGGGAATATGCGCAAATCAATATGAATTCACAGTTTTTCTCATTATAGCCGGGATCTCGTTATAACCGAGTTCGACTGTATTTAAATTTTATAAAATCATGCGTGTGTGAAAAAGTCAGTATACAATATTAGTATTCTGTGCAATTAGCACTGTGAAAGTGTTTGCGTAATATTTAGTTTCCAAGTTTGTAAAGTTGTACTAGATGTAATTCACAACAGAAAAATGACATATTTCATAATTTTTCAGCTCTTAAAATAGTTTTGGAGAAATGATGGGAACATTCAATATGTGCAAACTAAATGCAAATGCCCTTTTTTCCAAACAAAAAATATTGCATTATATTCGGACTAATGCAGTAATAAATAATTGTTGTAATTAAATAGATATATCGTCGGTGTAAGTGCAACACTGCATATGAGCCAATCATCTCAAAATTACGTTTTTCAGCGCTTTCGGTTAAATGGCACACGCCGCATTGATTGGCATATTCAAATATTGAAATTGACAAATAGACTGCGTGTACTAGGTTAAAGCGAATACTGCGAATTAAGCATCCCTACTAAAGAAGCAAGCAAGACCGCATACATACTGGATTTGTGTGAAAGTATTAGTGAATCATGTTGGGAAAAAATTTTCTGCTAAGGTGCTCTCGTGGAAACGCTGCCTAATCCATTACAGATATAAAAGAATCATTTAGGAAAGAATTGTGTAAAATTAAATTATCTAGAAAAATGTCAGTGGTAGTATATATCTATCTTTTAAGGATAACTTACACCAACCATTTTTGTCTATAAAATTTCATCAAATGTATAACTAAACATCTTAACCTTAAGCATTTACCGCAGATCAAATTTGTCCTTTACACCAAATCATTAAATTAAGTATCTTTGAAGATATGATACGTTTAAACTATCATATCGCTAGTATGGCATTGCGTATGTGTCATTTAATTTTGAATAAACGCAAACGAAAATAAAAGTTTACTGTCTAATATAAAATAGTAACACAAAAAAACTGCATTTGAATTTATTTTTTATCTTTTTTATTAATCAAATATGGAAAGGTTTTTTTGTCTCTTCTGAACATTTTGACAAATGATTCTTCCGCGGTATTGCACTTACACCAATGATATGATCATTTTGGAGCTCTTTCTTAATAAAATTATTATTATTTTTCCAGTTGTTTGGTCATTGGCAGACAGTGAGAGAATCATTGTTGAACGAACAAATGACGAGATTAGAGAATGCCAGGTTATTACAAGAGAAGCAAGAAAAGCAAGAAGAATTGAAACTTCTTGATGAAAAGATATGGTTCTTTGATAATGAAGAGAAATTCGAGCTGAAGATAGAAAGCAACAAAATATATTATCCAAAGAAATGGTTTGGAAAGAAAAAGAAGACAAAATTTGCCGAAGAGCAATATATTCCTCCAGAAGTTTATCCTCGTGCATCATGAATATTGTTTACTTAGTTTAGTGTGTAAATGTTATTAATACATTTGTGTGTATTTAAAATTTGTTTTATTATAAAATTCTACCATCGTAGCGTAATCCAAATAAACCAATTTTTTATATATTTTTGTTACATTGAGGGCACATAATTCATACAGTAATATGTGCCTTATAGCACGTGTTTCAAATCCGCTCTAACAATGTTAATATTGTTACATATTTGCCGCCATGGGGTTTGAGTAAAACACTTGGGTACATGATAAATTTTATTTGGAAATAGTTAACAACACTTTTATGTGTAAAAGCCATGGGAATGAGCAATCACACCTTGAAATGGATTGAAAGCTACCTAATTTATGGAAATCTCTTTTTCAAGACACCCGATTATAAATCCTTTCCATTTGAGGCATCTGTTGGTGTACCTCAAGGGTCCCACTATGGGCCTATTCTATTTTTAATTTTTATAAATGATATTGTTGACATTTTTATGGAGTTTATGTTTTGCTGTTTGCAGATGATCTTAAAATATATAAAGCGATCTCAAACATAAACGACTGTATTACTTTGCAAAATAACCTAAATCTGCTTTATACATGGTGCTGCAATAATGAACTATGTATATATTAATGTGGAAAAATGTACACAAATAAGTTTTAATAGAGGTAAAAATAAAACCATATATCAATACTGCATTAACAATATAGATCTATGTAGTCTCAGTTATTCGAGATTTGGGTATGCTTTTTGACGAAAAACTGTCATTTATTCAACATTATAATGAAATTTGCAACAAAGCAATGAAATCCTTAGGATTTGTGTTAAGGACAGCAAAGAACTTTAATTCGCTCCGCTCTCTTACCACATTATACACATCTGTTCCGCACAGGAACACGCAAAAGATGGTGTGGTTCCACGTGCCCAAACTCGAAGAAACGCACCGAAAGTTTCAGATGGCAAAGTCATATAAAACCAATCTAGAAAGACCAGTGTAGTAGAGGTTGCCTTAAGGGGTTATATGTATACAGTTAGAATTTTCAAAAAATCGATTTTTTATTTATTTAAATTTCGTAATGTACACATATTTAAGTAAACACACTGAAAATTTCAAGTCAATCCGGTGATTATTTTCAAAGTTACGCGCATATTTGTAAGCGTTCGCGAGGCCGGAACGCCAGCGCTCACCTAGAGAGCAGTCCCTTTTATTTTTACCTACCTATTGTAAACCCTGCACCTTTTATTTATCCGTCCATTGTAAATGTTTCCTTCTAACGTTTTCAGATGAATAAAGTGAAAGTATGGCCCTGGAATAGACGACTCGATATAACTTGAAAAAAATGTTTTTTACTCTATGTAAAACTAGAAAACGCACCGTGCGTCCATTTGCGGTATCTGGTCCATACACCTCGTTGATATTACATGTCGTCTGTGCAGCATTAGCGCCACAACAGAACTCATTTTCTTCACGGTCGCAGATAGCGATATCAAAGAAAAAACAAACAGGGAAAACAAATTAATAACGAGTTATGAAAAAGGAATGTCATAGCTTTAATACAACATTAATTTTAATTTGGAATTCCAAGTGGATTGTAAGATATGTGAACTTTAAATTAGCCAGTATTAGAAAATAGCAACTCCGTGGGTAAGGGTAATATATAGCTGCTGCCCCGTGCCAGTGTCAAGCGACTTAAGGCTGCTCCACTTACCTAAATTATTCGAGAAGCTTCTAGAGGCTTCCAGGTGGGTCTGTGGGTAGTGATAGTGAACCTTTTGTGTGTCGAAAATATGAAAAAAAACCTAACAAGGCTCCACTGGTGTATCACACCTAGAGTTGTAAAAACTTAACCAGTGTTGACAGATTGAACAACTGCTGCACGGCAGTTTATTCTTGTGAGTGACAGTTTGTCAGGCTGGGGCTGGTTGTTTGTCATAGAGCTTATGAATATTGGTGTACGAGTACAAGACATCGGCCACCTCTGACACATATGTTACAGGTTCGCCATCCCTGGTCTAGACCCTTCTGAAAAAGCTCCTGGATGCTGACTTATCTTCTTTATCATAACAAATATAATTTTTTTTGACAAAATATGTATTAAATAATAGTACGAGTCCTTGAAATTATCATGCTTGTCATTACATACATGCATACATTTCTGCATAGAGACTTATAGATATATAAACACACAAAATCCAAAATTTAGGCTTAAAAGTAAGCTTTTATCTACTAAATGGTTGACACTTTTATGTAACAATAAAGGTCAGCTGTCAATTTGCATTTCTTGTTTCCACACATAAATAATATCTATAGGAATAAAACTTTTTAATAATAATAATAAAATATTTTCAATAAAATAAAAGTACAAAATTGTACAATCTGCCATTTTAGCTGAAACGCCGGTCAGAGCGAATGACGTCACGCCTCTGTACCCATCACCGTGTCTTTGAACTGTTGTCATAGACACAATGCAATGTTTACCAATGCTTGACATCACGTGACAGCTGCATGCGTTTTTGCGCGATATTAAAAATAGGTAGATGGAAATGCAATTATTTGCGTAAAAACTTAGTTTATTACTGAAATAATGTTATTTTCGGTAATATTAGACGTGTACCTACATTATAGAAGACTATTTCAAAATCTATCATCATGCCTATTATATGATTTTTGCCAAATGTAATAAAAGAAATAAAAAATTTAAGTTTTGAAATGACAGCATTAGTGATTGTTCATGAGCCTAAGTATTTATTTATTTAAAATATCTGCATGTATATTTATAAAACTTTTTTACAGTAAAACCTCGTTAATACGAAATTCAAGGGACCCAAAAAATTAATTTCTAATTATAGGGGCCCCCGTTAATTCGAAATTTTAGGTTAAAAAAAAATCGCGGTGCGATTATGAAATTCGCCAAAAATCGTAAAACTCTTGAAAAACCGTTAATTTTGTTTAATTTATGTTCATATTTAAAGAAATCACTTTCAAAACGCAATACTTATTATGTTAATGCAAAGATCGCGGCATTTTGACATATTTGCTGTTCTCACTTCCGAAAAAACTTTTTTTCCATGGATGGATGGCCATAATCAAAAATGTTTAGTTATACTTGAATTTATGGAACGCTTCTTCAATCTTCATACGAGTTTAACTTTTGATTCCGCCTCTTTTCCGGCTCAAAACCAAAAATGCACGGTTACTAGAAATACAATTGTCAATAAATACGTGAAAAAATAAGATAAATCACTAATAACATCTTACAAAGAAAATTAAACATTTTAATAGCATAAACACAGTGCTTAAAAAAAAATCGAACTAAAGACAAATTTAAAAGCATGAAAAACAATTTAAAACGCGTTTAGGTATGAGGATTAGCGCAAACGCTGCAAACTAAACTGTCCACGCATATCAAGGCAGCATACACAGGATTCCCCAATTTTAGGGATCGCGACACAATATGTATAGAAAAGGGGCATTCCATTAGGTACCGTAAATTGATTGCAATATACGCGAAGAATCGTAAAACTCGTGAAAAAGTCATTAATTTTGTGAAAAATCTCTGTTTTTCATATTTAGAGAAATCATTTCGAAAATGCAATGTTTATTATGCTAATACAAAGATTGCGACATTTCAAAGTACCCGATATTGACATATTAGTTGTTCTCACTTGCGAAAAAACTCGAAATATTTTTTCAATTCTGTCACATTTCAAAAAAATTTCGAATTACGCGAACTAAAATGTATTAATTTGCGGCGCAAGGGTCTAAAAAATATTTCGAATTACGAATTACCGGGGTTTTTGAATTATCGGGGTTAATTTACTATGAAATTCACAATTTGGGACTTACAAGTTAAAAAAAATTCGAATTATGGCGAATCTCGAATTAACGGGGTTATACTGTAATCGATTTACTCAAAAACAGATTTTCATCACATCAGAGGTTTTAAACATGCAGCGACGATATATAGGTTGACCTTGAAGGAATGGAAGAATATTAAAAAAAGCAAAATATACTATTACTTTAGGAAATATTTTATTCTACAGATTCTTAATAAGATACATTGGCCGAAACATTTTATAATGAACCGATAACTTTCCTTTTTCTCATCCCCTCTAGCCACTTATCTAATTGTTGCTGTGGAGTTAAGACATTACGATTATAATAGTCTTTTGGAGGGGTTCCTTCTTCCAGTTTAACAAAATAGTGACAATATGTGTATCGTATTTCACCCATGCGACCTTTGGCGTGTCTTCGCATACCTTTTATCACCATTCCTTTTGTAGTAAAAGATTCGGCTGAAATAAAATTAAGATCTCATTAAATTCTCAGCTTTTCACAAGCATCCAGAAACGTCAATGGAGTTTTTCACAAATTTACAGAAAAAATATATAATTCACCAAATTAATTATTATAATATAGCAACGGACAGGTCATATTTTTTTAATGGAGCCATTCCACCTGGATCATAAAATATGCATACATACAGGGTATCTTATAGCCAGTAGCATAAACTTCGAGAGAGTCTTCTTCATAAATTTTGAATATAAAATATTCTTTACAAGTAATCAAATGTGGTGGATTGAAGGTTGAACTTTTGATAGTTGGAGAAGCGTTATAAATAAATTTATTAGACGAAATTTGAGTTTTTTGGAAAGAATTCTATCAATCAAATCGGGGTCATATCCATTGTTAAAAGCTATCATTTTAATAGTAGAATCACACATTTGATAATAATACAGGGCCAAAAATTTTACACAAAAACGGACTAGGTTTGCGACTTAACAATCTAGAAGCATTAGAAATTAATAAAGCTATCAATAATAATAGTCAAATAATAAATAAACAAATAAATTTATCTAATAGTCTGATTTTAAAGCTGTTCCCTCTATCTTCAGTTAACTCCTCCTCCTCCTCCCTTCCCTCCCCCCCACCGAGTTGACACTCTGTCCCTCTATCTTTTTCTTTCCTCCTTTATAAATTTCTGTACCTACATTAGTCTATTATATAATTGTCCTGAAGAAGGTTGAGTCCAACCGAAACTAGTTGACAAATACATAGCAATGAAGTGGTTTAAAACATAGTATTTAATTTATTCTTAATTGTCTTATAATGTCAAGCCACAAAGTGTTTTCTTGCTTTGAAAAATTAATTAAATAATCCTTATCTTAAGAAAAAATTTATTTGAAATTCTAGCTGTAATTCGTCCTACGGCTAGAAGTTTTATTTCCGACTTTTATGTACCTAACTTCATGTCAATTCTCAATTTATCTCACTTGTTTGCCCCCAAAAAATTTGTTCCATAGCTCCAGTCAAGTCGAGAAAAATCTCATCCTGAACCGTGTATTTTTACTTATCTCTATGTCTGCGAGTTTTTCGTAATAGACAAATAAAGGAGGATGGGCAAAAATGTATGGGAGCTGGCCTAGGAACCAATAACAACATGATATATATCATTGGAAAGGTTTTTTTATGTACTTCAACTATTGTTATGGCGGAAAGTCCCAAATCGCTGTGTGAATAAAGTTATTGCACAATAAAGCCAGACTTAGACAAAAATAAATTATTTTTTCAGAATTTCATCGTAAAATGGTAAAACAACAAGTAATATGTCATTTTATGTAGGTACAGTGTTTCGGTGTTTCGGACTGGATTAGATGTGGCCCTGAAAAGGGCCTTTTCAAAACTTAACGAAGGCGAGCTTCATGACCGACACGGTCGCCACGAAAGGAGTAGACCGATGTCATCTTGAATGAAGGCGACCGGCCCACATAGCCGGTGACGTCATTACCACTGTAGCCACTAACTACTGGAAAGGTGTCGTGGAACTTGTCCACATTTCGCTTGCGTCTGACCTGATCGGGATGCCAGCCCGCTCAAAATCAGAGTCTTGTCGCACAAGAGATGACGGGGCGCCCCGATACCTAGCCGGGTGCGCCGATTGAGTTATTATTCCTTTCTAAAGTATAATTTGCATGAATTTCTCTAATCAGAGAAATACGAAATACTTATAATATTTCAGCATAAGTCTTTCTAAATTGACGCTAGAGCGTCTCTTTTAATGGAAAAAATAAGTTGAAATAATTTCTAATACTTTTTAACAAACTCCTAATAATTTAAAAATACAAAATATAATGTGAGAAATACCAGTTTGATGGCCCTGAAGAGGGCCTTTTAGATGCACGATCGGCATGACCGACGACCCCGAGTGATGACGTTACCTACCCTGGCACTAGTCTGTCGCGTCCGGGTGACTATGTCACTAAGGACGAGGACCCGCATCCCTCTCTGTGGCGCTCTGTGATTGGCCTGGACCCGTTTTGGGGGCATGGTTCTCAATTTTGCATATATTCACAGGCGCACCAGATTTCTGTGCGTCTTGGCCGTCTTCAGCATTCATTCTGTGCTGAAGACGCCCATTGGACCACTTCACCTGAATTTTATTTCGACCCCTGCTTTCTACTTTGGACTTTTGCTACTATTTGGACTTGACTACTGCTTTGGATTTGGACTGCTTCTGTATTTTTCTGCGACATTGCTGTGACACTGGACTAGGATTTGGACTACTCTTCGAATTTTTCGTTTGGGACTGAAGCGAATTTCTACGCCACTACTGTCGACTGGCACTTTACAATTTGGCCGTCTGACAGTTTTCGGTGTGCACTGCAAGGCGGAGTACGGGGAATCGTACATTTAATTTGCGTATTCCTGTACGGAGCAAACGGCATACTTAGTCATGGATGAACACTATAACCATTGTGTTATGTGCCAGCGTGGGCTAAACATCAGAAGGTATCAGCGTCACGTTTTGGCTGAAAATATTCCACACGATCAACCTGAGCTTGCAGATTATTTACGGGAACATGCACTATTGCAGGTTTGTTTTTATTTTATTTATTACAGTAGATATACTATACTAGGGTTATATTATGTTCGTTCATCCTTTGTTCATACATAAATAGCAATGAAGACATAGATTCGTGGCGACCGTGTCGAGTCATGAAGCTCGCCTTCGTTAAGTTCTGAAAAGGCCCTTTCCAGGGCCACATCTGATCTAGACCGAAACACTGTGCCTACATAAAATGACATATTACTTGTTGTTATACCATTTTACGATGAAATTCTGAAAAAATATTTGTCTAAGTCTGGCTTTCTTGTGCAATAACTTTTTTCACACAGCAATTTGGGACTTTCTGCCATAACAATAGTTGAAGTATAAAAAAAACCTTTCCAATGATATATATCATGTTGTTATTAGTTCCTAGGCCAAAATGCCCGTTCTCCTTTTTCATGGAATGGCGTGTTTCTTCGAAAGGTCCCATGCCAGGTGGTAACTGCGGGCACGTCACTTGCAGGGATTATATTTTTACAAATTCCACCCAAAACTTTTTGTGTGAATTCTATTTCTCAATTCTATGGTGAATGTAAATACCATCTGTACATTCAATGGTCATATCATAATGATTATTTACGATGACATTGCCATCGATGATATCATAAAATGTTTAATTTATTTTTGTGAAAAGAAATGCATATCTGAAATTCCCGATTTAATTATATATAAATCGTCTTCGAAATATATTGAAAGTTTTAGCCGTATTACCTATATATAAAATATTTATTTATTTGGAAAATCTTATTTACAATACGTCTTTTATGGTGTAGTTATTTTTGTGGATTGAAGCTACTCAAAATAGTTCATTATATACAGTTAAAAGAATCCAAAAATGTATATAATTTTATATGTATATATATATATATATATATATATTTAAATCTAGGTTTAATATAGTCGGTCACAGTATAACCTACGTTTATACTCATTGCACGCTACTGGTGTCTAGGTGGTGGGAGATAGAGAACATCGTGAGAAGGGGTGAAGTGAAGGACCGTATTTGATTATTGATGAAGTTATTATTATTATTTTTATGAATTTTAAGTGTTTCTAAACTACGATATTTGTTAAAAAAAAGAGCCGACTTTTCAAATTTCACGTTTTCATTTCATAAACCGTTCAATTTGGTTTTATGAATTTTTTTTTGTTATGTTGGTACACATGGTAAGATAACTGTCAAGATACAGAAATAGCAATATTGCTTAGTTCAGAATATGGCCTATTTGTTTTGTTTTTAGTTCTTTTAGAAAATTTTCTTTGTTTAATAGTATGGATTAAATTAGTGGAGTGAAATGCTGCCATTTTATACGATATTGGGTGGTGGGAAGATTGGTGTATAATATTGTCTGTAAACATTGGTATACTGAATATCTATATAAATGAAAATGTAAGTGTTTTATTACACAATTTTTCAAAGCTTTTGGATTAACCGGGAATTCAATAATTCGGGTTTTCTTTTTTCACCATTCATTCCAGATAATTTGGAGTCTACTGTAACACCAAAAAGTTACGGTGGATTGAAATTTCAAGTTTGTCGAGCACTGTGAAATGAATCACATTGTTGACATATAGATGCAAAAGCACCAATATCCATATGGATTCCATATCAGAATGGATCAGGTTCAGAGCCGCTGATGAATGGAATAATGAATAAAAGCCAGGTACAAGCAGCAGAGTAGCCAAGATACCCGTCTATTCCCAAGATAGCAATCATGTCTTGACCGCTATTATAACATTTTCCAGATGTCTTGACAGTTCTTTGAAAGGACTTACAGCTATTAAAGAGTTAAGGTTGTTATTACGGTCGTTAGACATATTTGACTGTCAATAGTTATGGATATTTTATACGAACCGTATGTTTTTCCAAGAAACGGTTCATGAAAGAACAGTTACGTATACCTTTTGTCTACTTTGTGTCTTACTAAATAAAAACTTTGTTATAATGAGAATAAGGGGGAAAAATTCATAAGTTATCATGAACTTTCTTTCATACTATAATAGAAATTGTGTGCGTGAAACCAGCGAGAAATCCATTTAAAAAAAATTCAAATTATGTTACTTGATCTATGTTATGTATACTAATGTCTTCAATACATAGACGAGTATAATTTGCCTCTTATTCGTAATTTTTGTTGTTAAACTGCAATAATTAGAAGTTGAAATGTTACTCACCAACCCACAAATTACTTCTAAATTCAACATTGTGTTTCTGTACGGCTAATTCCTGGGCTTCTAAAATTGTCTCCTTAACAGCAGTCGCTCCCTTTTTTAGCACAAAACTCAATTGTTTAATTGCTTCATCAACAGTCATGCCACGGACAAAATGAGCCACATACCACATCTTTTTTGGGCTGTATCTGATATTTGTTTTTTGATGACAAACAAACTGAAAGAAGTAATTTTTATTTTGTACATGAATTATTATTTATCAAATAAATGAATTGCATACTGAAAAAACTAATATATGCAATTATTATATATAAGTTATAAAAGTTGCTCTTTCTAATGTAGTGGTATGGGTGTTAGTTTCTTTGTGTGAAATATAAAACGGATTATATGAAACAAATTAAACTTTTATTTCATATTCAATCAGAACTACAAGATTTTAAAAAGTATTTTTAGCATACATTTACTGTTAAAATTCCTTAACTTTTAATAATCAGTCTGTTTAAGAGATCACATGAAGACTCCTCGGCAGAAACAATGAAAGTCAATAAATGTTTATATAGAGAAATATTTTTTTTATAGTTTCAAAGTTTATATTTCTTTAACTTTATGCTCTTTTTATATAAATATTGAATCAACTTATTACTTTATAAACATGTTCTTTGACTTTACTTAAAATATGCAAATTGACAACGTTTTTTGACATTTGGCAGGTGGACATTTCTGTTTCTTACGATGGATAAACAGATATAAATTGAACTATTACAGCTGACCACAATGATTTTACCATATATGTAATACTCCAGTAGCCCAATGAGTCCATAATTATGAAAGTGGTCTAAGTCAAGAAATCGAAAAAATTGAGGAAGACCAAAAATATACGAAAGTATTGCCTTACTTCCATTATACTCTACCAGAAGATCAATAACTAAAGAAAATTTTAAATATACGACAGATTTGCTACATTATATTCCACCACTTTACCATGAATACTTTAAAAATCTTAAAACCTAAATTCGTACTTCCAGAGAATAAAAGAACATACATTATAATCAAAAACTACAAAAGTAAGCATTACTATAGTGCCACCACTATAACTTGACGTGCGAGGGAAGGCGTCCCTGTCGCCTAACAGAAGTTGCCAGGATGTAAATTTATTACACAATACATAATGTACAGAATGTCCGGTGACCGGTGTCGTAGTCTTTAACAGAAATTTGGTCGGGAAGCACTAAAGAAACCAAGCAATAATGGCGGCTGTTCTATCTGTCAAACTGTCAGACGGTAATATTGGTCCATTATTTGCTTTTTCAGCTTCGCAAAACTTTAATATTTCATTGGCAATTGTTCTTGCACCATCCCGGACTTTTTAGGATGTTTCGGACATAATAATTCAGTGTATATTGGTAATCAAGATGTCACAGCTCCCGAATATGAACTGAATGACAGGGCGAGCGACCGACAAGAGCACACTCAAAATTTCAGCGCCATGGCGCTGCGTCGCAATTTATGTAACTGACGCTTACAGCGCGATGGCACTGGGCCGCACTCTAACGGTTAAAGAACAGTGGGTTTATTTTTATTATATTTATTGCTTTTTAAAATTAGCCTAACCATAATAAATAATATTTTAATGAAAAATGACTGTTTTGCCAATAGTCGGCCATCTATGCGTCATTTGTCGGCCACCTATGCGTCAGTAGTCGGCCATCAGATTTTAGCACAGGGCCGCCAGACGTCCTTTAAAAATTTAATCATCGCATTAAAGCTTTTGTAGGCGTTTTTCCAGGCATCAGTCAGTCAATGTAGTAGAGTAAGTACTACTTTTTATTACTATGTTAGGTTGATTAAATAAAGCAAATATTATTCAAAGCTATTTTTATTATTTCAATGTGACATGTATATAAGTTTTAAGTAATTACTAAAAGCTCTATAGACATACACAATTAAACATACAAAACATAAAAAAATTAAATCATCCACTTAATCTAAGGCTGGTTTTGAAAATGGCTTAGTAGGAAGCTGAGCATGTTGATTGTTTTATCCAGGCGGCATCTTATTTCAGATACTAGATACCCAGCAGCCAAAAATGCCCTTTTGGACTCAACGCTGGTGGGGACTATTGAAAGTAAACAATATTGTAGGCGAATTCTAAATATAGGCCTCTATTTCTCCCACATTCGTACAGATACATCTCTTTTTTATGAAAGTTTCCAATCTGTCGGTATCGGAGAGCATGCAAGGAGGATTAGATTTATATACTTTTAAAGCTTCTTTTAATCCCGATAATCTCGTCCGATATTTCGGTTCGGGATTGATCACGTGAAATGACTCAAGATCTCACGGGATCGGGATTGAATTCCCTAGTTGCCATTTATACAAAATTAATAATTTCTATATTTAGTTAACATTAGGATGATAAAAGATAAATTTCATCTACCAAAACCGTCCTAAGACGCTGCATGGCCGACAAATGATACATCAATTTTAACACGTCAACCAGTTGTCGGCCCCACACTTCTAAGTAGAAAAAAACATATTATCAGTGTGGTAACTAGCGGACGACCACCGGCTATTAGATAGTATTGCTATTTTCACTAACATAACACATAAAATCTTAGTAAATTTTGTATCATTAACAACGTGAGAGACAAAAATAAAACCAATATAGTCGGCCGCCCCGACCGACCACTGGATTTTGTAGAAAAAATTGTCCCAGTAAACGGCCGCAGGAGTTTCAACATAAAAATATTGAAAATGTCTGTTTTATCATTTTAACTCGTAAATTTAGTTCATGTTTTTGCCGATAAATGTTACTTATACAGTGCAAACAAATTAATTCAACTTCTACTTAAAGTTTGAAAATTTTCTTAACGACGTTTCCGAAAAAGCAGAATCAAAATTGAAAGCTCATAACCACCGGCATTTTTTTTGTGTCAACTTAAATGATAACTAAAATAAACGCAAGATGGTGCAGTTTTGTGTTTCTTTCGCGAAATAGTGGCCGACTTCTTAGCATTCAAAAATATTAATGAATTATATTGTGAGTGTCAAGTTTATTCAAGTTGAAGTAATTGGTGGCCGACCACTGAAGGTGGCCGGAACACTGGCGAAATCACCCTACTTTTCCCCCCTCAAAATGCAGAAAAACTAGCATTCATCTACCTTAAATTGCCATTGGCTAATTTTGAATACTAACAAATTTGTTGATTTAACAATTTTTCTATGATTGTGTGGTTTTTTTTTTGGCTGCAAGTATCTTTCTTTATCAATTTACTGCTGATAATTTTGTGAAATTTTCGCAATTAAGGTACTATCCGGTGTCCGCCCGGGCCGGATAGTAAAAATAGGCCGGATACCGGATAGTTACCGGATATCCGTTTCATATCTAATAAAAACCTTGCGGAAATTGAAAAAAAATATTTTTTACAAGATTTTTATCATTTAATTTAAGTTGTATTGAAGAAAATGAATTTTTCATAATCAGAAATATTGAAAAAAATGCAAACTTTGATATTGCATATCTCCATAACTATTGATATTAGGTCATGGTTGCTTGAACATTTTAGACTCATAACAGTCAGAAATCTACCGGCCAAGTTTCTGCTGCTAGCTCTGGTACACCCTCACAATATATATTCGCAGATATATATCCTCAAACCCTGTTTTAAACCATTGATATTATGATTTAAAATTTTTATCCGGAAGGCGTAATAGTTTAAGACTTCCACTGAGGGAGGCTTGAATGACAAACCTTGCTTGTATGTCTAGAGACAGATTTAAACATAGAGTTTCTCGTAGCTGGTAGCAAATACTTTACAGGTGGATTCCTTCCTTGATAACGAGTCGAAAATGTTCAAGCAACCATGACCTAATATTAATATTATTAATCAAAGTTAGCATTTTTTTCATATTTCTGACTTATTTTTGGCAAAAAGTTGATTGGGGGAAAACAGCCCAGTAACATACTGGCGGAATATTCGAGGCCAGGATCCATGAACTTGGCAACAACCATACCCTCCCAACTGTCATCATCTAGCATTCCACATCGAGCCCTAAACATTTGTATTATTTTAGATATCATTATTATGTCTTCTGTGACTGTATTCTGATATTGAAGGCATGTAAGATCCGATCTTGTATACACAACCAATGTGTATAAATGTGAGAACAGAAGACCCTGGTCAATCAACAAAATTTAATATTAGAGTAAAATTATTTTTTTAAATCTTTGATACAATATTATAAAGATATATCACATAAATCATCAGGTATGAAGAGGACTTAAAAACGGTTAATCTTTAAAAAAACACCTTAATATAAGTTACTTACTGCCGGCCTTCTCTCTTCGGCTTCATCTTGAGGAGGATATATCTTATGATTATATGTTAGAAAGTGCCTGGGCTCAGTACGCTTAGACCAGGCGAAAAAAGAAACGCTTATGTGCAGTTTGGCCGACAAAATTGCAGTAAGAGAATCGTAACGAGGTTGGAGAATATTTTTACTTAAATGCTTTATGTTTTGCATTTTAATAACTAGAATTGTGAAGCAGTTTTAGGTTATAATCGAAACCATATAATCTGCCTTCTGTGCTTATTGCTTATAACCATAGAAAAGAGAAATATATAACCGAAAATAAACGTCAAAAAATCTCATATAGTCCGTCCAACTTATCTGGAGAATAAAGGAGGGCGTCCCAATCGTTGTGGTACTGCCCATAGTCTAAAAATTATCTCATTTGTAGGGAATTTTGTGCAAATTCGTTTTTTCTTAAACAAGTTATTAAGCAGTATACGACGCGATAAAAAACAAAAAATGTAAACTGACGTACAAACAAATTTATCAAAATATACATTCGTAAAATACACAACGTCACAAAATGGCGTTTTTTCAAAATCAAAGAAAAATACAATTTTCAGGAAAAAACAAACAATAATAATTCTTTTAGGCCGGCGCCACATTACGCAGATCTTCCGCCGCGTTTTTTCCGTTGCGCCAAATCGGCAAAGCAAATAGATCGACCGATCATCCGCGTAGTGTGTTTAATAAGCGCATATTGTATGGAAAGAAATACAGCGATGTTCCACGACAGAAGAGACGCGGCGGAAGATCCGCGCAGTGTGGCGCCGGTTTTATTTGGTGTCTCATACCTAATGATCATGACCACCATGTTTAACTCAGTAACACCTAAGGATATCAATCGGTTTAGGGCCGTTGTATCAACTTGGTTAATAGTAATCTTTCGTTCAAAGCATAGATATTTTGCATTTTCCACCGATCAAACAACTCGCTCTCGTAAAAATCTATGTTTTAAATGAACTATTGCTATAAAATAAGTTGATGCAACCAGTCTTTAATGTGCATAAATAAAAAAGTTTATTTTTGAAAAAAGATGTTTATACAAATGAACTCGATAATGAATTATGTAATAAAAATTATAAATAATAAAAATTCTATGTAAAAAAATTATCGAATAAAATATGTTCTAAAACTTTTCTCATCTTACGGCTTCTAATTCAATTTTTCCACTTATCCTTGTTCTTTTTTTCCGTAGATATTTTAATGCCTTTTTCCACGGCCACTTTACCTTCTTTAACTATTTTGTAAATTGCCGATTCAGAAATACCCGAAGAAATTGTATAATAGTAAATAAAAAACTAAGTATGGGAAAATCATTATAATTGCATGGCAGCATTAACCTGAAGTGGCGGCAATAAGTCTATGAACAAAATCAAACGGTATAATTGGGGCTCTTAGACGTTGTTCCTCTTCAAAAAACGTGTGCATTTTCAAGATTATTTCCCGAACACCGCTTTTAATGGTTTTTGGCATGGTGACAATCTAAAATTTTCTTAAAAAACTATCGAAACAATCGTGAACCTCTCTGTAAACAAAGTCTGTCAAAAGTCTGTCAGCTGTAGACAATCCAATATGGCGTCGTTAGTTCCAAATTTGGCCATTCTTCAGATAAGTTAGACGGACTATAGACATTAATGAGATTTTTCAGAAGCGTTTTTGGTCTATATTCTGTGCAGTAGAGTCCGGTACATATTGGCTGAAGTTGGCCCAATACCGGTCAACACCAATGTATACAAGGGGTAAGTTGCGGGCAAACTTCTTGAAATTTTTTGGCGTAGTGAGGGAATGCGCAGAAGACAAAATTTGGGTCTCGTTGGTGGAATGGTACATGCGCAAACTTCCTCCCACTACGCTGAAAATTTTCAAGATGTTTGCCGGCTACTGTACCTACTCTTTAACTTAATCTAAGCGATGGACTTGCAGATCCACTAGACCACGGACGAGGAGGATGCGGCATCGGAGACTCGGGAAGGCGCGAACGTTCCCGGAAGCTGCGAGACCACATCTCCACGCACGGCGGTCTCGCATCGCGCTCGTCAAGAAATTCCCCCCAAAAATCTCTGATTAGCTCAGATCATGCCATATTATTTATAATTGCTTATTATCAGCCTTAGATCAGGATTAGTGGCGAATTAGAATCATAATTCAATCAATCAAGAATCACTCACTATCAAAACTTAGATATAGCTAGTCCACAGTAGAAATTAGATAGCCAGGCAATATACTGTACAAAAAATTGTTCAATAAATCATGTATAAAGTTTAATCTCTTTCAGTTCATTGTGAACTAAACTAGCCCAATAATATCCTATGTAGTTACTGTCCGTTACACTTGATCGAGTCGAGCCTACATGCCCAATGTCTCTTGCTTTACTACGGCAGCTGATGGAGGTAGAACCACAGTCGGGTGGCTGCAAACTAATCGGAACTGAGATCTCTTCTAGACCTTTCCATATGAATACCACTCGTAAAGAAGTTCCGTCTCAATTATGGCGCTCAAAGGTGTGAGCTCGATCAGTTAACGCGAGATTGACCTAACAAGTTCTATAGAATGTTATAAAATCCAAGTATCTCCTTAAAAGTTAAAAAATAAAATTTGTGATATGTCGGTAATGTGATAACTTTTAATCCCTATTGTGACATAAAAGTTTGCAGATTCTTTAAAAATCTTGCTGGCGTCCCATATCTGTAATAATTGTGGTTAGTTTAGATGAACTACTGTATATAAACTGTACACTAAAAATATTGTTAATTTCTTCTAGCGTGAATCTGCAGAGACGTGAGACATTTCATGGGTATCCAAATTATCTGAGCCAAATATTTTTGTAATACTAAAAATCACTTCAAAAAACGGTAAGTTCAAAACTTATGCTTGTTCAAATGTGTAGTAAAATTTCTGATTGTGCAGTGGAACAATTATGTTCGTCTTTGTGGTAAAATGAAGTGTTAGAAAAAGTGTTCGATACATTTCATGAGCGCGTAGTTTGCATTTTATGTGATAAAATAACTAAAATACCATTAAGAAATTCGGGTAGACCCCTAAAAATGTTATAAATCATGGATTTGCGTAAAAATAAGCTAATAATATGACACATAAGTAATTGCAAAAAATATGTTGTTGGGTGGCAATTTTGATGATTATAATATCAAAGTGAATACTTCGATATGTCGGTATCATACAAAATATATTAATTTTAGACGAAATGTTGGAAGTTAATCGAACTACCTTAAAGCATTGTATAAATTCTATATGAAATAAGTTTATGAATAACACATAAATCGAGTTACAGAATGTAAATAAATGTGCATAAAAATAGTACGTACTACGAGATAGTATTGGCAAAGAGCACGCGATGACGCGAGCGATTCGTCGTGCGCTGAGAAGTTATTAACGCAGTGATATACAATTAGTGCCACTGACCGACATATTAGACATCCGTAGTAAAAAATAATCACAAAGAGCATAAAAAATATATATACAGAATGTGCAAAGTGTAAATAAAAGTACTTGAAATTGTTGCATGGAAATCGACAATGTTTAAATCGCGGTAAACAGAACGCTCTAGACTAAAAAAATATGCAAATCCGTGCGGTTGCTATAAATTCTCATTGTAACATAAATGGAACGTTTTATTATATTATTTTTTATTTCTTATTAAATATTACGGAACTCGCTTCCATAAATAAATGAAAAATATAAATAACATATATACTTTATTTGCAGTTTAACAAAATCCATTATTCGGAAATCGACTAGCGGGAAGACGTCAAAACTTCGTTTGATATTCTCGTAACAATCGATTACTTCCCGAATAAAAATGGAATAATATAAATAAGTGAATTAATAATTCAAAGAGAAACATATAACTATCAAATATTGACGACTTATTAAGCAGCTGGGATAGTGAAATTGGTAACACGCTGTCCGCGTAAGACAGAGGTCCGTGGTTCGAATCCAGGTCCCAGCATTTAATTTTTCAGTTTTATTATTTGATATTTGTGTATTTCTCTTAATTTCATTTATTTATATATTATATATATATACAGATAATATATATATATAATATATATATTATACTATATAATAGATCATATATATATATATATATATATCTATATATATATAATATATATATAGGAAGGCAATTGAAGCTCTAAAATTAAAAAATTTTGCATTTACAAAAAGGAAAAACAAATTACGTATTTTTTTATGTGAATTTTTTCCTAAAAATTTTTAAGTCATTTATTTTCTTTATTTTTTACGTATTTAAAAAATGTATTTATTTTCTTCATTCTCTTCTTTTTTATTTAAATAAATAATAATTCATTCCTTGTTTTTTAATAAAATTATTATTCATAAAAAATATTTTTACTCTAAGTTTATCGTTTTCATTGAATTGATATTTATTGTTTTATTTTTTCTTCTACAATTATTGCATAAAATTAATATTCCTTATTTTAATTTCATTGAATTGTTTTATTTTCCCTTTTAATTCTACATTATGTCTATATTTATATTGTCCCTGTTTATGTTTTTAAGTAATTAATGTTTACATTTGTCTATTGTGTACCCATTTTGTAAAAAAAAAGTAAAATGCTTTAAAGCATATTTAAATGTTAAATAAAATAACTCGCATGTATTATTTTCAATCGGTTGACGAATCAAACTAAAAAAAAATATTGATAATTTTAGTTGTGACTAAATCAAAGTTTTCGAACTACATTAATGAAAAATAAAACTCACTCATTGTAAACATAATATACTAATAATAGTTATTGAATTTACTTGAATGTCTCTTTGTTGCTCCACGATAGCGTCATTTCGGCGATCTCAGAAACACGATAAACGAAACATGACAGACGTACAACCCGGTCAGCGGACGATGAAGAATTAAATAACGGCCAATGTGTGATCAGCACCGGCTAAGCGACGCCATGATTCGTGCTCGAAAAGCCGACAACTTCGCCAACCCTCGCCAATGTCGGCCAACGTCCGCCAACCTGCGCCAATACCCCCTATACACTCTGGCCAAGGCCGTCATTGGGCCAACCTCGGTCTATTGTATACAGCCCTTTAGGATGATTATTTCTTTTTCATGTTTTTCATTTATCTATGCTGTACCTGCCTATCTACTAGAGATGGAAATTTTAGTTCAGTTAATTCGTTCGTCGTTCACCAGATCGTTCAGTCAAATGAACCGTTCACTTTAAATCGTTCAGTAGTTTGATACGGCGCGGCGGCGGGAATTCGCACGCGACGCTTCGCGTCTTCGCCTACCAATGAAATTGCGTTGTCAGGGAAAGGGGCGGGAATTTAAAACACAACACCACGGATAATTATATATGTACAACATTTATTCACATTAAAAACATAAATATTAATCCTTATAATCTAGAAAAATATTACTAGCTTAATCACTAATCCTAGTCTAACGCAAGTAGTTCTGACCTCTATATAAGTTTGTCGTGTCCTATCACATATAACGCATAAAAAAAACACTTTATTTACCTTCCGTCGTAGTTGCTGCGGGTAGCTTCCTGTACTAGGTCGCGCGGGTCGCGGCCAATCGCGGAGGGGCACCTCCAAGCCACTCGCGCTCGCTCGTCCGGTTGCGGTTGCCACATCTACGGTATCCGCGTTTGGCTGAAGGCATCTGGCCGGAGGCGCGGCGGCCGTGGCTCCTGGTCCGGGTCACGCGCGCTGTTCTGCCGATCGTCATCGCTGGGTCCGCATCGTCGGCCGTGGCCGTGGCTTCTTGCAGTTTCTCCCTCTTCACTGCTGGTGGCGTCAGTCAGGCGCGGAAAAAAATGGCAGCCACTCAGACAAGTGGCGTCCCGAGGTGAGAGATCGGCACGAACAGATTACGTGCCGTTGCTTGCGCCCGCATATGTATTTCTTCCCTGTACGGGGAGCTTCTCCCCCGCGCCCCCTCTGCACCCACGCTGGGACGAACTCGCCGCCGACTACAGCGGAGCGTATACATCGCGGGAATAATTCTGGCGCGAATCATGCCAACCACTGTGAATAATGTCCGGATCTCACTGCTTGCCTTTTTTAATACCCTACCAGGGTCATCGCGTGGGTGAGGTGACCGAGGCAGTCCAGAGGGGGCACCACGGTAAAAAATCCGAAGGTTTTCTATAGATTATACAAATTTACTGTGTCATACAGTCAACGGTTACGGTCACGGTCACTTAGTTATATATGTACAGCTCATGTTAAGTGGCTTTCGGGCTTTCACCATTCCTCTTTCCTTGCGTTTGTAATAAATGTGAGTAAGGTCGGTGTACTGAGCAGCGTGTAGCGTACTGGTAGCGGGTGCGTGAGCTGGGAGCGGGAGGTAAGAGTCTATGTATTGTGATATGCTGTGACTCATGCGGCTGTTGCCATGCGCCAATCGTCGACGTCAACCCCCTCTTTATATTTTTTTGTAATTTTTTATTGCACTTCAGATATAAGCCATAAGGAGTAAGTTTCTTTAACAACTCGTTACGTCACTGAAGATGCTAATGACGGAAACATCAAAATAGAAGAAAGCTTTATAGCCTACCGAGTTGCTAGTAGCTTGTTGGTCTTGTGGTTAGGACTCTCGCCTCGTGATCCAAACTTCACTGGTTCGAACCTCACTCCAGATCAGCAAGTTAGTCCTATTTTCATAGCACAAGCGTTTAGCTTAGTTTGAAAATAGTAAGAATATTGATGTGACACGTATTCCGTGTTCGCATCTCTATTTAAAAAAAAAAAAAAAAACTACATGAGAAGCTCTCGCTGACTTATTTTTCAAAGAAATCGATGAGTGTGGCTTGAGCATGACGAACTGTCGTGGGCGGGGCTATGATAATGGGGCCTATATTGCAGGCATTCACAAAAGCGTCCAAGCCTGAGTTGTAGACAGTTTCCCGCTCGCTGTATTTGTCCATTGTGGGTACCACAGCCTCAACTTAGTTATTGCTGATGGGGCAAAATCCTTTGTAAAGTCCGCATTATTGTTTAGTATATTGCAACGCCTCTTCACCGTCTTCTCTAGATCAACGAATCGATGGTGTGTGATCAGTGATCACACCAAAGCATTTACCCTAAAGCAAGTGTGTGAAACGCGATGGAAAGCTCGCATAGGAGCAGTTAAGGCTGTTAGATATCAATACATGAAGGTTGAAAAGATGCACTGGTAGAGCTGGGCGAAACAGTTGATTCTCAAATAGCTTCTGAAGCTCAATCATTAGTTAATCAGATGGAAGACTTTATTCATCGTGACTTTGATGTTATGGTATGACATTCTTTTTAAAGTTAATTTGATTAGAAAAAGCCTTCAAAGGACATAAGTGACTATTCAAAAAAGTTTAGTAAATGTTAGGATTTTTTGGTCAGTAAAAGAAAAAGCTGCTAAACTTGGTATCGAACCTGTTTTCCCCCAAAAAAGAATTTGTAAACACAAACATGTTTTTTAGAGTTTATTTGTATGTTTAGTGGGCAGATTTTTTAAGATATGTTTAATTAATTCGCCAAATCGCGCAAAAAAAATTGAACCATTTAGGGTATTTTGATTTATGTTGCTTGCGTCTAGGAACAAAATTTTCAATAATTTGATATATTGACTTGTAAAATTGGTTCGCTGTATTATTAATGTTTTTATTGGACAAGTTACTCCAGTCGATAATTGTTGTTTTTACTTGTGTTATCCCTCAAAATGCGATAAACTTTTTTTTAAATTTGTTCATAAATATTGTAACATATAAAAATATTTTGTTTGCAGTTCCAAGAAAAAAGTTTGGCGCTGTTGTTAAAAATCCGCGGCAATTTCATTTGCCGCTCACCCTTGGGTGGTTGGGTTGCCGTTGGCGGGAGGAAGGGGGGTGGGGGCCTCGAGTTCAATCTCGCCTCGGGGCGCTACAAACCACGCAACGGCCCTGTAGCCTACTATACTAAGTCACAAAAAAATTACAAACAAAATCTTATTCTAAAACAGCAACATCATTATTACTCATTCTACGGTTTAAATATAATTATCAAATAGGGCGGCAAAATCAGGAATATGGCATGTACCCACATCTGTTTTTGCCGACTCAGAAAAAAGGTCGGAGCAGCCACACATGTGTCCGAGAATTTATGGAAGGACTTAATTTCGAGAAAAATCGACCGTCACGAGTAATTGCGTTCTTTGAAATTTTGTTTTTTATCTACTTCAAATTTTTCAGATACCTAAATTTTTAAATCAATGGTGGGTAGTTGTTTCAATTTCCAAAGATTTCATCTTGTTACCAAAATTTGCAAATTACGGGGGGGGGGTGCTTTCAGTTTCCAAAAAAATTATCTCCCAACCGCCGCAAAATCTAACGAAAGAGTGGAATTTCAAAGGTCTTTAAATTTTTTGTGACTGGCACTTTTCTGCATAACATTCATTTTATCTACATCGACTTCCCGAAACGAACAAGACTCTTTGTTTCTACTCTTCGCTGCCTAGGCAAGAGGGGGGATACCATCGCAAAACTTTCACTACCCAAAAAAAAATTGCTTAATTTTTCATCTACTAAACTAATGGATGACCAGTTCACTACAGTGAACTGTACCGTGAAGAAAAGTGAACTGTTCTAAAAGAGCAGTTCGTTCATCTCTACTACCTACTCGAAATTTCGACATTGCTTGCAACTTGCGCTCATTTCTATGAGCTTGCGCTAAACGGCTGTTCTAGAAACTTCCTTACAAGGAATTTCATTCGCCGGTAACCAACTGAGCTCCGTCATTCGGATTTCGTTCCTGTTCTGTTTCAATTTGTCGCAGTGTTGTTTTTGAGCGGAATTGTGCACAATGGCTGCTATGTCCGTCATTGGAATTGATTTTGGAAATGAATCGTGTTATGTTGGTGTCGCTAAAGCTGGAGGCATTGAAACCATTGCTAACGACTATAGTTTGCGCGGAACTCCGTAAGTACATGTGTTTTTAACATTGTAAAATAGTACGGTGCGGTATGCTTATCTCTTTGTTTGCTCTCTATATGTTCCTGTTCGGATGTCAGTTCAACCCTCGTGTCGTTAAAAAATGTAATATATAGTATGCGATTAACCTGAGTATTAAAATTCACAGCCCCTTATAAATCGAATTTCTGTCTGGGCAGCATTTCAAAAATATGCTTTCCAGTTGCGTATTCTCGTTTGACCATGCTTTAGAACAGCGTGTCGCACTGCCTCTACCTATTCTGTCAAAATGAAAGTTTTCTTAGATATTTTGTTAAATAAACATTTTCCACGAATAATATGAATGCCTTTTGTAATGGATTGTGGAGTTTTGACTTTGTGGGCTGCTACGGATTTAGATCATTGGTTCTGAGTATCATTTGCACGGGATTTTGTTATTACACGGTCTTTTTTTTTTGTTTTACGTGATTTTTATATAAAACAGTGCAAGAAATTAGTGACAAAATTTTTTGTTTTCTAACTCTAGGTTGTTTTAGAGGAGTATGTTAGTTACAAGAAAAGTGACGAAGAAGAAGAAGGAGATCTAATGATAGCCATTTCGATCCAACAACAAATGATCACAGTTATAGCAACATGGAATGAAATTTGCAGATTCAACGAGATTCAACCGCTTGCATGGCTTGTTACCAAGAGTCACAAGAAATCCGCGAGAGAACAGTTGCAACGATCAATAACTGAATTTTTGTTGAAAATAAGAAAACCTGTAAATTTGATATGAGATAGTGCATTCGGTCATATTCCGAAAATAGCAATTTTGGGTTCCTGAGATCTTTATCCCAACACTTAACCCTTGGCACTCGAGTGTTGCCATGGGGGCGGCATACATGGTTTGAAGTATTACCAGAGTACCGCCGCTACGAGTATGCGGCGGCAAGAAAATAAAGTATTATTTCTCAATATTTTTTAATATATTGTATTTTTAGTTTTCAATATAATTTAACCAGAATCATATATGTATACACAAGTATACAGGGTGTACCAGAGCTATCGCAGAGTGTACAGAAACTTGGCCGGTAGATTCCTGATTATGTTTTGAGTCTAAAATGTTCAAGCAACCGTGACCTAATATCACCGATTGCTAGGATACCAACTTTAAAAAAAAATTCCAACATCGTATTGTAAGGGTTAAATATTACATAATTTATTCAAATATATAATATTTGCAGGGTTCAATGACATACTGATCTTGCCTTGGAAAATGTAAACTAAACCACATGCAAAAAATATTCATAGTCATATAAATTTTACGCAGATTGTCAAAATATACTATTCATTGCTTATAAAAATCGTGTTTATTTCATTCTTTATTATAATAGTGTTTTACTTCCCTAAAAATTCATAAATTCCTTATGCACAAACGGGCGTCGAGCTCCGTATATAACAACTTATGTACTTGTCTTCATGTATCACGAACATTATTATGACAATGTGATACGTAATATAAAATATTAATTTTTTTCTCAAATATTAATTTAAACCTAGATTGCATACAGTAAAATTTGTAAAAATAAATGTAAAAGAAAAGACATACATTTTTCTTCGGTAGGCTTTTAATAGAATCATATCCAATTTGTGAAATTGTTTTGCTTATCAGCCTACAGATTACATCTATAGTTAATATCTTCAAAGCACATTTGAAATAGGCACCAAATTATGTATGCGTACATAAAAAATCATACCTATTTTTGATAAAACTATCTGACTATCTGTCAATTATTAAGATGCGTTAAATAAAATACACATTTTATTACAGTACCTACTGCATATTCTATTCAGTAAATATTTATGTATTTATTATTTACGGCTTGCGACTTCGAAAAATAAATCAATCCCTTAATTCATGTCTTAAATACATTCAAATAAAAAAATATGTTTTGTACCATGCTGTAGGCACATTATCAATTGCTTATTATTACAGGTAAACTCATGTAGGCATTCGATGGCATGATTAGCACTCTATAATATAAAATATTGGTAAATTTTGTTTATGCTTACCCTGATATGTCTGGTTAAGGTTACTGGCCACCCAAACAAGACTTCAAACAGTTCAAACAAGACTTGACGCAAACAATTATATAAACTATTAACTTTTGAATTGTATATCAAAACTTATAGAAATATCACCGCATACCTACTACAATAAATGTTCAAAATTTTGACCACCAACTCTAAGACACAATTTGGCTTGTCTAATGCAGGATTGATGAATTGGTAATATTAGTTCACTCTCGCTGGACACTTTAATGAATGCTTCAATTATGCGACCACACATCTCTTCCTCGTTTGCCGAAGGTACTTTATAAACAAGATTTTTTACGTGCCCCCAAAGAAAAGGTGTAAGGTCGGGCGACCTAGGAGGCCAGGGAAATGCGCCATATCTTCCTATCCAATTGGAGCCATATTCAGCTGTTAACACCCGACGGACCTCCACCGTGGAATGGCACGGTGCTCCATCATGCTGAAACCACATTCCCCCAATAGTACTAAGTGGAATATCTTCCAACATTGATGGTAAATCGTTCTGTAAGAATGCTAAATAATTAGCACTTGTCATTCTGGATGGGAGAAAAAATGGGCCAATTATTTTATCATCTAAGATACCAGCCCATACGTTCACCGACCATCTATGCTGAAAAGATGAGGAGCGTAGAGCACGGACATTAATCTGGGACCAATAATGACTATTTCGCGAGTTGACAATAGTTTATACGCAATGTATAATTAGTTTCTAATAAATGTTGCACTTTTGTAAAGTGATAAGCCAAAAAAATTCCAAAGCAACATATAGGCTAGGGCCAGAAATTTTCTGAATTTTTTGTGATTTTTATTTTTACGAAAAAAACCATGAAAACATGCGTATATTAAAAAAAAACACACACATTCATATTATTTTATCATAATTGTCGTAATACAATGATTTTTTTATCATTTAAGTTATTGTTTAAGTTAAAAAAATATTTTTGTTTTTCAATTCCGATAATGTTGCCAGTGCAACATTATACGAAAAATAATAATTTATTTTTATTTGTTTATTAGAGATAACACTACTATTTTAATTTGATGCGTACCTAATAATCTTCTTCTGTGGTATATTTTGTTGCACGGCACGGGACACAACGGAACATTGCACTCATAACATATAAATATGATACATTTTCACACACACACATATTTCAAATAAACGCAACATAATTGCGGGTATTTTTGTTAATAAATACCTGTTAGTATTCAATTGAATCATAAACCAACAATAATTGACAAATATCACAAAACATATCGTATATATTTGTGTAAACGTGTACAAATAAATCAAAAATCGAAAAAATAAATCGTATTTCCCGCGCACTTTGTGCGTGACCTTGAATGACGGAACTTTTGAATTTCGATTGCACAACACGCGTGCCGGGCGCCATCTACAACTATCCTATACGATTTTGACAGCAAAAAAACTTCTGTTTTGATTTTTGATTTAAAATATAATTGTTGATGTTTTTGAGTTGAAAATGGAACGACAGATCACCATGGGATTTATCTACTGGGAAAAAAATCATGTTTTTCAAATTCAATATGCGGCCATCGAGAAATAATTAATTTTGTGCCTGTCGCATATATCCGACACGGCACCCTGGCCCCTGTCATTCTGTCGCACAGGTCCGACGTGGCCCCACGCTCATTAATCTGTCAACTCATTAATAACTTCCAGATTGTCGAATGGCCGAGACCGAAGTACCGCGCTGCTTCACGCGTGCTGGCTTCTGGATTGCTCGCAAAAAAGTCTAAAATTTGATCCTCATATACTGGATCATGCACTGACACACCGCTATCGACAGATAGCACCTGCCATACCACTCGATCACGAGCACGTTGCACAACTGATGTAATTGTTCGAGCTGATGGATGAGATCGAAATGGAAAACGCTGAGTACACCCGAGACATTTCCCCAAAATCATAATCTAACCTATGTACTCCGAATTATTATACTCGTACGGTGTATTGTGTAATATTACGAAAATAATAATATATTTAAAAAAAAAAAAGAGATCAAACACGTTCACTTTTTTATGGGAAACGAAAAACTTCTGTACCGGTAAAAAGCAAAACCCAAACTAACTTGAATATTCCATCTTCCAGGTATAAGTCATAAAACCTAAAACCATAGGTAAAGTACCCCGGCAGTAAAAATTACATATCGTACTAGAAAGATATAATTATTCGTAGAGCGTCGTCTCTGTCACTCACAATTACTTGACGTTTTGTCGCTAACTTGCTACAGAGACGATGCTCTACGAAGCCAAAGGTAGCTGATTATCTCCTTTGAAAGCTCGATGTTTATGATATTTATCGTCGGGTTGGTAAAGAAAACATTTACCCGCTTGCCCAGATCATTTTATTTCTAAGTCCATATTTTTTATTTTTGAAAATAAATACGTTATAGTTGTTGAAATTGACGCACAATTTAAACAGAGGAAGAGGAACCTTTTTAAATCATCTTAACCGACACGAATTTAACACCGGTTGGGTGTCGGAGCGCAGATCTGCGCGAAAACTTTTGTACCCTCTGTGTGCCGGAGCGCAGATCTGCGCTCCCTAGATGATATGAGAATGATATGAACCGAGTCGATTCGGGGATTACGTTTTAAATTTCTCGAATCTAAAATCAGGAATTATAAAAAAATATATGAAACAGGTTTAAAATACATGATTTCTCAAACTTGTTTAGTTGACGTATTATAAATTTAATGCACATAGTCAAAAGGTGACGCGCATTGCTCTTGCACATTTTAAGAAATATAAAGGAAGGAAAGATAATTACTGTAAAGTGTTTTCTTAACTAACTTTTTCTTTTCTTTATCTCAACACGGCGGTAAAATACATACATGATTTCTCAAACGTGTTTAGCTTACGTAATATACATTTAATAGACATAGACAAAAGGACCTGCATTGCTCATACACATTTTAAGAAATATAAAGTTATAATACTATTTATTTATCAACGCGGCGGTAAAATGCATATGTATAACAGCTGGTTTAACCCTCATGACATGGCTACGTTTTTCAATTTCTATCCGAAACGTTTTAATCATGTAATTTTGTTTGTATTTATACAAATTAATTTTTGATTTTTCATATAAGTTACTTTAACGATAGTCTAACACTTGGCTGAAGCTCAGGCAGAAATACTGAAATAAAATGCAAACTTTGAAGTCGATTATCTCCATAACTATTGATATTAGGTTGTGGTTGCTTGAATATTTTAGACTCATAATATAAGCAGGAATTTACCAGCCAAGTTTCTGCTGCTAGCTCTGGTACACCTGTATGTCGGTGTTCTTCATACTTAAATAAGGAGATTTGTATATTTTCACATATCTCTTGAAGTAAGTAACTTTATTTGCGGTATCTGATGTCTACAATGCTTTTAGAAAAGGAATTAATTTCTCCAGGGCTTATTATCCGGGCAGTATGGTCTGACAGAGTGTCGTTCTGCCGCAAACGTAAACTCAGAATTCTCATGTTTCGACTAAAATTACATCATAAGTCATAAGTATTAATGCTGTATTTAAGGTTGTAGAAAAAAGATTAGTTCATATGCGCTTAATAATTTCACATTAGTCCATAGAAAAGAAAAATATTGGACGGGTAACCGTTATGTACTTCTTTCTCCCTCCGATTACACCATCGACGTACACCTATGTTTCGTTTATTTTTATTTTCGTCTATTAAGTGTTGGGATAAAGATTATAAGATCCCAATATTACTATTTTCAGAATACGGCCGACTATCTCTGGATATCTCAAGTGATGACAAACTTTATTGATTAATGATTAGGTTTAGTCAGTTTGTTAGTTTTCTTAAATTAATAATTATGTCCAACCACACAGTTAACGCTGTAATTACAAAAAATAATAGTAAAAAATCTTTAACTGCTTTAAAAAAATTTCAGATCATGCGTTGCATTCTCACAGAAAACCAGAGTTCTTGGCGTTGCTGCCAAGAATCAAATGGTCACAAATATGAAGAATACGGTTACTGGATTTAAAAGGCTACTTGGTAGAAAATTCAATGACCCCCACGTGCAACAAGAACTTTGCCATCTACCTTTCCGTGTAGAGGAGCGTCCAGATGGCGGTGTGGGAGTTCGTGTGCACTATTTGGATGAGGAACATGTCTTCACTCCGGAACAGTTGACTGCCATGCTCTTCACTAAACTCAAGGAAACATCTGCTGTGGCTTTGCAGACGCAGGTCAACGATTGTGTAATTTCTGTGCCGTCGTATTTCACAAACAATGAGCGAAAAGCACTCCTTGATGCCGCCTCAATTGCAGGTATAGTTATTGAATAAATTTTATCTAACAGTGTTTTGTCCCAGTTCCTACGACATTAATGTTGCGAAGTATAAAAATTGTGTGGAACCCCAATTTTACATTTTCTGAAAACGGAAAATTGAAGCCTGTTGTACATTTGGGATTACAGTAAAACCCTGTTAATTGTGGGGTTATAATGCAAAATGAACTATTTCCATTTTTCAGAAAGGACAAAAAACTGAAAACTACCACTATAAAAATAATTAAATAAAAAAAATACTGCCAATTACTTTAATTCATTGAATGAATTTATTCTTAAATTGGGCATTCAATGAAAAGTATTTTAAATTTGTTGTTTTAATTAATTTTTAATGACTATTTCCAGGAAATAGTGCTTTTTGGAATAAAACAATATGTTTGGAAAATAAATATATTTTATTTTATTATTTAATAATATGAATTAAAATAACAAAAGATAAAGGGATAAGTGCAGAATGTGGTTTTGGGAGCTGCATTGAATATTAACAAATTTTCCGATATAATTGAGTATCCTAATTCCAAAAATGTCAAAATAATCCGGCACGCAAATATTAAATGAGTAATTCCAATTTAAAAATTGTAGTGATTTCCTTAGTAAGTTTGACAGATCAGCCATTTTATCTATACGATACGCGAACTATTGACAATTATTCAATGATTCAAATACTTATCCATAGATACTTGTAAAATTCGAAGGAAAAGGCTGATATGTCAAACTAACTAAGAAAATATTACAATTTTTAAATTGGAATTACTCATTAAATTTTTGCGTGCCGGGTTATTTTATGAGATTTTTGGAATCAGGACACTCAATTATACCAGAAAATGTGTTAATATTAAAAATAGCTCCCAACTTTGTGCGCTACACAAGATAAATAAAAGATAAAGAAAAAAGAATACACCTAAAAAAGATATTGATTTTTATATAATCAAACAAAATGATAAAATATTCCAAAGTTCACACACGATGAAAATTTGACAGATTATGAGTACAGTAATCATTATGCTTCATGATCCGAATCTTCATCATATTCATTTTCTTCGGTGGTCTCTCGGTGATTTCCTTTAACGACATCGTCGTAAAATTGTTTCCAACCTTTGGGATTTCAAAAAATTAAAAAAAAAATTGCTATCCGCTACGACTGCATCACTCATTAGTATATCCTCAATACCCTTCTCATTTAATGAACTATTATTATATTATTACTACTCATTTTCAACAAGTTTACTTGAAAAATAAAAAAAACACGAGACAAAGCATTATTCACAACGCACAGCTGTCAATTTTTTTTGAGGTTATGTCAATTATTGTCAATCATAGACAAATAGTGCATTTTGCGAAAAAATATCACCATTTTCAAATTTCTATTGGAAATAGTACACTTTGCCATAATGGAGAATTAGTTCCTTTTGCAAATAAAGGTACTTAATTTTCTGCTGTAAATAGTACGTTTTGCATAAAAAGGTGATTTTTATGTTAAAAAATAGAGCTAATTTGTGATTTTTATCGTAAAACTAATAATACAAATAGATTTCTCAGCCTTAAATTACCCTGTCTACATTTATAACTCAAAATCATTTATTTTGGAAATAGTGCGTTTTGCATTATAACTCCACAATTCGAACCATGTATACGACTCGTATATGTAATTAAAATCAAATTATAAAAATACACACGGATAAATTAAAAAGAAATACTGATCAATTAAAAAGCAATATAAATCAATTAAAAAAAGAGAAATTGTAAATTAAAACATTATTTCATTTAATTTTTACTTACAGGCAATGTTTAATAACGGGAATAAAACAAAGTTAAGAAGGAAAGTTATTTCTTTAGAAGAAAAAATTCATATTTTAGATTGACTAAAACATGGAGATAAAATATTTGTAATTTCAAGAGAATTTAATCTACACGAAGCAACTATTCGTACGATTCAACGAAACAAAAAAAAAAGTACAGATAGAGCTGTCATCGGATCCTCTGAATCCATGAGACGAATTGCATGCGTAAATAGTAAAATAATAGCATGAATGGAAAATTGCTTATTTAGATGGATTGGAGACTGCAATGAAAAGGGCTTACCGTTGAACTGCCAACTTATAAAACAAAAAGCCTCAAAAATATTTGATTATTTATTAAAAGATAATGAAAGTGATGATAAATTCATTGCTAGTAGTGGGTGGTTTGACAGGTTTAAAAAAAGATTTCCTTTACACAATATGAAGATGCAGGGAGAGCGTGCATCAGCCGATGTAGAAGGTGCAAAAAAAATTCCGCGAGAATTTGAGAAAATTATAGAAAATTGTGGGTAAACAGCTGACCAGATATTTAATGCGGATGAAACGGGATTGTATTGGAAGAAGATGCCAGAAAGAACACATATATTTAAAAATGAAAAATCTGATTCAGGTTTTAAATTAGCTAAAGATAGAATAACATTGCTTCTTTGTAGTAATGCATCAGGGGATTATTTAATAAAACCATTGATAATTAACCGATCATTGAACCCCCGTGCTATGAAAGGATGTAATAAGTCTAACCTACCGATATACTGGAGAGTAAATAAAAAAGGTTGGATGACTGCTGATATATTTTGGGATTGGTTTTTGAACTCTTTTATACCTGATGTGGAAGAATACATGAAAAAGAAAAACATAAGTTTTAAAGCTGTATTACTAGTCGACAATGTCGATTTAACACACCCGAATGTGAAGGTAATTTTTTTACCACCAAACACAACTTCATTGATTCAGCCCTTAGATCAGGGCATAATCAAAACATTCAAATCTTTTTATTTACGCAGAACATATCAACACATTTTTAAAATTGATTCTGATTCCAATGTAACTCAGTCATGGAAGGAATTTTTAATTTTGAATTGTGTGAAATTTGTCAATTTGTCTATCAAGGAGATGAAATCTTCTACACCTAATGCATGTTGGAAATGTATTTGGCCAGAAGTAGTTACACAGGAAACCAGCATAACACAGATTTTAGATGAAAATTATATCAAATTAATAAATATCTCTCAATCTCTGGACTTAAAAGAACTTAATAAGGAGAACATCAACAAATTAATTGATTATGATGAAGCAGAGTTAGATGAGGAAGAATTAGTAACTCTAACAGAAGTACGTCCAGAAGAAAAATTATATAACACAAATAACAGTGATGACGATGACTTTTCTTGAATTTTTGGCAAATTTCGCAATCGTGCCGCATTTTTTTTTGAACCTTGAATATCGAATTAACAGGGTTCCGCATTATTCGAGATTTTTGTTGGATCTCTTGAACTCACAAATTAACGAGGTTCTACTATATATGATTGCATTGAGAACAATAATTGTGCTAAGATCTGATGATTTCTAGCCATCCCCAATCCATATTAATGTTTTGATATCTCCACTTTCAAAGGTTATGAACAAAAATGTTGTATCTTACGATATGTGATATGTTACTACTTTTAGTGTATTTTCAATAGTTTGTTTTTATACCATATGAATTTTTCACTATTTACTAATTTTATTCCTAACTAAAGTTTGCATGTAATTTTAAAAAAATTACAGAATAATTAGCTTGGTAATTGGGTCTTTACCATCCTCCCACATAAACTTATAGAGTTCACAAGCAAAATCTGTGTTAGCCTGATTTGACTTGTAATTTATAGCTTTTACAGGCAATATCTATTTATTACATACTCTTTTTAAAAATAACCCTTTGTACACATTTAAAAAAAAAAATATTCTTTAATAAATTATTTTCCACATTATCAAGGGCTGAATGTGTTGCGACTGATGAATGAAACAACAGCTACATCTCTGGCGTACGGGATATATAAGCAGGATCTTCCCGCTCCCGAAGAGAAGGCCCGTAACATAGTGTTTGTCGATGTGGGACATTCTTCCCTGCAAGTGTGGGCTTGTGCGTTCCATCGTGGAAAATTGAGGATTCTCGCCACAGCTTCGGATGCTAACCTCGGCGGACGGGATATTGATTATGCACTGGCTCAATATTTCTGTCAAGATTTTCAAACACGTTATAAAGTAGATGCAAGGAGCAACTCAAGGTTTGTCAAATTTTTGTGATTTTAATTTTCACCAATTTACTATTGAGCCTTTGTGATAAAATGATCTATTTTGTGACTTGAAATACTGGCCAGGCATTGTCAAGGAAAATTGTAAAATGTTTTGATATACTTAGTAACCATTTTTAATATTATGGTTAATATGACACTGAAGTTTGATAAAAATCTTACAAAAGTACAAATCGAGATAAATTCTGGGAAAGGTTTTTCTTTTTCGAAAAACAAAATAGCTTTTCTTAGTGTCCTTCGTAATTAATAATCCTTTTGTACATTTGCAAGGACTTTTCCATTTTTTCAATAGTTGATGTAGACATCTTGTTTCCGATGGTAGGGCATACCCATGAGGAATGTCTATTTAGGGAGAATTTTTTTTTTGTTAATAATTTTGATTATTTTAATTACGTATGCGATCGTCTTCTGAAAACAACAATATTTTTATTAATGTGGTATATTTATTTGTGTCTGTGTATTAACTTGATTAATTTACATTTACGATTTGCAATTTTATATGAGATCTTTGGAAAATAGTTGTGAATCTGCACAGTTTAAATAGTATGATATGTTGATTGAGGGGAATATGGAGTATTATGGATTCATAAATAATTGTCATTAAAAACCCAAGACGGGAAGCGGAAATTGCATGCTGTGTTTTTATATCTACATATACAATTGTATTGTATCACTTATCAACACCCAATACTTATAGTAATGGCATATAAACCATTTAAAATTAAAATAGGTATATCAACACATACACGGATTATAATGTCTGAGCTCCACAATGTCTGGGTATTCTCAAAAAAGACCTGTTTATTTGATGTCTAAGCAATATTTATATCATCGCGCAAATTATTCTTGAGTTTAAATATTATATAAAATAAGTACCTACTATATTATTTTAAAAGTTGGTAGATATCTGTTTGTTTCATACACACCTACTAATCTCTTCATCTAAAGTGTTCAAATATTAAATTAAAGCCACACGGATAGAAATATTGACATTTATCTTGACGTTTCACTACTTTTGAATGTTGGGGTAACAATTACCAAATAACATTATTTTCAGAACATGTCCATTTTTTTTATAAATGAGGGATAAGGTACACATACACTTTGTAGACTCAGTGAGCACATTAATTCATTCAAAAGTTACATGCAAAGGGAATTGCTTTATGAAGTTAAACATTCGCCATTATGTATTTACATTTCATTTTGTGTTAAGGATGCATAAATTAAAACAATAAAAAAATACATTTTAGAGCATTCCTGAGACTTTTGCAAGAAGTAGAGAAGATAAAGAAACAAATGTCGGCTAACAGCACCAAGTTACCTCTCAACATTGAGTGCTTCATAGATGAGAAGGATGTAACAGGGGAGATGCAACGCAGCCTTATGGAATCCTTATGCACAAATGTTTTCCAAAGAGTAGAAAGATGTCTTCGTAGCTGTCTTCAACAATCAAGTTGGTATCAATTTCTATCCTGACCTACATTTTATTTGATTCAATATTTATTTCTAACTATGGTTTTAAACCTAATTGTAATTTATAATTTAATACCCATTAAGACTGGTCATCTGTTTCTCAACTACATGGAGTGCCAACTCTTAAAATATAAAAAATCGCCCGAGAGTCCGACAGCTGCTCATGTCGCGTACGTATTATCCGAATTCTGGATGTTTTAAGACTAGAATAAAAAAAAAAAGTGTATTTATATTTCTCCAATAATTTATGTATTGTAAAAAAATAGTAAACAATCATTTTTCTTACTTCACTGTTTTTTAATTAAAAAATTATGCCATATAAGCACATTTAGGTATTATTTTGACTTCCGGCTTGTGACTTTGACCAAATTCAAATAATTTTTGATATAGAAATAAAAAAAACTACTACAATAATATGTAAAACGCGTGAGTATTTTGTGTGACCGCGTTTTCTTTTTTCGGTTCCCCGCAATTTTTGTGGAATGTTTAATATCTAAAACACGCGACAAATTAAATATTCAATATTTGTATCAACTTCATTTCTTTCATTTTTTCTTCGCACGAATTTAAAACGAGATATGATCCACACATTTACATTACACATTAAACTGAATTTAGAAATTTGCATTTTCATTAGTGGTGCAACGAATACTACTTTCACGAATACGAATATCACCTACTTTTCGGCGAATACGAATAATTCAACAGGGTAATAAATAATACTCCAGTTTCTTTTTTTACTAAGGGATTTAATAATTAAAATTTACCACGGGAAAATTTTTGCTCAAAAAGCACAACATCTGTAACTTCTCAGGTGACGATTTTTCTTATCTGTTTGTACATTCCCAGCGGTCGAAAATAAATATCACTTTTTTCACGCTTACGAGAGGTCATGTTATTAGATTTAATTTGAAATTATTTTATAAGAGTTATCACTTTTACACACAACGGAAATAAAATGAAATGAACAATACGTATTACAAAACAAAAACATGGTGCACAGCCAAACCGTAGTTTGCGTTGCGTTCGGTTATAAATAGTTTGTTTTTAATATTCACTATGATATTCAGCGAATACGAATATTCGGTAAAATATCCACTATTCGGCGAATATGAATATTCGTATTCGTTGCATCACTAGTTTTTCATAGTCATTTCTTGCATCGAAACATCGATTTGCGTGAATAAATTTTATTAATTTGAATGATTGAACTTGGTGTATGTTTGCAAATTACAACTTTGCGATGTTTTACACACTCATGTAAGGTTTGTGCCCACGCATGCGTGGGCACAAACCGCGACGTCAAACTTCAGATATGTGCGTGAAACAAATGTACTTAAAGTATTGAATATTTCGGTAATACACTATTAAATAACAATAAAGTAATATTTGCATAGAATTTACATTTTATTTTGAATGTATATTGACAGAATACAATATCACCAGAAACACGTTTGCCGCTCGCCATGGCACCGGGCGAATGACAACATTTCTCCGTATTTTGGAGTTTAATCATACTGTGTTTTTTTTTTATTTTTTAACAGTAATTAACTTGTTTTTAATTAAAAAAACTCATTTTTAAATAGTGGGTGAGGAATTAAAGTGCGGGATTAAGTAGAATATATAATTTAAAGTCATCTCAAACGACACATTCTTCGCAAGAGTGTTTAGCATTTCTGGTGTTTTTAAGATTACTTTTTCCATACTAGGTGTAGGATTATTCTCTTCTGGCAACAATGCATTTATAACTTGCATACAATAATCATAAAAGGACATTTTGGGCTTACTGGAACACCTATTGTTCATCTTACGGGAATTTATCAATAGAAGTATTACAAAAGAAATTATTGCGCTTCAGTTCAAATCAACTCGAGAGATATCACAATTGTTTATGATGAAATATATAAATTCCTCGATGCCCGCTATTTTTGCTCACTGGAAGCAATTTGGAGATTTCTTGAAAATCCCATGCATGAGCGTTCACATACCATTTACTGACTAGCAGTTCACAAGAAAAAGAAGAAGCAGTTCAAATAGCTCAGTATCGATTTACACATCTAACTGTATGGTTTGAGCCGAACAGAAATAGTGTAAATGCCAGGCAATATTTGTATTCACAACATCCAAAAAATACGGTAACCAAAGCTGCATCTGGGAAAAAAGGCAAAGAAGAGGGGAAAAGACCGTTACGCGTACGTATGCAGTAAGTCCCAAAGATTAGGAGTGTTTCTACTTAAGAATGTTGCTACAGCATATAAAAGGTGCTAAAAGTTTCTAATATTCTCAAGCATCCTCTTCTCAAAACTCTTTACATATACTAAAACAATAGTTCCTAACTATCAGTGGGGTTTCACACCAGGAAAGTGCCAGGAATATGACATAAAACATAGGACCAGTTTGTCGATTTCAGGCATACATACACGCGACCTCAGGCGCGTGCAGTGCATACATCGAAATATGAGTTTTACGCAGACATATATTTTTGAAAAAAACATCGAAATATGCCTATGAAAATGTCATCGCACAACAGAATGAGTGATGCACTATCAAGGCTTGAAATAATGAAACCATTCGGTGAATTCATATAAATCCTTATCATATGGGAGATACCAATTGCTTTCGATAGTATAATATAATAATACTTCTTACTAATGTCAAATTTGGCATAAAACACGTTTGATAATGATTTTTTATGAAAAAGATAAGCGGCCATGAGGGACGCCGGCCACTCCCGACGGCATACGGAATCTGATTTTATAACTGCGACATTTGTTGACATTTTTCATATTTTCGATTTTTTATTTTTACATATTAATAAACATATTTTTAATAATAATAAAAAAACAACTTTAAGTCTCAAAGTGCAAGAGTAAATACAATATATTGTTTAAAATCATCTCTTTATATGGAAAAAAAAGTGTTTGAAAATCATCAAAAAATGTAAAAATTTCTATCAAATTTAAAAAATTGTAACTTTATTAATATAGAACATTTCTTAATCATTTTAGTATGGTTTATTCATTATAATGCTAGCTTTAAACTCATAAGAAAACATATTCTGCGAACATATAATAATTTTCATACGAACATATAATAACATATAATAATAATTCAGTGAAAATTAATCTCGCCTAAGACACTAAAAACGAATTTTTTGGCTGTGGCCTGTCGATAAATGCTTATATTTTCTTAATTATTGTGAATAATGTTCAGTTTATTACTTTTATATAAGAACAGCGGTTCTTTTTAAGGCGGTACATTCGCTGCAAATGCATATTTCGGCGTTTTTTACGAAAATGTGGGTTTTTATTATTCATTTATTTCTCATTGTATATGATAGATTTCAATTTTTTTAGGGCGATAACTTAGATAGAACCTTTATTCTTATATAAAAGTAATAAATTGAACATTATTTACAATAATTAAGAAAAATATAGGCATTAATCCACAGGCCGCGGCAAAAAAACGTTTTTAATGTTCCCGGGCAAAGAGTGTTTCGTTTAAAATTTGATGTAAGCATAATATGTTTTTTCATACATATAAAGTTTACTTAATTATCTAGAATCCGTACGTAGGAAATTAAGAAATATTCAATATTAAAAAAGATATCATTTTTCAAACATGCTTAAATATTTACGATTTTTGGTCATTTTCAAATGTTGTTTATTCATATAAAAAGATGATTTTAAACGATATATTGTATCTATATTCGCACTTTGAGTCTTCATTCACTATTAAAAAGCATTTTTTTTTATAAAAAACACGTTACTTAATATTTAAAAATACAAATTCTATAGTATGAAATGTGTCAAAATATTACAAAGTCTGGAGATCACAATCCGCGCGCCAGCCGGGAGAGGCGGACGCGTTTATGTAGTCCAATCATTTTTTCATAAAAAAATCACTTTAAAACGTGTTTTTATGCCAAATTTGACTTTAGTTCAAAATAATATCATATTATATATTCGAAAGCAATCTATTCATCGCAGATAATAATGTTTTTTTTAACTAGTTTCGTATTAAATTGCATTTCTACTCATAACCTAACATTGAACGCATGTCACTTTTGCTGACTTGCTATTACTCGCTATATTCGTGTTGATGTCATTGTTATTTGAAAGTCAAGTAAGATATTAATTTACCAGATAATTTTTAAAATATAGATAAATGGTTTTTAATCTTATTTTTAATTCAGTACATATTGTTGTAGTAGTTTTTTGTTTATTTTAAATAAAAATTATTTTAATTCAATTATTTTCACAGGTGTTTTGACATTTCAGTCGGAAGTCAAAATAATATCTAAATCTGCTTATTCGACAAAAGTTTTAAATTAAAAAACAGTGATATAAGAAAAATTGTTATTTACTTTTTTTTACAACACCTAAATTATTGGAGATATATACATACGCTTTTTTATATTCTAGACTTAAAATATTTAAAATTCTAATAATATTACGCGAGCATGACTTGCGTTCCCATATATTTTAAACGTCGGTACTCCATACGGTTGTCTCGTTTCCTCGCAACCTTTCTATCTCTCAAGGCATGTAAAAAATACGCTCTTGCAAGGTTTATCTGATGTGACGTTTGTTCATGTCTCGATCTCGTATTGAAGTAGTATGATCTATCCGACACATATCGCCACTTTGACAGCTTGAAAAATGAATGTTCTGCCTTAAGTTATCGCCCTAAAAAAATTTCAGTCTAACATATACACCCTGATATAAATGAATAATAAAAACCAACATTTTCATAAAAAATGCTAAAATATGCATTTGCAGTGAATGCACAGAGTACAAACAAAAAAGAAGGCTAATAATAATTCATTAATTCATAATTCATTCCATCTATCATCATTAGTTACAAGTGTAGCGTTAGGGACGGATATATGATGGCAATTATTATAAGTAGATGTTACAACAAAGTAATTTTGCCATTATTCAAGAATTTATTTCTTTATTTTATATGTACAAATGTCACTTATGTCTGAATAATAAAAAAATTTAAAGCGTGCATTCCATAATCGGCAACATATACATATTATAATACATATATTTTTTAACTTAATTTAAGTATTCTTATGCTATTATGAATTTAATGACAATTTTTGCAAATGGTAACTTCGAATCTAGGTGAACCTTATAAAAGACACGTTCACTCACATTGTGTGGAATTTTCATTTGATCAATATAATATTATGTTATCATCTGTCTTCTTTTATGTGGAGCCATTGGTATAGCAAATGGGAGAGATATAGGTATTAAGAATACTTATTGTTATCCAAAAGCTCTCGGCGGTTGACCTATAATAGCAGTCAAGACATGATTGATAAAATAATGCAAACCAATGAGAATATACATGTATATTTGCAAATATACTTTTGGTCATTGCCAATCTTTTTACTCATTGCCTTATTTCAGAATTGCGATCTGATGATGTTCACTCTGTTGAGATAGTGGGTGGCTCGTCTCGTATTCCAGCCATTAAAGGATTAATAGAAAATGTTTTTGGCAAATCTCCATCCACCACATTGAACCAAGTAAGATTTTAATTTAATAGCAGCTATCTACGGTATGTGTTTACTGTTTTCTGTTTTGAGCATAAAAGTTGAGCACTGTACAAAATAATGTAATTGGCTAATTTCACAGGATGAAGCAGTGGCAAGGGGCGCAGCCCTGCAGTGTGCCATCCTCTCCCCGGCCGTGCGTGTGAGAGATTTCTCTGTTACCGACGTGCAACCTTACGCCGTGAGGCTTTGTTGGGTTGCAGATACTAGAGAGGACGGAGAGATGGAGGTCATTTTATTTTCTGTACTGTGTTACCCATACATTTAATCCTTGGATTGCGAGCATAATTCATTCCGGAAACGTTTTTGCAATCCAAGGCGCTTGTATATCGGAGTGAATTTTCCCACAAGAAATAATGGAAACCCAGATGATTTTCACAACCTGAATGAGAATTAATTAATACAAAATAACTTTTTTAATACTTAAATTTATTGAAATTAATATTGTTTTTATTATACACTTTAGGACAAATTTCATCATCACTAACGGAATAAAAGCTATATGTTGGTCCACTAGAATCTTTCTTTTTGGGCAACTTTAATAAGGAAACCTATCCAGTGATTTTTGCTTTCCTTTGACGGGCTCAGTTGTCATCACATGATGCTCGGCACACAAAGTGTATACTCATTAGCAAGAACTTGCTCATTTATTAAGTCAAAATTTATTAAAATTTGTTGCTCATCTTGCAAAACACTCGCAGATCGTACATTGCCAACAAAATAAAATTTCTTTCCATTTTGCTATAAAAATACATATATAAAAAAGTTACTTTTAATGTTTCATTTGTCAGGTTTCATTGAATTTGATGTAAAATTATTAAATGTGTGAAAATGTTTGAATTAACTTTTCGGTAATACAAATTGAACTTCTTGCAGGTATTTCCGGCTAATCACCCAGCACCCTTTTCTAAGCTGTTGACGTTTTATCGTAAAGAACCTTTCTCCATTAGCGCATATTATTCTGAGCATATACCGTACCCAGACCCCCTTATTGGTAAGTTTATCAATTTTCATTATACAAACAATTTTTATTTATAGAAAAATTATTGTGATTGCCATTTGAACTCAGATCTCTTCTCTGTTGTCATATAACTTGAAAAAAAAAATTAAATAGAGGCAGACATTTTTGAAAATTTCTCTAACATTTTGCATGACTTTTTTTGTAGGTAAATGGGACATCAATGACATTACTCCGACACCGGAGGGTGAATCCCAGAAGTTGAAGATTAAGGTTCGGGTCAATTTGCACGGCATTGTGACGGTGGCTAGTGCCACACTTCTAGAGAAGAAGGACGTAGCAGAGGGTGCCGGAGCCCAGGATGGCCCGGAGACCAACAGCAACGAAGGCAATCAAGACCAACCCATGGAGAACTCGGCTGAGCAGCAGAACGGCTCTGCAGACCCCAGCACCGAGGTGAGCAACCCAGCTTCACCTGAAAAACAATCGTGGACACAGAAAGTTGCGCAATGGTTTTCATCGGTACGTCCCACACTTATCCGTCAGTGACCGCTACGCCCGCCAGACATACACACACTTTATTACCTTATTGTTTGTTTTTATTTGTTCTTTCTTGTCACCCTTTGTCATTTTCGCTTTTAATTCCCTCTGTTGCTGCATGACTTTACAATGTACTTAATTATGTTCGCCACGCTCCATCTACATTTATTATTTAGCATGTCTTTTAGTTTGCCAGTGTTAAAATATGTTTTATAATATTTCTATCAAAATCACTTTGTAATTTTTAAAAATGTCTTTGCCTAGTGTCAAGATGATTTTACTACACAGCTCAATTAGCTTTTTCTTCTCGGATATTACTATAGAAAATTTGAATTTTGATGAAGATGTTTGGTGATATTGCTACAGAAGTTTTGATGAGAACTGATGACCTCTGCAAAACAATGAAAATGATGAACCAATGTCACTGTTCTTTAAAAATGACATTAAACAAGCTTTTTGTTTATGCAATAGAAATCCGCTATATCGAAAAATTAATACTGATTTTTTTTTCAAAATTAATCCCCTACAATAAAACTTTCTTACAAAAATGCACTTGTATAGCGAAGATTCATTAATATGTATAACGAAATAATTTTAGTTCTGTGCGAAAACACATTCCGTACATAATTTTTTTTCATAGAGCAATCCACTTTTTTGATACGGTAGTTGAAATTACTTTGCAATGCCACTGCTAGATGGATGCCAGAATTAATTGAATGATTCATTTTATTTGGACATACATTTATACAACAGATATTATATATATTCAAGAACACATTCATTGTAATTTTTCAGAACAAAGTTCTGTGAATTATTTTTATTTTTATATCAAATTAATTAATCAATTAGAAAGACATACAGAAAAATCTAATTCACGAAAAAATATTAGGTTAATTTTTTTTGATTACATACGATTAACGTACGTAATCAAAACGTCGAATCACGATGAATTTTTTTTTGTCAAGATGAAAATATGTTGTCATCAAGTGAAAGGCCAACTGGGGATAGTTTTACGGAAAATTCCTCCATGGGATCTTAATAGGCCACTACAAAGCAGTTTGCCGTAAGCAGTTTGCCATAATCCCTGCGAAGTCTAGTTGGGATGTTAGTTTTATTTCCGATTGTTAAAAAAGGTTACATTGAGTCACCTTTGTACACTTCTCTAGAATCATGTAAAAATATTGAAACAAATTATACATACATCGAATATGTATAACGAAAAAAAAAATTGTTGAAACAAAATATAAGTACACATTTACATATTTTGAGTCAAATAGTTGAGTTAAATAAATACAAAACTAAAGAAGGGAAAATAAACTACTTTTTTTATGAGACCAATATTTTACCGCACACGAGAGGTTGCGGCGTACGTACGTAATTTATGTGACTACCCATTTTTAAAAGAAAGTGTCCGTTTCTGATATTACTTTTAAATAACTTTCTGCTATGGAGCAGAATATACATAATAGGAAAAAAAATTCATTGTGTATGCATATTTTTTTTTTAAAACAAAATTTTGTTTTTCGGTCTCTTGGATTTTGCAATAATGAGGTTTTCCTGTAATTTGGATTTGAGCCAAATTTGAGTACACAGTAGAATCTCATGTATAATACTGAAAAATTATATAAATCAAATTTTTTTATATAGGCATCATTTTTATATTGTACGCACTATAAACAGAAGAAGAATGTTACGAACATCCTCCTCCACACATTACAACATATGTTGGAAAACATTATTCTTCCTATTTATGAAGAATTGTCGAAAAAAGAAATTCAAATAAAATGTTGAGACGGACATAAGCGAAATTCTGATGAGAGTTTTAATTCCTCGCCCCAAAACATTTAAATTGCGATTTAAAAATTCTAAAAATTGTTGCTATTATTGATGCATGTGTCTGCAAAGAAAGATATAATAGCATTTTACAAAAAATGCAGTTGCTGCAAATAAATATCGGTCAATAATGCAAAATATTTGCTTATAGGTAAGACAGAAAGCGAGTTTTGAGTTATGAATTAGACAAACGAAACAAGAAAGGCACCGATTGTGTAGTACGCCTTGTAGACCTTAATTCAACAAAATAAATTTAATTAGGAAATGGAAGGCTTCTTATGTATCTGGTATAAAAGATTAACTTAAGTTGTCATTAAAATTACTTTTTTGTACTTACATCTTCAATTGTGATTTTTTCAATTGTGTGTGAGGGTTTGTGAGTGTGTGTGTAAGGGTTTGTGAGTGTGTGTGTAAGGGTTTGTGAGTGTGTGTGTAAGGGTTTGTGAGTGTGTGTGTAAGGGTGTGTGAGTGTGTGTGTAAGGGTGTGTGAGTGTGTGTGTAAGGGTGTGTGTAAGGGTGTGTGTAAGGGTGTGTGAGTGTGTGTGTAAGGGTGTGTGTAAGGGTGTGTGAGTGTGTGTGTAAGGGTGTGTGAGTGTGTGTGTAAGGGTGTGTGAGTGTGTGTGTAAGGGTGTGTGAGTGTGTGTGTAAGGGTGTGTGAGTGTGGGTGCAGTGATTCCTCATGGGTGCGTTCCCATGGTTAAGCTAAATTAAGCCCAGTTCCCCAAGCATGAACTCAGCATCGCGCCGTTGCCGTGTACGGGCCCTGAAAAACATATTGTCGCTCTGCGTTTCAATTCAATATTTTATCACAAGTTAGACTCAATACTGCTGTATCACGATTGTTATTATGGGCATATTGAACATTTACCAAAAGGATGCCGAAGCCAACTTTGGGCCCATATACGAATACTTAAACTTATCGATGCTACATGGTTATGATGACAGGCAAGATGGTGCCGATCATCGCTGGCCCGTCTGCTGCATAAAGAGCTGCCAATCGCGCCGTTCCAAATCCCGACTTATTATATATGTATTTTTTATGGCTATCGCGTTTACTGTTATACCGTTACATCATATATATATATATATATATATATATATAGATTTTCTATCATTTCTATAACCCTATTGTGTCTTCTGGATGTTGGTGAAAACCAGACCATTTTATCTTTTTAGAACAATTTTTTTTTCAAAACCTCGGCAAAGCCCCGTTTTTGCCTGTCGCTGCTAAGAAAATTGAGCCTAGATTCCAGATTGTTTTGAGTCGCAACTATGGTAAAAAAATGTGAAATGGTCAAGCAGCCACACCTATGTGATTTCACATGGAGTGACCTGCCTGTAAAATTTAATGTTGTCACTGACGGGTCAAAATTCCAATACATTTCGGTTAACTGGTTTACCAGGTGCCTACGAGGCTTCATGTTTCTGTTTGGTAAATATCCATATTGCAATTGATTTCTCTAAAATACACCTTTTGGCAAATCAAATGTTAAAATATACAAAGTGATTTTATTTGTAATTCTACTTTTGTAAATGTTATTATTTTTAATCAGTACACAAAATGTTTAATTATTATTGTATCATTTATGGTCAGCATTAAGTCATTCATATTGTGTGTGTGTATGTTTGCGGGCAGAGTGGCACTGTCTCATTCTTAAAGATGTCAAGCTTTTGTCATGGTTTTAGGAAATGACTGATGTGGATAAAAAGGATAAAGGAAAAGGAAAGAAACAATCAGTTAAAACTATTGAACTACCCATCAAAGCCCAGATAGCTGGACTATCTCAAACAGAACTGAAGAACTTTACCGAACAGGAGGTGTGTATAATTTTCCTTGCTTTATATATAAATATATGATTATTATTGCGTTATGAATAATATTCTCAATATTTTATTTATTTATTTATTTTTATTTATTTATTTAATATTCATGGAAGACCAACAGCACAACAAAGAAGCATAGAAAACATTAATATAATATAGATGTCAGGTTATTATTACAGGTAATTACAGGTCTCCACTTTTAGAAATATGTTAATAATGATAAATATGTTATGAAGTATACTTAGGCATGTTAAGAATTACAAGAAAGAATAAAAAAATTTAAACAAAATAAAAAGAGACTTAATTATTAGCAGAAAAAACAGAGGCATGTTAAGAATAATACAAAAAGAATGATAAAATAAAATAAAATAAAGATTAAACAAGAAAAAAAGAGACTTAATTAGTAAGTAGAAAAAAATTCAGCACTCAAAATTTTTCTTAATCTTGTGTGGTTGCACTCGAACAGATCAATATCCAATAATCTTATCAATTTATTGAATGCATTGCATACCCTCAAGAAATATGAATTACGACGATAGTTGGATGAGGTAAAATCGATGTGAAAGACTGGGTTGTATCTACGAGACCTACAGGGAACATGGAATTTCAGTCTATTTAATAGTTCAGGACAGTCAATGTTGCCTGTTACAATTTTTAGTAGGTACATCAATTCACCTATTTCCCGACGTTTGTATAATGGTAGGATGTGATATTTTTTGCATGAACTGACATAATCGTCAGAAACGCAATTGAATTTGAAGTTGAGAAAGCGAATAAATGTTTTTTGAATTTGTTCCAAGCAATTTACATAGATCATATACTGGGGATTCCATACTTGCGATGCGTACTCAAGTTTACTTCTGTCAAAAGTGCAGTAAAGTACTTTCAATGTCTTTACACACTTAAAATCTTTAGATATTCTCATGATAAAACCTAAGTCTTACTTATAATAGAATCAATATGTTCATCGTATAATAATTTGCTATCATTGATCACCCCTAAATCTCTGATTGATGTAGCTCTTTCTAATTGTTCTCCTTTTAGTACATAGTTAAATGATATTATATTATTTTTGCGTGTGAAAACTACACAAGAACATTTCGAGGGATTCAAGTCAAGTTTATTTAATTTACAATAATTATCTAACCGTAGCAAATCATCTTGTAAATTAAACGAATCGTAAATACTAGAAATTGGTTTGAAAATTTTCGTATCGTCGGCAAAAATTAGGACATTAGAGTGACGAAAGCAACAGTGAATATCGAAAATGAAGATTATAAACAACAATGACCCCAGCAATGATCCCTGAGGTACTCCACTGGGAACTACAACCCAACTTGACATGTAGTTGCTTACTACCACAGTCTTGAGTTCTATCATCGATGTAGGGTGCAAACCATCTTAGCAAGTCTCCACGTACTCCGGCCAGGAAAAGCTTATTAATCAACAGATGATGATCTATTCTATCAAACGCCTTACTATAATCAGTATAGATCACATCTGTTTGAAGTCCTTTATCCATTTTATCAGTTAGAAAGTCATTAAAGAGGATTAGATTGGAGATGGTTGACTTTCTTTTGATGAATCCGTGTTGATCTCAATGAAAGGGGTGATGAAGAGCTGCATAGACTTGATCATATATAACCTTCTTGAAAACCTTAGCAATTGTGCACAATTTAGAAACAGGTCTATAATTTGCGACGTCTGATTTCGAGCCTTTTTTATGAATCGGCGTAATAAATGCCGATTTCCAGATATCTGGCACAAATCCATCCTTAATAGAATTTTTAAATAAAATAGTTAGAGGTACAGTGATTATATCAGCACATTTAATTAAATATATTGGCGGTATTTGATCAGGTCCAGCAGTTTTATTTGTTGTACAGGTTAATTTGTATAAAAATTAACAGTTAAAGTGTATCTTTTTAGTGTTCAATGCAAAGTGCTGATCGACAGGAGAAGGAAAGAGCTGATGCTCGAAATGCCCTGGAAGAATATGTATATGATGTCCGAAACAATATTGCTGATGGGGGCCCCCTCTTCTCTTTTGTGCCTTCGACTCAGCGAGCTACCTTCTCCCGCCAGCTCGATGAGACAGTGGACTGGCTCTACGAAGAGGGTGAAGACTGTAATAGGCAGGTGGGCTCCTATCCCTACTATTTTAATAAATAAATTAATAATGTTAAGCCCAATAAATTAACTAAAAATGTACCATGTCTATTAAAATTTTAGGTGTACAGCGATAAACTTACAGAACTGCGCAATCAAGGAGAACCCATCAAATCCCGTCATTATCAGTGGGAATGTCGACCAGCAGCTTTAGAAGAGTTTACAGTTGGTATTCAACTGGCTCGTAAAGTAGTGGATTTATGCAAGTAAGTTCGCCTTAAGTGTAATACACTGTCAAGTATTACTACAGGTTTTATTGACAATGCGCTTATTACCGACCGATCATAACTGGACCCTATGTACAATTCTGGAAGGCCCGGAAATGGAAGAGAGCTGCGCGCCGTGTGCACCTAGTTTTATCGGTTCCCCCCACTCCCCCGGGACGCGGGTAGCGAGCACATAAAAAACGCCACACAAAGCATGAAATATGTCAACAAATGACACCGTATTTTAAAAAGATCGGTTTTAAAACTGCATACTTTTTTATTTATTTATCTAATTTTGACTGCCTGCAGGATTTGTTATCTTTTTCTTCTATCTGTGCGTTTCTCTTCCAGTTCATTAGCATGGCAGTCCACCGTCATCTCATATTTTTGTCTCCAGATACTGCTGTTATTTAACGGGGTGTTATATAAAAACAGTATCTAATAACACGGATGTCTATCTTTTAAAAGTGTTTAGGACATTTTTTAAATTGTATTTTGTAAAAATCCAATTTCTCCACACATGTATGAGTACAGGTGCAGTGTCGTATCACAACAGTGCAGATGTTAAAAATGAAACACATTGGTTAATTATTATTTTGCTAATTTTATTTCAGACAAGGAGATGCCAAGTATTCTCATTTAACTGAAGAGGATGTGAAGAAGTTGACTGACAAGGTAGACAGTGAGGACAAATGGTTGGAAAAGACTAGACAGTCTCTCAATGCTGTCCCGTTGGATCAGAATCCCCCCATAACTGTAGAAGCTATCAGGGAACAGCATAAGGTAAGTCCCCAACATATTGTTTACAAAATATTTTAATTTTCCGTTCAAGATTGACTGTTTTGTTGATGGACTTGAGTTTCCTTTGGCAATAGAAATTTAATTAAACTGGCAATTTCAAGGAGGTTAATTACCTTAAAATTAAATAAATAATAGTAAATATCAGGTTAATTTCATAATGACCACACATGTAAAAAAATACCACCAAGCAACAAATTTTTCTTCACTCGTCAGTTATCATTTTATAAATTTTGCGAGAATATCTTTTCCTTACAGCTTTTGGAATACAGTGAAACTTGCTTAATAAATTCACTTTTGATATGTTTTCCCACTAAATAACTTTAAATTCTGCGGTCCCGAAAAAGTCCCATACAAATCCCACATTTTTTTAGGTTTAATACGTGTCCCGCTTATGTTCGTTTCTCGCATAAGTCGTGAAAATATTTATAGCCGAACTCAATTTATTCATACAAATAAATTTTCATAATACGTTTTTCGGAAGACGAATTTTTATTCAACTTCCTAAAAATGAAAAATTGTCGCAATAAAATTAAAGTGGGTTTGGCGGCGTCACAAAAGTTCTAGCCGCTGAAAAAACCCTGTAGTATTTGTTGAATAGGCTAATAAAATAATATTTAATAAATAAATTTATCCGGCGATTATTTACGATAATTTTTTCAATATCAATCATCGTCGGCGCAAAATAAATTCGCCTAAACGAAATTGTTTTCATTTTGGTTGTATTTCTTCGAGGAAACAATTGGCAATATTAAGTACATAATGGGCCCGATTCTGAAGATAGCAATGTCTGGATCTTTATGTTATATCTGGATCTTGACAGCTATTCATATAACATTGTGACGCCGTCAAATGGGACGTTTTAAGTTTGACAGGTTTGGAATTAATGAATTCAACCAATGAGAATGCTCTAAAACGTAAACAAACGTTAAGTTATTCGCAACAGATGGAAGGGATGTGCACATTCCTATGAATCGACATTTTTTTATTTTTTATTTATTAAGTTCTCTTAAAACTTATAGTACCTACTTTAATCGGTCGGACGGGTAGACCTCTTTCCATTTAAGAAAGACAATCTAATTAGTATGTGTAAGCCGTGCGTATGATGCGAATTGTTTCATTGTGTTGGTGTTTATACCCGTAAACGCCAACGCAATGAAACAACGTGCGTCGTACGCATGGCTTACACATACTAATTCGATTTTCTTTCTTAAATGAAAAGAGGTCTAGTCAACACAAATGTGTTCCAAAATTATAATAATTTCAAAATTACATCGAAATTTAATTTTAACGTTGTGTATTTTGGGATAAGGTTTATAAAAAAAAAAATTTCATGCATCGCATGCTCAAAATACAAGTTAATTCCTTAAAATTATGATTTTTCGTCAGTGTGCTAGGTTTAAATATAATTATATTTCACTTAAATATATATATTTCTTGATTTTTCTAACATCTCTTTTAATTTAAGTGATTTCTTTATATTTTATCAAAATCAAAAATCGTGGTACAATATGAGATCCAGTATCATTTTTGTACAAAATGATTGCACAAGATCTTGTACAAAAGCACTTGTGTATAATAAAATATTAATCAGAATCAAATTCGTTTTGATAAAATAATCATTTTCGTGATTTTGGTATTTTAGCGTAAGTTTCGGTACGTTACCTTCGCCAAGCGAATATATAATATATGTATGTTTATACTTGAAATACGAACGTTTTATCACAGTATACCCATAACAGTAGTTTATCTCCGGCCTGTCGGCGAGTTATTAGCCTACTCTTGCATTGACGCTAGGGTTATCACTTTATTTTTACTCCCTTTCTTTTAACTCGTAGCGTCTAAGATTCCGACGCATAAGGTAGACACGAAACCCGAAAATTTCTATAATTAGTATATCTAGTTTCTGCACTTAAATTGCAAGAACGCTGATTAACATCAACGTAGATTTTTAAAAACTCACAGTCTTTGTGATGATCAACACTCCTTTTTAGTAAAGCACCACAAACATAAAAAAGGCTTTTTTTTCAGGAAGCGCATTTTTTTTTTAAAGCGGCGGCTGTGAGCGCGAATAGCACCGAAGGCACGGCCCTTACTGCCGCCGCCTTGTGCCCCCATATTCTATGTCAATGTGTGCGGCACAGTGCGTGCGTACACGGCGCCGAGCACGCACGCACACATTTTAATGGGTAGCGGCCGTTTGTATGAAAACGTATTACTGTTCTTAATATACTGTGGTTTTATGCTATCTATAGTACGTATTATGTAGCATAAAACTTCGTATTTCAAGTATAAATATACAAAGCGGTATATTGGGACACGAGTCCAATTTTTACTTATTATTATAATCTAAAATCTTTTTTATGTCCCAAATGCAGAAAAGTTCCTACCGCAAAAATGACGGAACGCGAAATTAGCAAAACCGATTTATCGGTGACATCCCTTAACTCTGTACCCATAGGTAGGTACATATATTTATGTCAAATGTCAAAGATAGGCGCAAATGATATTTAAAATTACAACAAAGGTTTGTAATTGAAATTGTCAGTAGGTAAAAACTTATACGCGTTTTCTTCATATTGACGGAAGCGTTATTACAATATTTTGACCTAATGATATCAATTTCAGGAATTTTAAGTCTCAATATTTATAATTCTGCTACCTCCAAGGAGCGTGATCAGTTTTTTCACCTTCTCTTTTGATGAAGCAAGATTTGTTCTACATTTTTAATTTTTTTAGACGCGTTTCGTCTTATAAGGGCATTACCAATCAATCAATATCTTATGAGATTGACAATGCCCTCATAAGGCGAAACGCGTCTCAAAAATTAAAAATGTAGAACTAAAAGAACAAGTGTTTTTCTTTCTATATCATCCCATGATAGCCAAAACATGACTGACAAAAACAAAATTTTACAGAAGATTTTTTTCTTCTCATTTTTTAAGGAATATACTTTAGGTACAAAATTTTATATAGAGTATTTATTTTATTAATGTCTTTCGCTTATCATTATAAAAATCGATTAATTATTACTGCTTTGCTGTAGTTTTTTGTATTTCTGAACGATTCTAAGAAGCAATTTACAAAAACTAATGAAAGGTAATACCTACAATGAAGAGGATAGCTATACAGTTACATGTAAATGAGATAGAGCACATTATTGATATTAATTCATGGTAACAATTAAGTTTTTATAAGAAAACTATTGAAAATAAATGCTACATAATTTTGTATTTCTGCACGATTCTAAGAAACAATTTTGTTCAAACACCAATGAAAGGTAATACATGCAATGAAGAGGATAGCTATACAATTTGTTGCAAATGAAATAGAGACTAAATTATTAATATTAATTCTTGGAAACAATTAAGTTCGACACTAATGATATTCTAAAAATGCAGGAGTTCCCACATTACAATCCCTCCCAAAGAATAAATAAAAAAATTAATTATAATGATAAGAATATTTGACACAATAATATTCAATAAATTATCTATTGTCAAGTATGTTCTCTTTACAATAAAACGCTGTAAGATAAATAAATGCACAGGTATACTTTATTTGATCTACGCACAAACAAATTTTTAAAGTTTTTGGTAACATACACCAAATGCACAGTGCTATACTTGTGCATCATCCTCATTTGATTTGCTAAAACAACAGCCGCTTTAGGATCATGGGACAATGTCAAGTATTCACGACGAAATCTTCTGGGAATTATGCCATTTTCACATAGTTTACGCAGGTCATTATATTTTGCTTTTGATATTTTAAATCTTTCTTTGTACAGTTGTACCAGTAAAGAATTGATTACTGAAGAACTTCGGTGGGATCTAATAATATTTTCTGTGTCAATAATATCTATCTATCAACACAGCCATATTTTTTAGTTTCATTTCAATATTAGGACAGTTTTGTTTAAATGATGCACTTCTAAACTCGTTAAACTTTATTTTATGCTTTGCCGGCAATTAAAACAGCGAAAAAGATTTCCAACCACGTCATGTGCCATCAGTGTTATTTGTTATATGTCTGTTATACAGGGAGCTGGTCCACCATACTTTACAGGCAGATTCCTGAATAAATTATGAGTCGAAAATGTTCAAATTATGAACAATAAATAGTGTTCTAATATCAATAGTTAGAGATCAATGACTTTCAAAACGATGATGAAAATTGCATTTTTTTCAATATCTATGACTTAACTTCTGTTAAACGTAGGACTATCATTAGACAGCATAGGTAGTGTGACAAATATCAAAAATTTATTTGCTTTAATACAAGTCAAATAAAATGTTTAAAACCCTGCACAAATTTGAAAAATACTTTTATCATTTTATTTGAATTATATTAATGATTATGATTTTTTAATATTCAATATAATTTCATTTTATTTTTTTTACACAATTCAGAAATATTGAAAAATAAACGCAAACTTTGGAGACATTTATTTCATTCAATAAGTATGTTTAATATCATTGTTCATAATTACATAAAATACTACCCTCAAATCAAAAATAAAGTAAGAATCACTGCTATTGCACTTTAATTGTTCTTAGGATCATAATAAGTTAAAATTAAGAATAAGTTAAACAAAACTAAAATATCAACAGTCTCTAATGAATATACATAAATTATTAATACCTATGTATATAGGTATTAATAATTTAATGTATAAAATAAATACATTTTCCAAAAAGAACCGTAAAGAAAACTGACAAAAATTCTGAATGTATTGAATATATTTAGAATAATTATTCTTAAACAAGGCGGAGTTATTAAATGTACAAAGTCAAAATAATATATAATAAACTAAAACAACAATAAACAAACAAAATTTATAAATATAAAAATGGTAAACAAAGCTTTTTTTTTTATTATCACTGTACAACATTATTCCAGACTTGTCGACCCCATCTTGGTAAGCTTTTTATATGTGCATTAAACGGAAGATTTTTTACTAAAACTGAAAACTGCAACATCACCTGAAATCAAAATAATTAAAATATTGTAACATTATATAGAAAGTCTTCGGTTTTCCATTAAATGAATAAAATAAATCAAAAGTTACCATTAGTTGTGCTGCCATTGCAACATTTCATATATACTTCGGTCTTCGAAAACCGAAGACGAAAGTCTTCAGTTTTCCATTAAATGAATAAAATAAATCAAAAGTTACCATTAGTTGTGCTGCCATTGCAACATTTCATATATATTGTGTAGAACTACACATGAGTATACAATTTGTCCAGCAACGGTCCGACTAATGCAGAATTGAATGCACCGAAATGTTGACTTAAAAAGTTGTCTTCACAACATTTCTGATTTTGTTGTGTGCTTTTGTATACCTAGATTCGGTGTATTCTTTCCTGGATTTTATGAAAGCATAAGAAGCCAGGACTCTGATGGATACCCACAATCACCTGAAAGTTCAACAATATTTTATGTTATAAATTGCATAAGGCTATTGGAAAACTATGAAAAATCAAACATTTATAAGCATTAATAAAATAATGTAGGTATGCTTAAACAAATAATTTTCAATGTGGCAATTGATCCGCATATATTATAATGAATATGTTAGTAAGATATGAGAAACACAAATTTGCTACGCACTTTTATGAACGGAGATTATTTTGACACTTCTTAATTACGCATTGCAGTACTTTCAGAGAGTATTTCTCAACTCACATGTGATTCGAAGCAAGTTTTGCAACTCATCCAAATGTTTGTCTTACTATTAACGCAGTGGAGTGGGATTTTTTACTCAGTGTTCGATAGATTTTTAGATACTCCACTATATGAAAATCTAACCTCATTTTTTCAAAATTCGACCAGAGCGGATTTTGTAATTATATGGCTCAAATACACTGTATTAAAAGATGATATAAGAAAGATTGTTTCTTACAAACGTATTAATTTCTTCATCCACAGCGTTCAGATGAAAAATCATGGCTAAACTTGTCCGCGTTACGGAGTATTCAAATCTTCCCATCTTGACATTTGACAGATAACAATTTACATCTTTCTCCCTCCCTCTATATCCATCTCATGTAGAAACTTACAGAAACAAACACCGACGTAAAGCTACGTCTCGTTTATTTTTAATTTTTATTATCGTCTATTAAGTGTTGGGATAAAGATCTTAAAGATCTAGACATTGCTATTTTCAGAATACGGATGACTATATCACCAACTTTTGTAGTTTGATATCTATTATTTAAGTAGTCTGTAAACCATTTCAAAGCATTTTCTCTTATTCCAATTCTAGACAATTTTTGCAATATAATTTCTCGATCTATAGTTTCAGACGCTCTTTTAAAATCCAGGAATACAACAATGACAAATCTGTTTTTATCCGTATCCCCTTTCCAATCTTCCAGTACTATATTTAGAGCCATTTTACAAGAGTGTTTACTTCTAAATCCAGACTGTTCCTCACGTAGTACGTTTTCTCTTTCTAAGTAGTAAACAAGCTGTTCTTTTATAATATATTCCAGTATCTGTTCATACTTTGGAAGCGTATTTACCGGTCTAAATTCTTCATATTTTTTAGTATTCTTAATCTTTGGTATTGGGATAACTCTCGATATTTTCCATGATTGTGGAAAAGTTCCTATGTTAATAGATTCATTCATAATATTTATGAGGTATTTTTCTGTTATAGGTAGTGATTCTCGTATCAACTTTATGGTTATTCCATCTGGACTAGGTTTTGATTTAATTTTTTTTTAGTATAGTTTTTAATTGTTCTATAGAGATTGGTTTTAACTTTAGTTAAATTTCTTTTTCTTCTATAGTATTATTTTCATTTAAATCTGCAATTATACTATATATGCTTTTATTTATTTCTTCCACACTATTTACAAAATATTTGTTAAATTTATTTGCGATATTAGATCCTTCTATTTCTGGAGGATATTTTATGTCTTCATTTATTTTGCTTGTGTCATTTTGCATTAATAACTTTATTATAGACCACATTTTTTTCGAATCGCCTTTTTCATTCTCGGTTTTAATTTGAAAGTATCTATTTTTGTTATTTTTTAGTTTATTTGTGTATTTATTTCTATATATTTTTAAATTTTCCCAGTCCTCCCGATTTTTTGTTATTTTTGCTATTTTATATAACCTATCTCTTTCATACTGCATATTTTTCAAATGATTATTGTACCATTTGTTATATATTCTTCTTTTTATTATTCTTTCTGGTACAATGTTATCAATTGTACTTTTAATATTGTTATTAATTGTTTTTACCTTTTCATTAAATTCCATGCCTGTTATTCCATTCCAGTTACAGTTTTTAAGTTGTTGTTTAAATTGTTCTAAATCATATTTTCCCTAGTTTCTAAAAGATATTTGTCTTCTGGGAATTGAATTTTTAATTTTGTATTCTAATGAAATTTGGATAATCGTATGATCAGTAATTTCGGGAGAGTCTAGTAGTTTTACATTTAGTTCAAATACGTTTGTAATCACAAGATCTATCATTGTACTTGACGTTTGAGTAACCCTTGTATCTTCTCGAACAAGTTGTTTCATTCCGTTAAACTCAATTATATTTGGTAACCTTTTCGTATATATGAAATTAGTGTTATTCATATTAATGTTGAAATCTCCCAAAATAATAATGGATTCCCTTTTTCTGATACATATTTTCTGAGCACCATTTTTCAAAATAAGTTAAAATTCACTTGTACTCAAACTTGGTGAATGATATATAATACAGTATATTCCATTTTTTCAACCACTTTTGATTTTAATAGTCAAATTCCATGTAATTTTCTCATGTTGTTCATTAGTAATAATGTCATATTTAATATTTTCTCTTATTAGTACTACTACCCCTCCTGTCTGTCGACTATGAGAGTCACATCTTAATGTTTTGTAAAATAAGAAACTTATTTCACAATCTTGTACCTCTTCCGTAATATGTGATTCACTTAACATTACCATTCTTGGTTTTTTTGTCCCAATAATATTTCTATTCCTCTTGTTGTTTACACCAAACCATGTGCGTGTTTACACATACTGTTCGACCTTACGGAGACAGGATCAAACACGATTTTCAATGTCGTAGAATATATTTAAAATCAATCTGCTGTTTGTGGATGATAATTCCCAGCATTTTAAAGATGATTTAGTGTTGTACTGAAATCTGCCACTAACCTGTGTTTTTTAAAACCTCTGGTATTTAAAAGGTTAAATTTAAAAGTATAAAGTAAAAAAATTCTATTAAATGCTAATAAAAAAAAAATTCTAGCTTGTTGGTCTCTACCAATAAGCGACATTGGTAAACAAAATGGCCAGTCCAAATTTCACATCTAAATAATAAAAAAAATAATGAATTATAAAAAAATATTTTTAAAAAATTATTATGAGATATTTAAGAACCACAGTGTTTAACACTAAAAGTAAATAAGTAATTTTATTTATGTGTACCAATTCTTTAATTAGAAACTTGATTTAGCCTACAAAATTGCCTGTGAATTTGTTATGCATATTCTATTTGTTCCAGGTTTATTTGGTGCCAGACCCGTCAAAAGAAACTAAAAGAAAAACCCGGGTATTAAAGAAAAATTGCCATCCTTCTTTTATGGAAATGGTATGTATTATTTGTCTTGTATCTTCCATTAATCAATGTTTTTAAATGTTAACATAAAAAAATTTCATGTAAATAGGTGAAAGTTCACGAAGGTTTTTAATATTACAGCTAGAATACCGTTTGCCCTTGGAAGTAGTTCGGGGGCGTGAACTTCAGGCTACAGTATGGCACCATGATCCTCTGCAAGAAAATCAATTCCTCGGGGGTGTCCAGCTTCCCCTTCACGCGATGCATCTAACTGCGGAGACGACACAGTGGTACCCACTACAGTACATTCCTAGATGATTTTTTAAGTATTTCTCCTATACAGACTATTAATTTGTTATATATTCTTTTGTATATAAGAAAATGTTGTATTATATTTTATAATACCTATTCTGTGAGAAGGTAAGAATTTGAATAAGAATAATAATAAGACTACCATAAGAAATGCTTATCATGCTCTGGACTTCAAGGAAGCCAAATAAATGGTACATATTTACTTCATATTTCTTGATACATATTTGCATGAATATAATGAAATTAATGTATATACTTTATGAAACAATACAAGTTAATCATTTAAGTATTAAAAAATCAACCTTTTATACAAAATAATTTTGATATATTTAATTTATATATTTACAGATTACTGTTCTAAATGTTTTGAATGCCATTATGATATTTGTTGTGAACGCCCATTATAATACATGTTGTACTATGAAACATTACATAGTATTAATAATTTCTGTGCCCATCGCATTTGTTTGTTTACTCAATTGTCATCTTCTCACCGAATATGGTAGTTTAAAAGTCATTCTAAAAATGATTCAAGTTCAAGATTAATTTGGTACGGAAGATAACCTTAAAGGAAAATAGCAGTTGCATTATAAAACATATTTTAGACACATACGGTGATTGAAGTTCTCATCATCCAATCATAATCATTTCTGTCATACTGAAATTTATCTTTTATAAATTTACTTGTATTTCTCTTATTCGATGTGAAATAAAAGAATTAATACATTTTTTTTATCTATTCTTTACAATAATTACTGCTTCGGTAAATATGTGTGATCATTGTCACTTTATTAATATTTTTAACATGTACATAGTTTATATATTTGATAACTTAAAATGCAAAAGTCTGAAAAATTATAAGTGGAAGTTTAATGGTTGAGTAGAGCATACATAATTGTGCTTATTTAATTCTCCTGATAATTGTGTTGTGTAAATTAACACAAATATTTGGAATTTTATATTTATTAGAAATAAATTATTTTCTTTTTATGATTCATGCCACGTCTTGTTTCATTTATATATTTCTTCAGGAAATATCTATAGCAGAAGGTAGTGTGATTTATCTCTCGACATTTCTTTTGACAAATTAACATTTCTAAATTAATTCAATTCAAAGTATTTTTCTTTTATATATAATCTCTCGGTAATCCGCAACCACAAAATCCCAACTATCGGCGGATTATAGCGTATTGGTACAACAAATTGAATCAAATAACGAAATTTTGGGCTAATTATGTATTTGTATTTAAAAATCAACAAACATGTAACTTAAATTACTTAGCTTTCGAAAGAAAAAAAAAAAAAGCGCTAACTTGGCTTATTTTTTACCAGCATATGTCTTTTTAATAACTTGATCACGCATTTAACGTAAATTTTTGAACCATGTCACATGACATTCCATTTTCTTGAGCCCATTTAATATAAATATCCATGCCATCTAGAGCATCTTGGGATTTGAGGGTGCAACCCAAACGCAACATGAATGGAAAACATCAGTAGTTATCGGTGTGTGACATCGACGCTCTTGCAAAAACCATGAAAAAAGTGTTTATTCTAATTGCGGGTATTCACCAGTTCTCATTGTTTGACGTTTCCCTATTCTAGACTCTGCTTTAGTGAAGTAGTTTTTAATTTTATTTAAAAGGCACCCCCCTATCCACTTTACGTTTCATGCTTTCGTTTAGTGAATTGCATGGGTGATAACGACGCTATTTTGAAAAGTTGTTAACATCACGAAAACCCAGAAATGCAGCGTACGATGCGCGACCTTTGACACTGGTTGTCGGAGGCGGACTATATATATAATAGAACCTTATTAAATAAACTATGCTTAAATGCAATTTCTATTAAAAGGGGAAATGCATAATAATATTGCCAAATTTGTGAGTGAATATAATTTAATTAAATACATAATTTTACTATAAAAATCATTTTATATATCTGATCAAAAACATAATTATACATTTATGATGAAAAATGTAAATAATTTTTTATTATACAACACCCAGCAAAATATTTCATAAGACATAAGTGAATGACATTTTTTGCATATTGAGGGGGAATGTACTTTAGGACGCCGAAAAGTAGGTGATTTTAAAGATTTTTTAATAAAATATAAAGCCGATCTTTCTGAAACTTAGGGGATGATTTATTTCACCTTTTAACCATTAAAAATATTTTTTAAATTTAAAAATAAAAAACTTGAGCCAACATATTTTAGACATTAATTTTTTGCCTTTTAACCATATTTGTCAATCGTCGGGAATATTGGAGGCTCCAATTTTAGTCCAATACAAGAAAAAACATTTTTTAATGTTTATATTATATTATCGTCGATGAACTAAAAAATCAAGAAAATACCGTCGGTCTAAGTGCAATACCACGGAAGAACTATTTGTCAAAATGTTCAGGAGGGACAAAAAACCTTTCCATTTCGTCAACAAAAAAGATAAAAAATAAATTCCAATGCAGGTTTTTTGTGTTACTATTTTATAATAGACAGTAAAATTTTATTTGCGTTTGCGTTTATGCACAATTAGTTGTGGCACATATATACTACGATATATATAACGATATTGCAATACTAACGACCCGGCCCAGCTTCGCCCGATACAGTTTGAACTCGTCATCTTCAAAGATACTTAATTTAATGATATGGTGTAAAGGACAAATTTGATCTGCGGTAAATGCTTAAGGTTAATAAGATGTTTAATTTGATAAGGAATAATACTGAATCGGTCAAACTTGATGGAAAGTTAACGACAAACTGTTGATATTCCTAGATTCTTATCGATACTTTCACTGACGACTGCAATATTTTCGGCCGACAGCATTGGATGAGCACGCTTTGTTCATAACCCAACCAGTTTCCTCGATTTTTTTTAATTGATCTTTGAATGATGGACTCATTAATTGAAATATGAATACCAAGAATGTCACAAACTTTTCGAACGGTCTCAGCATATTTTTCGCCAAATTTGTAGTGTTTTAACAATAAAAAATTGTTATTCTTATAGCAATCCATTAATAACTTCAATGACAGCAGATGACAATTGTCAAACATTAGGGTTGCCAAACATAATATAAAAGAATTGTGAGATATTTAAATCCGGTGTACCCGATGGACCACCCTTCTAGTATTGCCATTTTTACTTTACAAGTATATTCTCTTAGAGTGGTACCATTGATTAAAGCAAAAAAAAATAGCACTATTTTTTAACTTGTAAAGCAGATTCCCCTTTAAAGTCATTTTTACACTGTAAATGTTTACAGGGATAATCTGTCACACTTTTCAATTTAGGGTGATAAAAATTAATAATATATGTAGTATTTATGCACATCCATTATAATTATTATTAACGGAATACATATTATGTAATATATTGTACAAAAGCCATGATATATAATTTTTTTGATTTGGCCCTAAAAACTGATGTTTTTTATTTATATGAATGTCGAGGTATACTACTAACCAGTTCCGTGCCCACATCGTGTACACATGACCCTGGCCCACAACAGATTCAAGTCAATGAGAAAATATCTACAAGTCAAAATAAAATAATTAATAATTTCAACATAAAAACTTATTGTTTACTTTACTTTCATCATTTTGTATAATTAATCCATTTAAAAAAAACCGAACACTGTGAATTTGACAAATGAATAAAAATATTGTTTTTCAGACGTTGTCTTTTTATCCTTCTGCCATTGATATAATTCTCAAAATGTGATGAAAATCAGATGTAATACGAATCATTCACGTAGTTCCAAAATGATAATATGTATCATTAATTTCAAGTATGTAGTAAATCTTCAAAAACCATTTTGAATGTTGAGAATGCAGAGCATTTTTAAAATCTGTCCTACATTCAAATGCGTAATGAGATAAATTTTGTGCCTCATAATCATATCTATAGAAAATACATATTTGCTAATTTCACTTTGGAACTAAATGATTCAGTTTTATGTTTATTGTGATCATAAAATTCTTTATTCATTCTTAAAATGCATTTGAATAATAACCATGGCTCTTGTAAATAAATTAATAGAAAGAATTATGTATTGCTAGTTTAATCTAAGGAAAGATGTGATAAGGTGAATCGAATTCACAAAACTGTTATTTTTATAGATTTTTGACATATCGCTAACTCATTTCGCATTTCCTACATTTTATAGGCAAGTTGCACAATATATCAATATATACACAAATTTTGAAAAATAGTTTAGCATTCGTATTTTTGTATTTTTAATAATCGCTTTAGGTGTTTGATAAAAACTATCATTTTTTAATAATAAAAAATAATAACTACTCTACTGGCAAGTATAAGAAATTAGTAGCAATATGATTTCTCTTTTATAATTAAATCATAAATTCCATATCTCTTTAAAATATACTGTTTAAGCTTCATTGGCTTGAAACTTTAATAATAACATTTCAGATAAAGCGGCTTAGGACCAGTTGTTTGATCAGTATAATTAATTTTTGATCAGTAGAATTAATTTTTGATCAGTAGAATATTATTTTCGCTAAAACGAGTTATGTGATTGGTGGAAAATGCAAAAATAACCATCACTTCTGATCAAACGACCGGCCCTTAGCGTATAATTATTTTGGAAATTTAAATAGGTGTTTTTAATTTTTCTTGTATAACAATATTTTCCTTAAATATTTTACAAATTTTCAACAAACCGAGTTAGTTGAAGGCTGCTGTCACTTTGTCTTTTTAGAGCGTTATTTTGATTGCTACTCAAGTGAATTGTAATTCTATAATTTTTTCATCAAGTTTATTTTCAATGTATTTTATATTACTATTAGAAACTTTTATTTATACATACGCATTAATTTTTTTTTGTAAACAAGACTTAGCCATAGTTTGTAGTAAATTTACAATACAGATGACCTTTTTTGTACGCCTACATTCTATATACATAGTTACATAATGTTGTATGCACTACGTGTGTATTTTTGAATTTTTCTGTTTAACCATTTTAGACATTCCCCTTTTTGTATTATCCCTTTTAACCCGGATCGATTTGATCGTGCGTTCACATAAAAAACTATTTCCCGCTAACTAACCGTTTTTTGGGTTCAAACCGGACTGCAATGATCGTGCAGGCCGGTTGAAGCAGGTTGAAGTAATTGCAGGCCGGTTTGAACCCGAAAAACGGTTTAGTTAGCGGGAAATATTTTTTTATGTGAACGCATGATCGTATCGATCCGGGCTGAAAGGGTTATAAAAAGAAGATTATTTTTACGTAAAGAAAAATTTCTCATTAAAATGATTACTAATATTGTGTATTACAAATTTTCCACTTTTAACAGCCAATTTATTAATCTATACTAAACTTTTAGACCTAACCTTTTTATTAATTTATACTAGAATTAAAATTTTACAACACTAAATGTATACAAATATGGGTTTGTGCTATTCCTCCGGTGATCATATTTGCTGGCACCACATTGATGCTTGAGGCTCTGACCAAACCACGCACTGACACACAGCAGTACAATTTTAAATCAATGTCAATATTGAATAATAATATGATACTGTTAATCAAAATCTTCCAATTTACTTGCTAAATCATGTTTTCCTGGCAAGACATTCACTTACTAATTCATGTTTTTCTTTTTTGTTAATTGAATGTATAAACATACATACATGCGTACACCGTTAATTTCACACTCAAGTCTCAAAATTCCATAATTGATTAACACAATATTTTCAAAACTCCGATAATTCAAAATAATTTTTGGTCCCTTGCGCAATAAATCAATACATTTTGAGTAATATAATATGCGCCCGGCTTTTTGATTATTCACCCGTGTGGGGTGTCCTTTTTTTTTTTTAAATAGAGATGCGAATACGGAATTTGTGTCACATCAATATTCTTACTATTTTCAAATTAAGCTAAACGCTTGTGCTATGAAAATAGGACTAACTTGCTTGTCTGGAGTGAGATTCGAACCTGCGACCTTTGGATCACGAGGCGAGAGTCCTAACCACAAGACCAACAAGCTCTCTTATGTTGATGCTTTTGATTTTTTGATATTTCGCTGTACCTTGTGGAATCCACTTTATCTATACATATTGTCATGCGAGAATTGAGAATTTGAGAAATTCTATACATGCTTTCTTCAGTTGGATGCCTTGATATGCGCGGGGAGTTAAATAGTTTTTTTTGAGCTAATTCCTCATACTTAAAAGTGTTTATAATTATATTTTACCTTTTTTAAATTCCTCTTTAGTTTGATTATTTTTTATAATACCGTTTTTATATATAATAAAACTGTTTTCGTGTTGTGAAAATGATTAATTTTCTTTGTAAGAAGGTATTACTGACATATGTCTTATTAAATCATGTATTTACAGACCATTGTATGTGTTTCTAATAACTGCTGTGTATTGGTCTGAGTTGGAAAAAAGGTAGATTTGAATGTTAAAATCAAGTAAAGATTGAAAAAGCCTTTCATAAGTTCAAAGATAACTGTAAACATTTCCAGTTACAACCAACCAAACGTGATGAAATGTATTTATTTTTGGGTCCCTTGATTTTTGAATAAACGAGGTTCTACTGTTTTCATCTTTATATTATGACATCAAGAAAGACAACATTTACAGTAATTTTATCATGTACAATGGTCAAAAATATTCTTAGATTTTCACGGCTGTTCTCTGGGTTGAGTTTTCTGGGATATTTACCAGAAAATGTACAATTGGGTCCTTAGCATTTCTTTATGTATATTATGTAATCAACATGGGATAGTTCTATCTTAAGATTTTTTCTTCTTCAAGTTTTCTTGAAATGTTTGCTTTTGGATGTATACTTTTTTGGTATATGCATATATGTACATAATTATAAATTTGATTCGTTAATTTTTTTAATTTTCTAACTTTAAATTTTTTTATTGATGCCTGTGTATTATACTTGAATATAGTTCATTAATTTCTAATAGAAAAATCTAATTTTATATATATTCATTTTGTGGTCAGTGCAAAGAATGGGAAACATTTTCTGAATGTATTTAATTAGGTCGTTTGTTCATTAGTTCGTAGTTTTACCAAAGCATATGACCTAATTTATTTCAGATAGATGTAATTTACACACACACATATTATATATATATATATATATATAATATATAAATTAAATGTTGTTTAAAAGTTAAGTCAAAAATGCCATTTTATCGTACCAAATCGATAGATTTTTCCAGGTGTTTTTAGTAAATGTGGTAACTTCAAAATATTTCTTTTTATTTTTGTAATGCTGCAATCATTATCATTAAAGAAAATAGTTTTTACAAGCATTCTTTAAGTACGCAATATGTATGGTGAGATTAATTAATCTTTTCTTTATGTTACATTTATATTAAAGCTTTTTAAAATGTAATTGTTTAGAAATAAAGCTTTTTATCCAAATTATAATCCTATTTCTTCCACCCTTCCAAATATTCCTGATTCAACACCTGATTGCACAATAAAGATTATTTATCAGTGACAACTGAAAGGTTGTGTGTTTACTTATTTGTTTGGAAATATTAACAAATAAAAGAAAATGATATGTATAAATGTATAAGAGTGTAAATAGATAGTAATGAACTTATTAACTTATATATGTATATCCTAACATATTTCACATAAAAATAATTTTTAAGTAATACTTATGTATTACTTATATAATTATATAAGTAAATTAAAATGAAAGATACATGTTGTGAATAGAACAGTAGTGAATAAAACATAATAAATTAAATAACAACATTAAATATAACTTTATTTATATCTTTCATCACAGCATTGAATCAATATTTAATTATTAATCAAGTATTCAATGTTGCGATGCAGAATTACATTCACTTGTGATCTTAGGTCGTATAGAGACACATGATAGATGTCAATGTCGGTGAACAAATTGTTGTAGGCTCGGCACATTCCTTCTATGGGTGAGCGTAATCCGAAGTTGATATGAGCAATATGGATATGGAATATGGAAAAGGCATTGTTGGCCAATATCCTTTAATCAGTCACTCACATCATTTACTAAGGCCCTGTTGTTTCAAGTTGGATTAGAATAAAAGTTCGTAAAAGCATAGATTTTCACAGAAACGAATCGTTTGTTTGGTGGAAAACGTTAAAATCTATGCTTTAAACGAACTTTTACTTTGATAAGCCGATTCCTACACCAATATTCATTTTTAAAAATCTTTGGAAACTTCAATGAATTATTTATTTTTTATATGCAATAGTAATTTCTTCGAGAATAATTTACTTTGGATGATAAAATTCTTCTATTCTTTATATTCTATTCTATATATTAAATTCTATATATTCTATATATTAAATTCTTCTATATATTAAAAAAAAAACACAATAATTGTAGTATGTTATAAAAAACAACAAAATATATTGAAAACATATCGACTGCCCCCAACGAACGAGGCAGTAACTCAAATAAATCGATTTTTCAGGGGGACACTTTTAAGTTTCGAACCGGATTTCTAATTCTTTTTTTAATCTTCTCAATTTTCTTTTTGTGTGTGTAGGTAATATTTAAGACGATCTTACTAGTAATTGAGATATTTTATTATAATTTACATTCCTACCTACTTCGTTATTACATGGAAGAAAAATGGTTAACTGATTTACTAGTTTTGTAAAATTCTTATTTTTATCTGTTAAATATTGCATTTGAGATACTGCTATCTTTGCTGTAGGTAGACAATCATGGCCTAAACCTAAAAATAGTACTAACTCAAATACCTAAAATATTGAGTTACTTCCTCGTTCGTTGGGGCAGTCGATATTGATAACAAAATATATTGATAACAAAAAAATATATATATTGAAAAATAATGTTAAATTAAGAAATACAAATTTAAAAAAAAAAAACACAAAAAAGGTATCTCGATAACTGACAAAATTTTAGATATGTTTATATTATTTCATATTTCACACCTCATGTGCAAGTTTTTTGAAAATTATTTTGTATATAACTTCTTGTTTGTCGGCTCAAATATTTATGAAAGCTTAATACTAAAGAATACCTAATAGAAAGCCGACAAAACAAAGTGTGTTTAACGTAATTGTAATAAAACTGTAAAGATAAGCTTGACTTTAATAAAAAGACAAATGCGAACGACTTTAATTTTACAAAATTCCAGCAATTCCGCCAAAGCTGCGTCTTTTTTTTTTGTTTATTCTGATAATCCTTGTTTGTAATTTGCCACAAACTAGGTAATTCTTTAAATGTAACAATGAATTCAATTACAAACTCTCGGTTTGTGCTCATTGTTATGCGACTCACGTGTCGTTACTTCCGCGACTCAAAGCGAACTGAGCACTAGTGATGGGTATGCTCTATACTCACTACTACAATGTAGTACTACATTACATTGAAGTGCACACTTCACTCGTTTTGAAGTGTAGTGCACACTACAAACTCTTTTAAGTTATTGAAAGTATATACTTCAAATAGTACACTTCATTTCAAAGCGAACACTACAAAGTACACACACTTCAAAGTTATCGAAAGTATGACAAACATACTTTAAATAGTACATTTTTTACGTGAAATTTTTGGGAAGTTGATGTAGATAAATGAAGAAATCTCTGGAAACTGTAACAACCCCCCCCTTTGGTTTGAAAAATTTTGGGACCGAACGAAGAAATTTTTGGGAAGTTGATGTAGCTTACTTACTTACTTACTTACCATCACGCCGTTTCACTGCGGGGGTAGGCAGAGAGGATAGAGTGCCATACTCTTCTGTCCTGACATACAACTTTCGCTTCGTCTACATTCATACATCTTCGGATGCAAGCTCGACGGTTGTTCTGGCTTCTAACAGGACCATCTTCCAGTATCTGGTCATGCCACGTCTTCCGTGGTCGCCCTCTCTTTCTGGCGCCGTCAACACTTGCATCATATATCTTTCCTACCATTCTTTCCTCATTCATTCGCTCAACATGCCCAAACCACCTGAGCGACCCTATTTTATTCTCTGTATTATGCTACGATCAGCTTTACATTCATTCCTAATATCTTCATTCTTTACTCTATCATACATGGATTTACCGCACATACGTCTAAGGGACCTCATCACCACTGCATTCAATCTACTTTCGTTCCTCTTCTGCCAGCTCCAGGCTTCACTTCCATACATTAGTGTCGGTACCAGAACTCCATTATATACCGCCAGTCTTGCCATGTTGTTGATGTAGCTAAACGAAGAAATCTCTGGAAACTGTAACTGTAACAGAAACTGTAGTTTTTGTTGATGTAGCTAAATGAAGAAATCTCTGGAAACTGTAACAGCCCCCCCCCTATGTTTTTGGAATCGAATTAAGAAATCTGGTTGGCGATTTTTTTTTTAGGTCGCCAAAACTAAATATTTTTCTTGTTGACCTTTTTTTTTTGTTTAGCTCGCAAAATTTTTATTTGGGAAAAAAATATTTACTTCACTAGTACTACAATTTTGTAGTACAATTATTTCATTTCATTACTTCACTTCATTAATATTACAATTATTTCATTATAGTCCGTCTAACTTATCTGAAGAATGGCCAAGTTTGGAACTAACGACGCCATATTGGATTATCTACAGCTGACAGACCTTTGACAGACTTTGTTTTCAGAGGGGTTCACGACTGTTTCGATAGTTTTTTAAGAAAATTTTAGATTGTCACCATGCCAAAAACCATTAAAAGCGGTGTTTGGGAAATAATCTTGAAAATGCACACGTTTTTTGAAGAGGAACAACGTCTAAAAGCCCCAATTATACCGTTTGATTTTGTTCATAGACTTATTGCCGCCACTTCAGGTTAGTGCTGCCATGCAGTTATAATGATTTTCCCATACTTAGTTTTTTATTTTACTATTATACAATTTCTTCAGGTATTTCTGAATCGGCAGTTTACAAAATAGTTAAAGAAGATAAAGTGGCCGTGGAAATGGGCATTAAAATATCTACACCCGGAAAAAAAAGAACAAGGATAAGTAATAACAAAAATAAGGAAAAATTGAATTAGAAGCCGTAAGATGAGAAAAGTTTTGGAACATATTTTATTCGATAATTTTTTTACATAGAATTTTTATTATTAATACTTTTTATTACATAATTCATTAACGAGTTCATTTGTATAGACATCTTTTTTCAAAAATAAACTTTTTTATTTATGCACATTAAAGACTGGTTGTATCAATTTACTTTATAGCAATAGTTCATTTAAAGCATAGATTTTTACGAGAGCGAGTTGTTTGATCGGTGGAAAATGCAAAATATCTATGCTTTGAACGAAAGATAGGGCCGTTTGAAAGTTTAGGGCCGTTGTATAAACTAAGTTGATACAACGGCCCTAAACCGATTGTTACTGTTACTGTTACTTACCTTAGGTGTTACTGAGTTAAACATGGTGGTCGTGATCATTAGGTATGAGACACCGAATAAAACCGGCGCCACACTGCACGGATCTTCCGCCGCGTCTCTTCTGTCGTGGAACATCGCTACATTTCTTTCCATACAATATGCGCTTATTAAACACACTACGCGGATGATTGGTCGATCTATTTACTTTGCCGATTTGGCGCAACGGAAAAAACGCGGCGGAAGATCTGCGTAATGTGGCGCCGGCCTAAAACAATTAATATTGTTGTTTTTTTTTTCCTGAAAATTGTATTTTTTTTTTATTTCGAAAAAACGCCATTTTGTAACGTTGTGTATTTTACGAATGTATATTTTGATAAATTTATTTGTACATTAGTTTACATTTTTTGTTTTTTATCGTGTCGTGTACTGCTTAATAACTTGTTTAAGAAAAACGAATTTGCATAAAATTCCCTACAAATGAGATAATTTTTAGACTATGGGCAGTACCACAACGATTGGGACGCCCTCCTTTATTCTCCAGATAAGTTGGACGGACTTTACTTCACTTCATTTCGTAGTACTACAAATACTTCACTTCATGTAGTTTTTACTACAATTGTAGTGTACACTTTGTAGTCTTCAAACTGGTGAACGTGTGTGTGTTGTAGTCTTCGTTTTGAAATGTAGTTTTTCCCTTCGCTACTGAGCACAGAATATAGATGGAACTGAGCCAAAATGGCGCGCGGGTTTTCGTATTCACGAGCGAGCCAAACAGCTTGGCGCGACGGCATGGCGCGCTGTACCGTTGGGTTTTCACACTCACGAGTATGCCTGCAGATCGGACGCCGTGCGCCAAACGGCACGACACGATGGAGTTTCGATCGTTTGGAATTCCATCGTGGCGCGCCAGTCTAATTGAACTGCGTGGGTATCGACATTCACGAGGGCATTTTGGAGTGATGGCGTGCCATTTGGAACGATGGCACGCTCGTGAATGGGGGCCTTTATTGGATGACAAGCCATTAAATTTATTTTTAAAAAAACATTTCGTCCGCGGAAAGTGTATAAATTGGAGAAACTGTGTCGTACATCACAGATAATAAGGTAACAGATTGTATAAAACTGAAACAGAATCAGAAAATACTGACGCAAATTGCGGGAAAATCTAAAATCCTGATTTCATCGTGAACAATATACCTACATATTCATTGAATAAACATTTACCTACATATTCATTGAATAAACATTTAAACATTTGTAACATTGAACATTGAATAAACATTTGAATTTTGAATTTGAATTTTTGAATTCAACGAAGCAAAATGTAATATTTTGTTTTTAGAGGGGCCCAGATTTAATAAACATCTAGGGTAGGTACCTACTGATTTTCTAAATTGTATCTAATTCACGCTGGATAATTTTATTTTTAGTATCCTATTTAATTTTGAAGGCAAGATCAATGAGACAGCATTAACAAAGTTACGTATGAGGGGATATTATTTACACATTTATAAGCATTGATTAATAAACACTTATTGAGATAACTCAATTTTAGATAATAAAATTTAGCACAAACAGTTCATTGCACCTATATATGATTTTTTGTGGTAGAAATCAGTGCAGTGAACCAAATTTATCTGCTATCTATATTTATAAAATATTTGCTAAAAGCATCAATAGAAGTCTCAATCTTGTTAAAATCTCATCTTGGAGATTTATCGTTAATGGTCTGTATGCGCCTTTCTATTCTATATACAAATTTCAATAGGAAATGAGTCCATTCAATAGAATGGACAATGTTAATGCAATACAGTCACATACTTAGATATTATTAATCCGTGATAAATTTTATCTGTATTATCTGCTGTCTTAAACGGAACGCCAAATTGTCACTGAATTCCGTAATTGATAACCTTCTTAAAACTGTCAACCAAATCCGTCAGTAAATTCAAATAAGATTGCCCATTATCTTTTATTTTCAATGGTGGATAGGTGAGATTATAACGAATCGGAAAATAATCTGCTTGTAATGGGACCGTTTTAAAAAACTGAAACTAGCATCATAATAAAATGTATGTGACACATACCTAAAATGCCTCACTTACATTGTTATACAATTTACACAGATTATAACTGTCTAAATGGACTTTCTATTATACCAGCAATTGTAAATTGATTTTAATATTTAAACATTTTCGTCTCTTGTAGTTTTTCGAATACGACATACAATCATAGTTATGTGTAAACACGCTCGCGATGTTTACGCCCACTAAACTCAATACGCAACATAGTACACGTTGTACACATGTTGCAGTTTAGTGGGAAGGAAGGAAGAAGTGAAATTAAATTACATTACTTAGTTTTATTGATATATATTTTAAAACTACATTATACAGGTAGGTACAGTGGCGCCCTTCGGCTTCGGCTTTCTAAAATGGTTTTGGTTCGGAGAGCTGTTTCTTAAAATGTTTCTTAAAATAAATAGATTTTATGATCTAATTAATACTTTTGATCCAAATTCCTGTAAATTAAATTAAATAGTCAATCCTTGGAGATTTGGCAAACATAGTATGTATTTGAATTCTATTTTTAGTAAGGCCATTATCAAATAGACTGTTTGATAATGACCTTACAAGCCGAAATAGCTGTCCAATTTAAAATAACACTTAACCTGGAGAACTTAGTAATAATATTCATTAAAATTGAATGAAATTTCATTAAAAGTAAACATGGAGTTCTACACAAAAACCATAAATAAAAGGAATTCTAAGTGAAATTATTAAGTTCGAAATAAATGTAAATGATTTCAGAGACTGTATCGATAATATTTTAAGAGATAATTGCGATGAACATTCTGAAAAGGTCAGAAAAGCTAAAAATGCTATTAATATAATTGCAATAAGCTCTTCACTGTCGGAAGGAAAATTTTCGTTAGTGAATAGGAGAGAGTGGAGTTAGTGTGGACAGTTTTTACTCTCGGACCGTTTTCTTTAACACTATTATAGATAGAAAATTGAAACAATCATTGTCCTCACTCTTGGTCTTTTACCTTCAAAACGGCAAAGTTAAATCTTAATGATTTTTTAACTGTATAAGTATAAGTAGTATGTTAGCATAAATAGCGAGGTTGGGAAAGACCCCTTGGCGGGGTCAATATGAACACTTTCCCAACCTCAGGATTAGTGTGGACATAACGAAAAATATTTAAAAAAGGATTCCGAACAATATTTAAACAGTCACTAAATGAAATTTCATTAAAAAAAATAAAAGTGAACATTAAAAAGTTTTTACAGGCAACTGGAAATTGTAGTGAACAAACGAAACATTGAAATGAAAAATATTTCCCAATCTTTTTGTTACTGAAACAGTTGGAGGTGGGGACACTCAATGATTGATTGGTCAGGTACATCAGGGAACACAAAGTAATTAATTATTTTCCTCAAAAAATTTACAGTCAGGTCACTTTTACCCACATATATAACTACTATAGCTAGACCGCATTAAAAAATATGTGTGTTGTTACGTTGCAAAAAATGAACACAAAATAAGTTTTTCTGGTGAGTAAGTAAGCTTTTTTAAACTAAAAAATATTTCGACGGCTCCTACGTATAATATCGTAACCCACAATTCGACGATTTTGAGTTCTTAGTGTATACACATGTGTATTTAATTATATCTTTAATTCCAAGAAAGAAAAATAATTATTTTGCAACAAATAACGTTTTATTATTATAAAATTTTTTTTCCTTCTAGGAATTAAATATATAATTAAAAACATATGAAATACACAACAAACTCAAAATCGTCGCGTTGTGGGTTACGATATTATACGTAGGAGCCGTCGATTTATTTATTTGTAATATCATATTGAGGCTTGTAATACGGGCTTGCCAGGGAACTTTTCCACACTTTCTTTTGATTGTGGTCGACCTATAACTACTTAACTAACTAACTTAATATAACATACCTAACTTAACTAACATATAAGTACTTTAATTGTGGAGCAGCAATATCAAAAAAAAATTGAATGCAGTCATCGAGGATTACTAATTTATAATGCACTGAATTGGAGATTTTTTAGGAAATATGAATGCATAGGAAACTAGATTTTGGAAGGGATAGATACATTAAATTTAGAATTCAGTATATCTTTAATTAGTAATCCTCGGCGACTGCATTCAAAACATTTTTTTAATTTTTTGGATATTGCTGCCTTTGCTTTTATACCCCACAATTTTCTTTTTAGTGGTAAGCCGCACTAAAACAAAATAATCTTTTTTATTTTTCTTGGAAATAAAACATTTGAGCTTTCCTCTACATCCTACTATTCCCGTCCCTCATCCTCATATTGAAGTGTGATGTCTTCTGAAGATTAGAAGAAAAACTCTCTTCCCTAATCCTCTTTGGTTTCTGAAAAATAAACCTGCTAGCCCGAGCCTCGGCTCTTTCTTTTTTGGCAGCTTCTTTTTCCTTTTTCCCTTTTCTTTCTAATTCCACTTTCATTTTCACAGGAGCGTTAGTGTAAATCGTACATTTACTTTGTTTCCTTTGTGCAGTTCGGCAAGGTGCCTTAAAAAAGGATCGGTAATCTTCTGGGGTGGTCAACTTAATTTTGAAATCACTGGATTTAGGGGTGGTCACACCTGCCAGAGATGTTCTAGGGTACTCAACTACAGGTGAATTAAAATTTAATGGAATGCTTAAGTCCCATAAGGCTGGACATCCGTTTTGCAAACCATCTAATATCTAATGTGTCAAATTGCGTCGATAGATCAAGCTCTTTCAAGACGTGAGCGAGATACCGTCCGCACTTTCGTCACATATTTATATATTCGTCGCTAAAACGGTGAGGTTTTGAAAAGAAGAGATGGTCATATAACTAACTATTCATATATTTTTCGATTTCGAGCGCTAGCAGAACACCCAGGCGTTGCCGTGGAACTGGTATTTGTGACAAAATATTTACTTATTTAGCTTTCGACAAATGATCATATTTTATTTGAGTCGAATTATAACTTTCTATATAAATTTTTTATAAAATATATTAATAATTCTGCAATCCTTTTAAAATCATATTGCATACCGTAATACGAAACGAAAAATACTGAAAAGTTAGACGCCAACGCACATGTGCACGGCACGTACAGTATTTTTCTTTACTTGTATAGAATCTCGTATTATCGAGGCTAGACAGATCATCGCAAAACGGAAGAAGTGATTCACTTTCAAGGCTCAAAACAATGAAACCTTTCGACAAATTCATATAAAACCTTATTATATGGGAGAAACCAACCGCTATCGATAGTATACTATAATATAATTCAAATTAAAGCAAATTTTGCATAGATATTCGTCTTCTGCTGATTTTGAATTAAAAATAATAAACAGCCGTAAATGACATGTGCACCTACCGCAGGCATCCGGAGACTGATTTGAAAAATACGCCATTTGTCGACATATATTTCATGCTTTGTGTTCCGGATGGGAACACCTTTTTTATGCGGCTCAGTAGTCTTCGCTGGTGGGGCAGAGATCGCCACCAGAATTTGCAGTGAAGCTCGTAGTCCGTGGATATGCCAGAAGTCAAACGCCGAAGTAGTGCTTTTATCGTATTAAAGTCGAAGAAAAAATCCGAAGCGAAGTCCAAGTCAGAAAGCAGTGGTCACAAAAATCCAAGAAAGCAGAGTCCAAAGTAGGTAAGCAGGGTCAGAAAGAAAAGGCAGCAAGAAGATTGTCCAAATAGCGGTTCTCGTACCGACGCGTGGCGTATCAGTGGTACCCGCTCAAAAAATGCATTTTATTTATACAAAATTCAAAATTTCACAAGATTGCGTCATAGCATATTACAGAAACCAATGAGATTGCGTAATTCTGGGAAGGCGCCGCAGCGCTCCCAGCGGCCGAGCGGTGAACTACGTCATTCGCGGTTGCACAATTTCACCGCGCGGCAGATTTCATATGACAGATACAAATTAATTCATAAAAAATGCATTTTAGCTCCCAAGAGACTAATACTGTGTTATTTTGTAATAACAGACCTAGCAGATGATAATAACACAGTTATTTGGACGGGCTGGGTCATACAAGGCCCAAAAAACTAAAATTAAATTTGCCACAAACGGCTCAAATTTTCAAAAATTCATAAAAAATCAAAAACATCATTTTTACAAGTTTTGCTATGACAAATGTGATTTGCGCATGCAAGCGCTCATTTTAGCAGTAATTCCAAATATTTCAGGTAAATATTTACTGAGTTATAGGCATTCAAAAAAGCGCCAAAAACCAATTTCTTTATTTCACTCTCAGGCGCGCCTATATCATTCCACATGTATAAAAATACATTCTCCAGACAGGCATTCAGATAAGGAATGCAATGACACTACATAAGTAGGAATTCGTCCACGGTAAGCCGCTCTGATTGTTGATAAAAAATTCAACTTTTTAATTAATATCCTCCACGGCGAGCCGTGTGCGCGAGCTTACCGCGACGTGGGCCCGCAAACAGGCGTCTACCGTTTCCAAATCGAGAAAAATACAAAATTTTTCTCACGGTCTTCCAGTACTCATTCATTTCATGCTGACCATCTCCACGATGGCGCCCGGTGCAGGCCTTCGGGCCCCCGTGGAGGGTATCCCATATACGCATCTCAGACGGGGGCTCGGAATTGAGTACTAGGCGTTAGAAGTTATAGCCGGTCAGGTAAGTTTGTAAAATCTCTGAATATTCAAAAAACATTTATTGCCCGTCGGCGGATTCAACGGCGGAAAGAAAGAGACGAGACCCTCTGCAGCGAGACTCGTCTCCCGTGTTGGCGAATATTGCGTGCCACACTCATGCCCATTTAGTGTTGGCGAACATCGCGGGTACCGCGTGCCACACACATACTTTACTTTGGGGCGTTACATCGCGGAAGAATCCCTTCGGCTCAAACTTCTAACCTTTGTCCACGCACCAACAGGTGCCAAATAAAAAATTATTTATTTCCATTTTATTCATAAAAATTCATAAAATTCCAATACATTTTTCTCATCAGAGATTCAACATAATGCACATGACAATATTGCATACAAAAAAGGGCGCCAAGCGCTGCTTCCTACAAGACATCAACATATTTTAAAAATATTTTCATAACATATACAAATTCCACACATATTTGTATCGACACTTGTAGCTGGAAATAACATCGGCAGCCAAACAGGCTGCATTTTTCATATTCATTCAACAAAGGGCCAATCTCCGGTCTAGTGTCCGGGCGATGTTGTTCTACAGCTAGTTGGAAGCAGTATGCGCGCGCGGCCCCCCTCCAGTCGCGGCAACAGCCGCTGGGCACTGACTTGCGCGCGCTCCGAGCGGCAACCCGATTTTCAGTAGCGGCATACACGCCTCGTCTCCAATGCAATTTTCTGTATGTAGCGGCTGATTTATTGTGGACACGCGCCGCTCATAGTGGTCATGTTATGTTCTCATTTTTTACATGGCTCAACCCTGTCCGTTCCATACTCCCCCCGTGTGGCCTGCCCGCACTTATCAGGAGGACAGGGTATGCTGCCAGCGCCCTTATGCTGGATTCCCCTTCAGCATGATTATTCTTGTGGCTGGTCGAGTATAATCGCCCGCAGCTGTGCGTACTCGGACGACTCGAATTTGTCCATCGGGCGCCGGGCGGGCTTCCAAAATTCGCCCTCTGGGCCATGTGTTGCGGGGCAGCGCGGGATCTGCGATGACGGCCATCTCGCCTTCCTTAATTGCGGGCGCGGGCTCCTGCCATTTATTTCGGCGCGCCAATGTCGGCAAGTATTCTTTCATCCACCGCCGCCAGAATAAATCGGCCATCTGTTGCGATATTCTCCACTGTCTTTTCAGGCATACATTTTCATCTAGCGCCCCGTATACCGCCAAATGTGAATTGCGGCCGGTCGCTCCCAGCAACAGATGGTTCGGCGTAAGAGGCGCGTCATCTTTCGGATCAACCGATACATGCGTCAACGGACGGCTATTCACAGTATATTCGGCCTCAGCCAACAGAGTCCTCAAGGTTTCTTCCCGCGGTGCCCGCTCCTTCAAAGTAGCCTCCAACGCCCGCTTCACGGCGCGTACCAGGCTCTCCCAGGCGCCACCCATATGTGGGGCGAGGGGGGGGTTGAAGTTCCATTCAACCCCGCTCTCCGCGAGGTGCCCATGCATCCGCGGGTCACTTCTCAAATCCTTCAGCGCGGCTGCCATCTCTTTTTCCGCGCCTCGAAAATTGGTTCCATTATCGGAATATAGTAGGCGCGGATGCCCGCGCCGCGCTGCCATTCGCCTTATAGCGAGTATGGCCGAGTCTGCAGACAAAGACTCGGCGATTTCCAAATGTACGGCGCGCGTTGTGAGGCATGTAAATAGCGCGCCGTACCGCTTCTCTCTTCGCCGGCCGATAGTCACCTGCATTGGGCCAAAATAATCGAGTCCACAATGGTAAAAAGCGGGAGTATTGTAAGCCAGTCGGCAATCTGGCATTTGACCCATTAACGGCGGTTGCGGCTGGCTTTTTCTGTTTCGGCACGCTTGGCATTCATATTTCACCCGGCGCACTGTGGGTCTCAATTTTAAAATATAAAAATTCTCCCGCACATCTGCCACAGTTTTCTCAGTGCCCGGGTGATTTTCCTTCTCATGATAATGCCTTATCATCAAGCGGGCATACGGGTGAGAGCCGTCCAATACTACCGGCGCCCTCAAGCCGGCCGGTATTTCATGCACCGCGGTCTGCTCGAGCCGCGAGCCCATCCGTATAACTCCATATTCATCCAGGCGCGGCGTCAGTGGATACAGCCGGCTGGTCCTTGGGACGGCTCCACCGCGGTGTAAAATTTTTATCTCCGTGCCGAACGCCTCCGCTTGAGAATACAATATCCATGCGCGCTCGGCTGCTATTCTTTCATCGCAGGTGACATCTCGGCCGGGCCGCTCTTCAGCGCGGCGGCGGCAATTCCAAATGAAGCGCCTTATCCATGCCGCGGTGCGCACCAATTTTGTCCATGATGAGAAGCGCTTTATATCGGGCAATGCTCCCCCCGTGGGCGTTCTTCCGGTCACCAAAACAATGTCTGCTTTTTTTTCCAGTACTGTGTTATCTGGTTGCCGCCGGCGGCTCTCTTGCGGCCACGCCGACTCTCCCCGGTGTAGAAAGTCAGGGCCGCTGAACCACATACCATCAGCGGCCAAATCTGGGAGTTCGCCGTCCCGTGTCCCAATATCAGCGGGATTATGTTTAGTGGGGACCCATCTCCAATCGGCGATTTTTGTCAGTTCATCAATCTCTCCCAGCCGGTTAGCGACAAAAGTCGAATACGCCCGGGGTCGGTCCGCAACCAGCATAACACCGTGGTGGAATCGGTCCACAGTACCGTACGGGCTATTTTACAGCGGTACTCTTTTTTCACAGCCGCCGACAGTCGCGCGGCGATAAGTGCCGCTTGCAGCTCTAGCCTCGGTATTGACAGCGGTTTCAGCGGTGCCACCTTACATTTTGCCGAGATGAAGGCTACGGAATTGCCACCCTCTCCTGTCTCGACAAAATAGGCCACCGCGCAGCTCGCTTTTTCAGAGGCGTCGCAAAACACATGAAGCGCGACTTCACTATCGCGGCGGGATATGCACGGGCGCGCGATTTCACATTTCACATTCCTTATTAGCTCGCACCACGCGTACCATTTATCGGCGTGCTCGGGTTGTATTCTCTCTTCCCATCCAATTTTAGAGCGCCATACATCCTGTAATAGGATTTTTGACCTTATTAGTATGCAGGCCAAAAATCCGATGGGGTCAAATATTTTCATTACGGCGCTCAATATTTGTCTCTTTGTCGGGCGGCCAGCCTCCGTTATTTCTGGCAAGTTCACAAATTGAAAAACAAATTTGTCGGAGGCCGGCTCCCATGCAATCCCGAGCACTTTTTCTGCCGTTGTCTCCGCCCCGATAATCCTCATCGGTTCCACCGCTCTTAAGGCGGGCTCAATTTTTTTCAATACTGCAGGATCATTGGAGGCCCAATTGCAGAGCTGCATTTTCCCTCGACGCAGTATTTCAGTCACTTCAGTGAACATTTTTAAGGCCTCTTCAGTTGAATCTACTGCGTCGAGGTAATCGTCCATATAAAATGTAGTTTCAACCGCCTTTGCCGCGGTCGGAAATTCCGTGGCACTGGCTTGCGCAATCCGGTTCCTCACATATTGTGCACTGCTGGGCGAGCAGGTGGCGCCAAAAATCATAGACGACATCTGGTAAGTCGTCGGCACCTGCTCGCCTGGTTGTTTCCATAGAAATAATTGCGCCGCTTGGTCGGCCTCTCGGATTTTTATGCGCAAAAACATTTCTTTTACATCGGCTGCCAGTGCCACTTTTCCTTCCCGGAACCGGAACACACTGCCTAGAAGTGAACTCAGCAGGTCCGGCCCCGTCAATAACATATCATTCAATGATACTCCTCGGCACTTACTCGCGGCATCAAATACTATACGTATTTTGCCGGGCTTGTTTGGGTTAAAGACTGCAAAATGCGGCAAGTAAAACTTAAATTTCAGCGCTTTTTCTTCGGCGGGTGACAAGGCGCGGGCGTAATCTTTCTCAAAATATTCATTTATTTTCGCCCTGTACGCCGTCGCATATGCAGTATCTTTTTCCATTTTTCTTTCAATCCCCGCCAGGCGGTTGGCGGCGCACTGGCGGCTGTCTGGAAAATTCACTTCATCCATCTTCCAAAGAAGGCCCGTTTCCCATTGCCCGGTAGGTAATTGCCGCGTAGTGGCCTTCATAATAGCGGCGGCGCGGGCGTCCTCTCTATTGACGCGGGCCGCGGCAGTGATCCCCAGTGAATCCACTGCAAAATGCGCCCTTATCAGCGCCTCCAGATCGTTATCGGCCGCCGGCACCGTGGCGCCGGAGAGCGCCAAAACCGTCGCGGTGCCGGCGGGTGGCCGGCGGCCAAGCTCGCCGTGTGTGGTCCATCCCAGGGCTGTGCGGGAGCGCAATCCGCCGGTAGGTATTTCAGTCACCTCCCGGGTGACGATCAAATGCGCGTGGTCCTGGCCTATCAATATTTGTGGCTCCACTTCATTAAACTCCGCGCAGTTTCCACCAACACACGCGCGTTCTAAGTCATTTTCATTTTTATTTTTATTTTTATTTTTATTTTTATTTTGGCACTCGCATTTATTTAGCACTTTTTGCGCGGGCAGAGCGAGCTGTTTGACTGTGCTCGCCCGCATTTCATATGCAGCCTCACTCCCCCGCACTGTGAGATTTACATCTTGGGACCGGTCATCTGAGGAACACATTCCATTTGCGCCGTGAATTCTAAGTCCGCGCACCGGTCCGCGGGCCCCGACGGCGCTGGCCACTGTTTCATCGACGAGAGTGACAGTCGAACCCTCATCGAGAAGCGCGTAAATTTTCACTTGGCCTCGGGGCCCACTCACAGTCACCAACAAAACTTTTAGCAGTACGGCATATCGCCCATTGTCCAATTTTGCGTGCCCCACCCCCATTTGTATTATCGCGGGGCGCCGTAACATTCGTCGCGGGGGTGGTAGATGGGGCGGCCGCGGCGGCGCCGCCTGACCCGCGCGGTGGCGCGCTTCGCGGGGCGCCTCGCCCGCCTCGCCGATGTTGATCGCGGCCACGCCCGCCTCGCCCGCCGCGCCCGGATCGATGTTCTTCAGCGGCATGGGGCGGGCGGCGATTTTCTTCTAAGTGCAGCGAGTGGTGGTGTGGTGCTCGGCATCCATTTTCGCCGCACCGCTTGGCCTTGCAGTTAGGCAACATATGCCCCCTTGTCAGGCAATTAAAGCAGACAGCGGCCCGCCTTGCCAATGTCCATCTCTCCCGTATGGGTTTATTCCAATACGCCCTACAATCCAGCAGGGCGTGATTTGCCATATGGCAGGCGCAGCATCTGGCGGCGCTCGTTGACGGTCTACTTTCATCACCGTCTTCCGTCAATTGGTGAACTTGACCGCTTCGGCGGGCGGTCATCTTCTGGCTCGCTTTTGGCCTACATCCGGCGTACGGCGCCATGTCCAATATGTCGACCAGCCAGTCCGATAAGTCCTTTATTGTAATGTTGGTTGGTCCGCCTCTCCTTGAATTCAGCCACATTAATTTCGCCGACATGGGAAGCTTGCCGACCATTTCTGTAAGTAGCTGCGGTGACGTCAGGTATTTCCGGTCAAAGCCATGCACGGTCGCCACCACATTTCTGATGGCTATAGCATAATCGGTCAGCGCGTCTATCGGCGAATCTTCAGTGATCCGTGGGTGGCGGCGGACTCTTTCCAGCATGCTATCAATAATGTCCTCGGAATTGCCGAAGCGGTTTTTCAGTGTCCGCATAATCTCCTCCAAATTCTGTGGGTCCACTAGAAGCGGCGCGACTGCTTCGCGCGCTCGTCCTTTCAGCGCCGTTTGTAGGCGCATAATATTTTCAGGCGGCGACAATCCACATAAAACTGACGACTGCTCATACTGCGCCAGGAAAGTCGGCCACTCGAAGGGGTCTCCGGAAAAATGCGGCAATTCTTTGACGCCTGATTGTCGCGCCAAAATTGCTGAAACCGGCGCCTCTCCCGCAGTAGGTTGTGAGCGAGTGCTGTTGGCCTGGCGTGAATTGAGCGCCTCTTCAATCAGTGAGTTGACCATCCGTCTTTGTTCCGGATGGCTCAGGACCCAATCTCTCGTGAATGTGCTCGGTTCTGGACAACGGCCCCGCTGTCCAGATCGGTCTGATGACACACTCGCGTACTCCTCCATGACGTCATCGGCCGCGGCAACTGGTGGGCGGCGGGTGGTGACGTCATCGGCCGCGACAACTGGTGAGCGGCGAGTGGTGACGTCATCGGCTGCGACGACTGGTAGGCAGCGAGTGGTGACGTCATCGGTCGCGACCACTGGTGGGCGGCGGGTGGTGACGTCATCGGTGGCGGCTGGTGTCGGCCGCTTGGGTGTGACATCATCAGCGGCGACCGAGGCTGGTCGCTTGGATGCCGCCCTGGTCGGTTGCACATTTGCAGCTTCGGATGCGTCTGCCTTTGCTGAGCAGATCCGGATGAGCGCCTCCGCGTGCTCTCGCTGGAGTTCTCGTATGAGCTGCTGTTGGCGTCGGATCTCCGCCGCTTGCCGGCGGACGGTGTCCTCCGTGGATGTCGTGGAGGCCCGGTCCACTTCAGAACCGGCTCGTTCCGGTGCCACAGGCTCGTCCTGGTCGTGGTCTCCCCCAACAGAGTGTCTCGATCCCTCTTGAGACATGGTGGTCGTCAGCGAAGCTCAGATCTCCGGCTCGAACAGGACCAAAATGTTCCGGATGGGAACACCTTTTTTTTTTATGCGGCTCAGTAGTCTTCGCTGGTGGGGCAGAGATCGCCACCAGAATTTGCAGTGAAGCTCGTAGTCCGTGGATATGCCAGAAGTCAAACGCCGAAGTAGTGCTTTTATCGTATTAAAGTCGAAGAAAAATCCGAAGCGAAGTCCAAGTCAGAAAGCAGTGGTCACAAAATTCCAAGAAAGCAGAGTCCAAAGTAGGTAAGCAGGGTCAGGAAGAAAAGGCAGCAAGAAGATTGTCCAAATAGCGGTTCTCGTACCGACGCGTGGCGTATCAGTGGTACCCGCTCAAAAAATGCATTTTATTTATACAAAATTCAAAATTTCACAAGATTGCGTCATAGCATATTACAGAAACCAATGAGATTGCGTAATTCTGGGAAGGCGCCGCAGCGCTCCCAGCGGCCGAGCGGTGAACTACGTCATTCGCGGTTGCACAATTTCACCGCGCGGCAGATTTCATATGACAGATACAAATTAATTCATAAAAAATGCATTTTAGCTCCCAAGAGACTAATACTGTGTTATTTTGTAATAACAGACCTAGCAGATGATAATAACACAGTTATTTGGACGGGCTGGGTCATACAAGGCCCAAAAAAAAACTAAAATTAAATTCGCCACAAACGGCTCAAATTTTCAAAAATTCATAAAAAATCAAAAACAGCAGTTTTACAAGTTTTGCTATGACAAATGTAATTTGCGCATGCAAGCGCTCATTTTAACAGTAATTCCAAATATTTCAGGTAAATATTTACTGAGTTATAGGCATTCAAAAAAGCGCCAAAAACCAATTTCTTTATTTCACTCTCAGGCGCGCCTATATCATTCCACATGTATAAAAATACATTCTCCAGACAGGCATTCAGATAAGGAATGCAATGACACTACATAAGTAGGAATTCGTCCACGGTAAGCCGCTCTGATTGTTGATAAAAAATTCAACTTTTTAATATCCTCCACGGCGAGCCGTGTGCGCGAGCTTACCGCGACGTGGGCCCGCAAACAGGCGACTACCGTTTCCAAATCGAGAAAAAAACCAACATTTTTCTCACGGTCTTCCAGTACTCATTCATTTCATGCTGACCATCTCCACGATGGCGCCCGGTGCAGGCCTTCGGGCCCCCGTGGAGGGTATCCCATATACGCATCTCAGACGGGGGCTCGGAATTGAGTACTAGGCGTTAGAAGTTATAGCCGGTCAGGTAAGTTTGTAAAATCTCTGAATATTCAAAAAACATTTATTTGCCCGTCGGCGGATTCAACGGCGGAAAGAAAGAGACGAGACCCTCTGCAGCGAGACTCGTCTCCCGTGTTGGCGAATATTGCGTGCCACACTCATGCCCATTTAGTGTTGGCGAACATCGCGGGTACCGCGTGCCACACACATACTTTACTTTGGGGCGTTACATCGCGGAAGAATCCCTTCGGCTCAAACTTCTAACCTTTGTCCACGCACCAACAGGTGCCAAATAAAAAATTATTTATTTCCATTTTATTCATAAAAATTCATAAAATTCCAATACATTTTTCTCATCAGAGATTCAACATAATGCACATGACAATATTGCATACAAAAAGGGCGCCAAGCGCTGCTTCCTACAAGACATCAACATATTTTAAAAATATTTTCATAACATATACAAATTCCACACATATTTGTATCGACACTTGTAGCTGGAAATAACATCGGCAGCCAAACAGGCTGCATTTTTTCATATTCATTCAACAAAGGGCCAATCTCCGGTCTAGTGTCCGGGCGATGTTGTTCTACAGCTAGTTGGAAGCAGTATGCGCGCGCGGCCCCCCTCCAGTCGCGGCAACAGCCGCTGGGCACTGACTTGCGCGCGCTCCAAGCGGCAACCCGATTTTCAGTAGCGGCATACACGCCTCGTCTCCAATGCAATTTTCTGTATGTAGCGGCTGATTTATTGTGGACACGCGCCGCTCATAGTGGTCATGTTATGTTCTCATTTTTTACATGGCTCAACCCTGTCCGTTCCAACTGTAATACTTCTTTGAATGGGGAACAAATATTTCAACAACGAAATCCAGAATATCATGAAATTTTACTGTAATTTTGTTTAAATTTTCGCAATTTAAAAACCGCTGAAATTTAAAAACCGCAATTTAAAAACCGCGGTTGCCCTTCTCCTCAAGGTTCAGACAGTGTTCTGGCCTTCCGTGGTTGCGTTCCCCGCCCGAGGGCGCTGTGAGGATGTTTTCATTTCTTATAAATTGGTCTCTATCCGATTTGGAGATTTCTAACGAGCTTGCAAGACTCTCTTTGCTCGCTGCGCCCTCGAAGATAAATATATCTTCACTTCTACTCAGCGACGCGTAATCTTTTAATTGAAACACTACCTGACGATGGAATCGCCTTGTCAAATAAAAGCTTTTATGATAGATCTGTTTAACGGTTGAAGCTGTGGCGTTTGCTTTGAGCCAATACACTTTATCATCTGGATTACCTAATATGGCTCGTTTAAATCCCTCCTCCCCGGCTGACCCTGTCCCCTGCACCCAAATGACCCTGCTGGCCGCACCCGAGCTGGCTTCCGTGAGTCTGCTCCTCAACTCTGCTTGATGGTCTCCGCTGACCACTAGCAGGCCGCCTGATGATGCAATTCTGGCCAAGTCGTCCACACTCACACCTCTCTTTAATGTAGAAAAATTTGCTCTACTCTCAATAAAATTGGGGCGTAAGTTTTTCATTTTTAATACATATTTATCACTCTTTAGAATATTTATAAGATTTGATGAGTCTATGAAACTATTTATGTTTGATGAAAAATTGACAAAATTTTGTTCCCCTATAAAATCTGCTATATTCAAAATTGTATCTCCGATATTCAACATTTCTTTTCCGAAAAGTTTCTTTTGCGAGTCCTTTGTCAGTTCAGATGATATAAAAGAACTTTTAACAACCGGGAAACCCTCAATACTCAGAGCAAACTTGTGATCACATACAAAGATAATCTTTTTAATGTTTGGAAAAAAGGGTCTAATTTTTTCATCAGTTACATAGGTCGAGTCACAGTCAATCACCCATAAATTATTATTGGTAAAATCCTCTGGGAGTTTAGCAATGTCAACAGCTTTGATCAAGTTGTCTATATCTTTCCAACGCAGAAAAGTTTGACATTCGTGGTTCACATACATATTTAAAACTGTTGACAGGTTCCTCAATTGACGGCAAACATTGGACAGCCTGAGCATTTCCAGCTCGCGGTCTTCGGTCTTAATTTGCCAGAAGTGATGATCAGATTCTAAGAAGGCTTTTAGTTCAATACTGTTAATTTTAAATTCAAGTAAATCATCTGGCAAGGGGTTGAAAAACTTTAGATTTATGTTGGAATAAATCATTTTAAGTTTTGCATTCTTCTGTTGATGCACCGCAGCCATCAGCTCTGCGCGGAACCAGCGCACCAACAGCTTAGTACGCTTGACCACCATTTCCAATGTCTCCTCGGAGTCACACATTATGGTATGGTTTTCAATACGAATAGGAGAATTTCCAAATAAATTATTGCAAGTTCCGAAGTCATGCGCATCGAGAAAATTTTGTATCTCATTCATTTGTAAACTATCCCTTTTAAAATCTATCCAAACTTTTAAAAGCTTCAGCTCATCATCTGAGAATACCCTCAGACTGGCGGAGTATTCGGAAGAGGGTTTTTTTTTATAACGTGTTTCGAGCGAATCGCACTCACTGCTCTCTAGGTCGTACTCACCCGTGTGCGTCACATTCTCGTGGAAGGTTTTGTACTCCGTTTTACGCCATATTTTCAGTAAATTTTCTTTGATGTTGCTTACGGGCCAGTCCTTCATTTCGTGTATTTCTCTGTTACTTTGCAAAGCGTCTTTTAAATAAGTCATAATATGAGTTTTAAGATTATATTTAAGAGTAAAACGGTCCCACAAGTTAAATTTTGACACATTAATCATTACCCGGAGGACGCTGCCCACATGTAAGCCATAGGTGTTGATTCTGTTGGGCGCAGACATGTAACTGGTTATATCCAACATTTGTAAGTAATCTGGTCTATCGTACCTAACATCACTTGTATCGATGATTTGCAGCAACATTTTACTGCAGCCCGGACTATCAAAAGCCACGACGTGCGCGTGGAGGCCGTTCCGTGCGTCGCGGATTTTAATGAACTTTCCGCCCTCCGCTTGCAGAAACTTGAGGCTGAAGCCGGTGACCTGGGCCAGCCAGCCGCCCAGGGAGTGCCCCGTGATGGAGAGGTGAAAGCGGAGGTCGTCTGTTTTGTTTGCTTCTTCTATGGCGGACTTCACCTCCGCGGCAAATGTGGCCGCGGAACTCATGCGAGTTGTATAGTTATTAAAAGCAACTCCCATAATATTAGTCCACCAGGATCCAAAATTGCTCGGAATGGTTCCCCTGTGGGCCAGGACCACCTGCTGCCGGGAGGGGCTGTAGAAGGCGGCCCCGAAGTAACCGTTATTCCAGGCATCGTTGCGAGCGGTCGTCAATAGCTCCCAATCATGTAATTTCAGTTCCTGGGGGAGTTTATCTGTCGACTCGCTATACACCGCGTTAGCAAAGTGCGCCAGCTCGGCCGGACTGGGGTAGGGGTCCAATATGATACTATCCAGCGCAGGCAGAAGGTTCGGGCTGGGGTACAGGGCCAAAATGACACTATTCAGTGTCCAGTACACTAGCCAGTACAGTTCCGACATGACATTATCCAGTATCCTTCTTTCAATAAATAAAGGTGGACAGCTTACCGGCGCAGGCAGAAGGTTCGAGCTGAGGTACAGGGCCGACATGACATTATCCAGTATCCAGTGCACTATACAATACAGGGCCGGCATGACATTATCCAGTATCCTTCTTTCTATAAATAAAGGTGGACAGCTTACCAGCGCAGGCAGAAGGTTCAAGCTGAGGTACAGGGCCGACATGACACTATCCAGTATCCAGTACACTATCCAGTACAGGATCAATATGACACTATTCAGTATCTTTATTACAATAGTTAAAGGTGGACAGCTTACCAGCGCGCTGGGGTAAAGGGCCGACATGAGAATATCCAGTTTCCTTTTATTATTAATTAAAGGTGGACGGCTAACCAGCGCAGGCAGGGGGTTCGGGTTGTGGTACGGGGCCGCCATGACACTATGCAGTATCTCGCTATCAATATTAAAAGGTGGACAGTTTTTCAGCACATTCAAAAAGCCCGGGCGACTATACTCCAACTTGGAGTCCACCTCCATGATGAGCACCGAAGAAGCGGTATCGGCCGTATCGAGATCTCTGCAACAAAGAGTGTCAGTTAGAAAAGTACGCAATTAGGTAGGCCCAAGACAGACTAGCCCCTGCATATTATAGGATCATTGGTACAGTGATTGGCCGTTTCAGCCCTTTCTTACTCTGAATGATTATAATTTGTTAAAAATTTGATTTCATTATAATTTTCCTGTAATAAGAGTTGCTTTACATAATATCTGCCTTTATTTGAATAAAACGTAATAAAACTATTTATATTGCATGAATGAATAGATAAAATTTGGTTACTGATCACAGTTTTTTTAATAAAATAATGGAAAAAAATAATTTGTTGTTGCTATCTGCAGAATCTTTTTAAAATTTATTTATAATTTAAATTGACGTGATGCAGGCACGAAAAAACAAAAATAATGGACTGAATTAAATTTTTTTTAAAAACTTGTCTAACAATATCTTCAAAATTAGGTAATTATGTTAGAGTTGGCCATCCTGCCAATTACTATTATTTGATGCGTTCTTCAAGTAATATTCCATCTGGCAAATCAAGTAGTTATAACTAATTGAGCGCCCATCTTAAAATATACTACGATATAAATACAGAACACACATAGAGTAGGTATGTTTTGGTGGTACAGTTAGTGACCTTCTTTTAAAAGGGATTTTTTTAAGTACATATATCATAAAAACTCACCATATATGCGCTGCTATACTATAACCAAAACTAATTTCATTTGATAAGACAAAGTTTAAGGATGATCTCTCCTAGTTACGAGGGGTCAAGAAATCATAAAGCAAACAACACGCTTCAGAAACATTCCATTCAACACCTTTAGCTCCACATTTTTAATAGTTAAGGAACAAAACTCTATTCAAAAAGGACGGGAAATAAATGACGCAGCGGGATACTACAAGAAAAAATTAGTTAAATGTTTATTTTGTAGTTTTGAACTTGCAATAGAAAATTCCTATAGCACTGCAAGTAGCTCTGTCATTCACCTTTATTTTATATTATATTATAATTACAAATACGTTAAATTCTAAACGATGGACTTCTAGTTCCAATAAGCAAGGACTCGATGAAAGGTAGCTGTGTTTTACGACTGATGGTGCCACTGATACAAAATCTGTATACCTTTAATTAATGTTCCGCATGAATTTTTTTTGGTGATTCAATTTCAATTCAATTCAATTCAATTTATTTCATGATAATATGTACATGACAAACAAAATGTTTAAGGCATACATATTAGGAAGTATATATCAAAAATGAAAATATTTAATAAATTAAAAATAACATAAAATCTGGTCAAAGGTGTAGGAGAATCCCACTTCGGAAAACCCCCTCAGACACATGGAATATATCAATACCCAAAGCGATTTTGTTCAGCATAGCTGTGGCTCTTCCAACAGGCATAACCATCGTGATAATTGTTCTTACAGCCATTCATATTCGTTTATATAGCTATAATTAGAAAGAGCCTGTGGCCAATCACATTTTTTTTAAGTTTAATTTTTTTTAAAGTACTAATTTACAGAATAAGTACAATACATGTGTAGGTTAGATAGCAGTTTGAGTAGTCAATAGTTAGTAAGTTGGTGTGTGTGTGTGTACATTCCAACGCGCGTGTGCGAGGGTAAATAGGTCACCTCAAAAGTTTATCCCGGACAGAGTTAGTAAACTGTTTAAGCAAAAATATCAGGATCTGGTTTTAATAGGTATTGAAGTGGACACGTTGACAAATAGCAACATCGGTCAGCGACTCGACCCCCCTTTTGGATGGGAAGACCCGCGGGAAAATCAAAGTGACGTTGCACGCCGCACATAAGGAGCGTGCACCTTCGACAGCTGTCGTCCGTGAATGAATATCCGTGTTGGATGAAGAGGGCCCAGGCCGTCCGATCCAAGTGACTCTGGAGGATGTTGTCCACAAAATCCAGGAGACCGCCGGGTGAAGAACAGAGAGAAGGCTAACAAAATTGGCCACGTGAAAGTGATCGCAATACAGGTGCCACGTTTGCTCACAGTGTTACAAAAACTAAATTGCGTGACAACTTTGGACATGCTTAAATCAGAAATGAAAGGACAGTCAAAAAAGTGGGCTTCACCTGGCGGAACAGTTCCAAAGAAGGCGATAACGGTTCTATCGGCCAGAAAAGTAATGGCTGTTGTTTTTAAGTATTCACGAGGCCAAATCCTTACCAACTTGTTATTGGGACGATTCGATGCTAAATTGATCGAATTGAAAATGGCTATTGCCGAAACATAGGCCTAAATTGTGATCAACAAATCATATTTGTTAGATAACCTAAAATAGTAGGAATTCAGCTGGATAAGTGTATAAAACTGAAAGAAGACTACGTTGAGAAATACAAAAGTAAGAAATATATGTCTGTCCTATATACAAGCGCGGGAGTTCTGAAGGTAGAAAACTCAGGATCGGTTGGGTTAATTTCCCGACTACCTATTTACTTGGAGCCCAGTACTGTGTGTTCTAAAAATGTGTGCGCCGAATTAGCACACTGGTCTCTTTGAATTTAAAATCGCAAGTTGAAATCTCCCAAGTCTCGAACCGTGCATCGAACTCACCTCACTCGACCGCAATTTGTCATTTTATAATAATCTATTAATTATAATAATCTATTTCTATTCTATTATTTTTATTTCAAAAGACTTACAAGCTTTATAAACTGTATCGATCTGTGATTTGTACAAAGTCCACACGTCCGACCACAAAGCTGACGCTATAAACAGCAAAAGCAAGAACCATTCCACTTGTCGTCTTCTGTACTGATGTGACAATCCTTCTTGATCATTATCAACAAACAATTTAAATCGCTGTCAAACATTTAAAATGACGTTTAAATGACGTGTTGCCATGTGCAAAATTATAGACTTTTGAAAAGTGATTTGAAAAATATTTTTCAAAGGTTGTACGAAAACTGGGGTATGTTGTTTGCATAAATTATTTTAAACCGAAGCCTCCCTAAGGCCCGGTTGTTTCAAGTTCGATCAAAGTAAGCGGAAATCCTGGCTTAAACTGAGCTTAACCTCAAGGTCACGCGAAATCTCGAAGAATTGAGTTGTTTCAAATTATAATCTGTTAAAATCGGATTAGGGGTGTTGCAATTGTGTAAAATAAAAATCATAGACAAATGCATGCCAAAATAATTTTGCATATGGCAACACATAATTTAAATTTCATTTGAAGCAAGCAGATCAAAGCAGATGTTTCGAAACATGTCATCAACAATGCTGTTTTACTGAAGATTTCCACAAGAAGATGAAAGGAGACTAGTGGGCCGCATTACGCAACTAATTTAATGTTTTGTTGCTTTGTTCCCGCCTAAATGCGTACTGTCCAACAGATTTTCGAAGTAGATTCGAGAATACGATGAAAAGCGTCAGGAAGGTTAGTTATTGACGAAATTAAATGTTATCTTACCTGTTTAGTGTTTGCAAGAACAATACGTTTTTGAGTTAATATTTCATGTCATTGTCGATGTTTTTGCAAAAACGTCGTAATTGTCAGATATTCGTTTTAAATACAAAAGAACACATTCATTAATTCAACATTCAATGCGGCTGTCAAAGTTGTATAGTTTCGAAACTTTTGAATACGGAACCGTTTTAAACCGAAAGTCGAAAACATGAAAGTGGGAAAGCACTTGCACTTTTTTTTAAAAATGCACACGTTTTTTATTCGTCGCATCATATGTCTGCAATTCTGCAGTGATAAATGCGGTTTCCCATTGAACCTATTAAATCTTTTCTAATTATTTAACTACTAATTAGATATTAATATTCTGAAATACCCTGATTTGTTCTCGTATTCAATGGCATTATTTCACAATTAATAATCAGCAATTTATCGGCTACTAACTATCCAAAACATTTTTGATAGCATTCTGTATCCACCACTGACTTTTCATCCAAGATTTGTTCCAATTCCATCATTGTTATTGTGGTTCACCTCTCATATAAAATGCTGTAGCAAATATCAACACGATTTCATCTTAGCTTATCGTATCAGTACTACTAGTAGTATTTTGGCGGGACTCGAACCCGCTTCAGAGTATCGACTGGGCGATTACAAACGTCGCCAAGAATCCAGTTCCTAGCTCAAACGTCGTGGTACGGACCCCGACATATATTCTCTAGTGCAAAGGGTCTTCAATTTATTTCTCTCATACATTTCCCAAACAAACGGGCCTAAAGTTGCAACAACACAAGTAAAATAAGTCACAATACACCCAGGTTTGAGTAAATCATGTAGACTTCACCGGGAATCGAACCCGGAACCCTCGGTGGGAGAAACCAGTGTCATGCAGTAGCCACTGAGCTACGAGGGCCGAAATCTGATCCATGTGTGGACCTTTTATTTTGTCCTTGCTCATTTACAATTCTCCATTCCCTGACTTAAACTGCTTTCAGCGCCATATCGGTAGGAAAACATCCCAGCGATTGTTTCTTTATTCCACTTACTAGCTAGAGCCAGCTTTACATCAGCTTCTTAATTGTACATTCCTCAGTCTATTGAACATATATTTTACATCTGCCTAAGCGACTGCATTTGCATCTCATTCAGTCTAATTCCGTTAATCTTTGACGATTCCCGGCTATACTTTCATACAAAATAGTTGGCACCAGAATTTAATTATAAATCACTATCTTGCTTCTTGTGACAGGTTTCTATTGGCCATAGCAGCATTCAGGACCATTTATCTTATTTGCCATATTTTTCCTCTTTTCGATATCCTTCCATCAATAGCGTTCATCATTAACTTTTTCAGCATTAGCTTTCCTAAAAAACTTACTTTTAAAATATACAATCTCATTTTATTGTTCTAAGCATTCATTAATTACCATTCCATAATATTTAGTCACTCTCTCGTCTCTTTTAAACACCATTACTTTTGACTTGATAACATTCATCGGAAGTTTACTCTCCATGCATACATCGGACATCCTGGTCACCAGACACTACAGATCAGCTTCACTATCAGCTACAAGTACTGCGTCATTTCCATATAGAAGGTAAGAAATGGTGATTCCGTCCGTCCTTATTCTATTTCTGATTCCTTTAGTTCTTTTGTAATATCAAGACCTGAAACGAATGCCCGATTTATTCTTATGCACCACATTCAGTCAATACTTTCTATAACTTTCATCTTATCATTGTGTCGCTTGCTTTTCCATATCCATAAGGTACAAAAAGTTCTTGATTCTTTTAATTTGATTTTTCTATGAAAATTCCCAAAACATTTCCATCATCTGAAGCAGTCAGAAAACCTGATTCATACATCCTCTACCATTCATGAATGCTCCTTGTACACCCCCATTATTATATTTTATCATCATTTACATTCTTTCTATGAAAATTCTCCGATACAACAGAGCTCAAGAGGCTAATGGTCCAATAGCTTATCCATACGCGCCCTTTTTCTTAACACAGAGGCATAATAACAGACCTTCTCCAATCCATCCAGAAATTTGGCTAATGGTCCAATAGCTTATCCATTCGCGCCCTTTTTCTTAAGGGGGGGGTAAGGTTTTTAACTTTTTTTTTGCATTTTATTTTTAATTTTTTAAATGAATGTATAACATCGCAAGAATATTGTGTCAAAATTTCAAGTCAATCGGAGCAAAATTGACGAAATTATGAACATTTGAGCGATACTCAGACTGATTTTCTATACCTGCTCGGGCAGCTGAGAGACGCGCTCACCTGAGGACTACCGGACGTGCTATTGTATTGGAAGAGTTTTGCGTAGACAAGGACAAAAATATGCTGATGATGAAAGCTCTTTGCTGTGTGGACATGGCATCGACGATTATGTGTAAGTATAAAATAAGTGTCGAGTTTTATTTTGAATTTTACAGTGTGCAAAACTTTAAAGCGTTTTCCCCACATCTCACGTTTTCAAAGTCGGTGTCCATCATAACTTCAAAACTACTGCACCGATCCTTTTGAAATTTTGAACACTATTTCTGTACATAATTTACGAGGTAACGCTGGAGAGTTTTTTTTTCAAATTTGTTAATAATTTATATTTTTTAATAACAATTTAGCAGATTTTTTTTGCAAAAAATCGCGTTTTTCCCTTCAAAGTGTTCCAAAAAAATGAAACATTGAAATTTCAAAAAACCCTCTCAGCGTTACCTAGGGAAAACTATTATCTAACGAATGAATTTTGATTTTTTGATTTCAGATGATCCAGCACCAAGTTAAGCCATGTATTCACTAGGGGACAAATTGTCCCTCAACAGCACGCGAGTCTACGTGACGTTGCAACGTCGTGCACTGTTCCACGACGTCGCGCACAACATAGCGAGGCATTTCTACGTGCCGTGGCAACGTTGCCATGCACACGGTACCCGAGCGTACTCACTGCAACATTCCGCGGAGCGTCAGTACCACGTGGTATGTTTACGTGAATTTTTTATGTTTATGTTTAAGTGAATACGCACGCGCTGTATCTGTCAAGATGACAATGCGGGGAAACGAAATCGTTCTTGAACTCATCGAGCTGTATCGATCGAAGATCGCATAGAATGTTCGTCCTTCTTTCTCTTTGTAGTAAATAATTTCGCATTCTCCTCTTTTTTCCCCTCTTACTTTTCGATAAACTCATTAACATAAACAGATACGCGGCTGTCATCATAACCTCATAGAGCGATATATTTCCGCGACCTCTGGAAAACAATAATTATTTGCAAAAAGGACCTTGTTTTTAATAATATTCAATTTACTACAGTAAAACCTCGTTAATTTGAAATTGCGACCCAAAAAAACATTTCGAATTGCGCGGAACCCCGTTTTCGCCAAATGAGATACCGCAGCTGTCATCCATATCCTCATCGGGTGACGTTTCCGCGACAAGATATGAGAGTCCCGGTGTGTACACGTCAAATGACCGCGTCATTGTCCCCGAAACATGAGCGTAGATGTTGATGCGACATGCCGAGCGGAATGTTTCGCGATTTGTCCCCTAGTGAATACATGGCTTTATGATGGACACCGCAATTCTACTTTTTTCCGAGATACGTCCGAATAATTGCTGCCATTGCCGTATTTTGTAATATTTCTTCTTGAAAATTTTACACAATATTTTTCAAATGTCATACTTTAATGAACCATTGGTTTTAATAAAGATATTTAAACTGTGTCGTCACAAAAAATTCACAAAAACATGCCTTTTTTGTACGAATTAACCTTACCCCCCCCCCCTTAACACAGAGGCATAATAATAGACCTTCTCCAATCCATCCAGAAATTTGGCTCTCCTCTAAACTTTAATTACTCGTGGCTTCTTGATAATTACTGGCCACCACCCTTAAAGTAGGAATCGGAAGCAATATTATCCTTGCACCTAACCTAAGCTTTGTAATTATTCGTGTCATTCAATGCTCTTCTATCATTATTTATACCACAGTTTTCTCATTCACACTATTTCCGTCAACCAAATATCCATTCGACACCCGAGAAGGAACATCCCATTTCTTCAAATAAATCCTTTCCTCTATTTATTTTCATTCCTCAATATCCTTCCATTTTTTACTTTGTTGCTTTTACACTGCATCTTTTAGTACCCCTGGAAGACTTTTTAGAAGTTCTTAGTCAATTTTAATCCCTCAAACCCACCCATATTTATTTCACACCATGCTTTACTTTTCTCTTTCATACAACGGAGATGTCCTTCGCTATTCTATTCCCCTCCCTATTCTCGATGCCAAGAAATAACACTCCGCTTTTTTATTCGTTCATAAGTTGTTACATCGATTCATAGACAGTTTTTCGTTTCGGTGATTGATCACAGAATTATAATTATTTTATTATTCTTTTAAATAGAGATGTGAACAGGGGATGCGGGCCGTATCAACAATATTACTATTTTCAAAGTAAGATAAACACTTGTGCTATGAAAATAGGACTAACTTGCTAGTGTCCTGGAATAGGGCTCGAACCACCGATCACTAGATCACTAAGCGAGCGTCGTGATCACTACACCAACGAGCTACTCGTAAATGGACTATACTTTAGATGAGAAATATAAAAAACATACTGACATCATTTTACAGGATTACCGAGAGGTCCAAAACTAAAGAATCATTAGTTTTATTTTAAGTAGTTTTATTTTAAGTTAAGTAAATTACAACAATAACATCAAGCTGTCATCTTATTGAAGTGCTCTGATTTATATATAATATTTTGAATGGAATAAGACTTTATAATATTGAATTCAGTGAATCTGTTATATCAAAACATGGCGGCAAACGTACACAATTGTTTTGGGTGTAATAAATTAATTAATAAAGGAGGCAGTATTAACTGCAGCTCTTGCAAACAATGGTTTCACAAAAAGTGTAGTGGACTAGACAGTGTTAATTTTAATAAATTTGCTGCGGAATTTAAGAAATATGGGAAAATTAACTGGAAATGCCAGTCATGCATTTCGGAGGTTAGCATTATAGAGTCTGACAGTGAGGAAGACGGTGATGAGGATGGAATCAGTGCTTTGCCGACGCTGACTAATCAGATTGAACATCTTTTTAAGAAATACCTAGCTCCTTTCACAAAAAGAATGGAGAACCTTGAGTCCAGTGTCGCTGGTATTAGGTCTGACCTAAATAAACTTAACGACAGCACTAAAACAGCTGCCAAGCAATACACGCAACTGAGCAAAAGAATCAGTGCGGTAGAAGATAAAGTTAACGCAGGTGGTGTCATACCAGTCACACCTGACGGTATTATCTCTGAAATCTACGAGAGGCAGAAGTGTGAAAGTAAGGTTATTGCTTTAAACGTCCCGGAATCAGAAAAGCTTGCCGGCGCTGACCGGCTCCAAGACGACCGTGACAGGCTTTCTACGATAATTCCTCAGGAGGTATCTGACTCTGTACCTAACATGAAACTACGTCGACTTGGCAAGGCAGCAGAGGGGAAGACCCGACCCCTACTACTTGAAACTCCATCTGCTAATGAAGCGAGGACTTTATTGAAAACAAAACCGTCGGAAGGATCTAGAGTGATCTTCAAACAATACCTTACACCAGCACAACAGAAGCACCTTCAGGAGCTGAGATCTGAATTAAACGCTCTGGTGGACAATGGAGACATAAACAAGACCATTAAATACGTCAATGGAATTCCAAAAATAGTTGACAAACGTACATTTTGCCCACCAAAATCAAAAACGATGCACAAAGAAAAATAATTTACAAATTTATTATCAAAACACAAGAGGTCTTAGAACTAAACTAAATAGTTTTTTAACCTCTTCTGCAAGTAACAATAGTGATATAATCTGTGTTACTGAGTCTTGGTTAAACTCTTCTATATCTGATGGCGAAGTAATTAATGACACATTTGCAATATTTAGAAAGGATAGGGATATCAATACAAGTATTTACAGCAGAGGAGGTGGAGTATTTATTGCTGTCAAGCGCAGCATATCAGCCGAGCTACTATCGATCAACATTAAAAACATCGAACAAATTTTTGTTAAAATAAAATGTACAGACGGCGATGTCATAGTTGGATGTATCTACATACCACCGCACTCAACGACCGACATCTATGCTAAACACACCAACACAATCTCATCTATTCAAGCTAAATACCCCAACTCCAAGATGCTCATTGTAGGCGACTACAATATCCCTAGTAGCCTTCCACCAGATGACTGCGAAAATCTCATCTACAACGAACTACTCCTCACTGGATGCATGCAAATGAACGAAGTACGGAACTCCTACGATCATCTCCTCGACTTATGCTTCAGTAATTTCTACGTGAAACCAGAGAAATCACACCCTATAATTGACGAGGATGAACACCACCCTGCCTTGCACGTTTACTTTACTAGCAAGGCCAACTTAAAACCACATAGCCCACCAACCTACGCATTTGGACGTGCTGACTATGTAGCAATCAACAGATTCTTCCTTAGGACCAACTGGATTGAGTTATACATGATTGACACTGTTGATGATAAAGTTAAGTGGTTTTATGAGAAAATCAATGAATGCATTGAGTACCATGTTCCAGTCTTCTCAAAGAAAACCAGCGACTACCCGTGTTGGTTCTCAAAAGAACTCATAAATAAAGTTAGGCAAAAAAAAGAGGCACACGCGCACTACAAGAGAACACACACAAAACCAGCATATATCCGATTCAAGAAGCTGAGATTGGAGTGCAAAAAACTCAGTGCCAGCTGCTACAGGAACTATGTTACCAGGATGGAGTCCCTGATGGAGACCGATGCTAGCCAGTTCTGGAAATTTGTGAAAAACAAGCGTCGTAATAACCTTGACATTCCATTTGAAATGTCTTGGAATGAGAAAACAGCTGTTAATGGTGGTGAAATAAGTAACCTCTTTGCATCATACTTCAGGAGTATCTATACTATTAACAACGCTGCCCCAGCGGACCATACTACTAGTACTCGAAGCGTCAAAGATGCTAACTTATCGGAATTTAGCGTCACCTTTGATAACGTCTTTAAACAGCTAACGAGCCTGAAGGTCAGCAAAGGATCTGGGCCCGACGGTATACCGAATCTCTTCCTAAGGAATTGTGCAGCCGGTCTCTGCGAGCCCATAACGCATATATTCAGCAAATCACTACAGCTTGGAGTCTTTCCCTCGGCATGGAAACTCTCGTTCATAAGCCCAATTCACAAATCTGGTACTAGGTCTGAGGTAACTAACTACCGCCCGATATGTATACAAGTTGCCATGTCAAAGCTTTTCGAGAAACTAATTCTTCCTCAACTTACATTTGCATTCAAAAATATAATTACTACAAAGCAGCATGGCTTCTTCGGTGGCAGATCTACAACAACGAATCTGTATCTATACATTAACTACATACTCAATGCTCTGAACCAGGGGGTGGATGTACATGCTATCTACACAGATTTCAGTAAGGCTTTCGACATGGTAGACCACGGAATCCTGATTGACAAGCTCGGTCTGTATGGTGTGAGAGGCACAGCATTAGAGTGGTTCCATTCGTATCTAACTGGCAGATTCCTACAAGTCAGAGTTAATGGATTTATCTCTGAAGAGTATGAAGTATGCTCTGGTGTCCCTCAAGGGTCACATCTTGGTCCAATTCTCTTTAATATTTTCATCAATGACATCGCAGACAATTTACTATCCGATTACCTACTATATGCAGATGACATGAAAATTTTCAGAAGAATCATGAATGACCAAGACTTAGAAATTCTTCAGCACGATCTCAATGAACTCCACAGGTGGTGTACTAAAAACAAACTAATGTTAAATATCGGTAAATGCTCAGTAATGTCATTCTCTAGATCACGAAATCAATATCAGGCTAATTATCTCATTGATGGACATCATCTCCCGATAGTCACCTCGGCAAAGGACCTTGGCGTTATTGTGGACCATAAACTGAATTTCTCAAGCCACGTGGAGAAAGTTGCGTCACAAGCTTTCAAGACACTTGGTTACATCATTAGAGCTGGGAAGGACTTCAGCAATGTCTACACGCTGGTACGACTATTCGACAGTCTTGTGAGACCGATTTTAGAATACTGTTCTGTCATTTGGTCGCCGTATACCAATAAACTAATCAATCAGCTCGAAAGAATACAACGCAAACTATGTAAATGCATCGCCTATCGTACACGATCACCAGGAGATATTGAGACCGTATATAACAGATTTAGAATCAGCAAACTAATCACTCGAAGACAATTGTCTGATCTGACCTTCTTCTACAAATCTGTCAACGGACAGATAGACTCGCCCGAGATCCTGGAACAATTTGGCATTATCACTGCTAGGCCGGATCTAAGAGTGCGTAGATTGTTAGAAACCACTAAATCCACAAAAAGTTACGTGTACAATGGCCCAAGAAATAGGATTGCCAATCTGGTGAATAGCCACTGTGTTGATATCAACTTCTTCGATGAATCATACGTCTCATTCTCATCAGCGGCAAAAAGATTGTTATCACAGTATTAAAATTACCCTCAACCCTATATGATTATACCATGTTGTTACTATTCTAGTATTGTTTTTTTATATATGTGCAATTTTTCTAATCCATTCATTTAAGTCTATTATTTTTGTAAAATCAATGTATATAGCCGATTGGCGTATGAATAAATAAATAAATAAATCAATTTTGGACTGTTATCAATAGCAGAGCTATTATGAGTTGCATGACAAAAAATTTAATCTTAGAATATAGAATTTCGTTGCTGTGGAACTTAAAAAACCTGATTTAATTTGTCAATTTTCACGAAATTCATTAAAGTGTCAATGTCTCTAAAACTAACGATTTTATACTGGTTAATATTTTAATATTCTGGTCAGTCATGAGTTGGCATTGAGTCGAAAGAACGACTTATACATTTGGGACACTCTGTATACGATCATGATATGAGAATGTCTGAATTAGAAACAAAAACGCCATTGCGACGAGAATACGATTATCTGACAAAGAGTGCCAATTTCAAAATTGATAATTGATTTTGAAAGCATATTTGTGAGTTTTAGAATCCTTTATCAATCATATCTGTGACGAATGTGCGGACGCATGGATGAGTGAGAGGCAAGCGTGCGAGCGAGACGCGTAGATGGCGCCCGTGCTGTTGCGCCGCACCGGGCAGAACGAGATTCACCGGGGTCCGAATCAGTTGTACATATTGTATCATAAGTAGTGTCTCCAATAAATGTTATTACCTACGTAACGCGTATTACTGGAAGAACTCGATTATTCCCAAGTGCGTAGGCCGAGTAATATTGCCTACGCACGCAAGAACATCACAATATCAAAGCATTTTAATTTTAAATTCGGTTTCAAATACGTTTATCATTCAACTTTGTTTCTAATTCCCTCATATATGATGTAAAATTTAATACATTTATGTGTGTAAAAATTATATTATCTATTAAGTGAATTAAGTGAACTATAAGGCAAAAATTAATAAACTGCCCTTATTCACTTAAGTCGAGTAGAGTAATAATAAATAATCTGATTATATAAATAAGTGCTTAAAACCGAGTACATTTTTATTAATCATATTATTAATGTCACCACAGAGTTTAGGCTTTCTTTTTGAAGATACAAATCAAATTGTTTCTAATATTATTCTACATATAATGACCTGGACTTCTATGAGCACACATAACAGATTAAATTTATTGAACAAAGTAACATATTTGTATAATTATTCACCCTTAAATAATTTTATTAAAAAAAAGGAAAAAATATACAGTATTGGCACGCAACACAATTTCTTTTATCTCATCATCCCACCATGCACCGTCTTTCTTCTTTTTATCGACACACACCGCACATCTCCTGGACTGACTGACTCACACAAATTCTCACTGATCTGTTCAGATGCACTGTCATTGTTTGTGTTGCAAATATTTTATTTATTTCAATATACGGTACAGATATACCTTTTACAATAATATATACAATAAATCCAAAAAGTAGAACAGCAAAAAATTACAGAATTGACATGGTATAGATAGTTGTTTAAAGTTATAACAGTAAATTTAAAAAATGAGGTGTGAAGTATATACGATAAAATATAATTTAGAAAAAGGGTGTGTGAAGTATAAACAAGGTTAAACAAATGGATATAATAATTTGTTTGTGATAAAATTTTGGATTTAGGACGGCAGGGTGTAGAACTATCAGTAGCGCATCATTTTATTGTGTTAAACTGGAATTGAAAAAAATCAGAAATATGCGCATAGGTATTACCAAGCCTATGCAGTCAGAGTACAAGAGAGTTAATTTTTTTTTAAAAATTATTTATTTATTTATTTATTAACGTCCTATATGGCTTTTACAACAGATACGTGCCATCCAAGGTAATCAGGCCTCCGTTTTAACGGGGAGGTCCCAGAATCTATGGATAACTTGCTCAGACGGAACGCTCGGTACACCAACTACAACTGTAGCCAGGGTCCAGCAGCATCCCTCCCAACTCCCCCCTACTCGAGCCATCCAAGGTAATCAGGCCTCCGTTTTTACGGGGAGGTCCCAGAATCTATGGATTACTCGCTTTGGAGAAACGTTCGGTATACCAACTACGACTGTACCCAGGGTCCAGCAGCGTCCCTCCCAACTCCCCCCTACTCGAGCCATCCAAGGTAATCAGGCCTCCGTTTTTACGGGGAGGTCCCAGAATCTATGGATTACTCGCTTTAGAGGAACGTTCGATATACCAATTACGACTGTACCCAGGGTCCAGCAGCGTCCTTCCCAACTCCCCCCTACTCGAGCCATCCAAGGTAATCAGGCCTCCGTTTTTACGGGGAGGTCCCAGAATCTATGGATTACTCGCTTTGGAGGAACGTTCGGTATACCAACTACGACTGTACCCAGGGTCCAGCAGCGTCCCTCCCAATTCCCCCCTACTCGAGCCATCCAAGGTATTCAGGCCTCCGTTTTTACGGGGAGGTCCCAGAATCTATGGATAACTCGCTCAGGAGGAAGGCTCGATATACCAACTACGACTGTAGCTAGAGTCCAGCAGCGTCCCTTCCAACTCCCCCTTACTCGAGCAATCCAAGGTAGGCCTCCGTTTTCATATGGAGGTCCCAGATCCCATGGAGAAAATATCAAACAACGCCAAATTGGTTACAAAATAAACAGATAAGCTAAAACCTCTACAGTAATTAAAAAGGCTTTGGTAAGAGTTGTTGTATGTGTGTAAATTTCGAGGATATCTCAAGGGTATTGTAAAATTTTAAATAACAGCTTTTTTAAGAGTACGAAATAATAATAAAACATCTTGAATTGCAAATATACAACAATCATTTTACAACAGAAATCATTCTTTCTCACATAAATATAACAATCAACTTACATCTCAGGGCAAGCCTGGCTGCTGGCAGGGTCTTGTGAAGCACTGAACTTTATCTGAAACAAACAAAGAAATGATTAAAGCAACAATATATACTTAATGGATTTATGTTTTGTTAGGCGAAACAGAGTCTGCGAGGCGGAGACCCGGTGAAATAGAGAGTGAAAAATACCAAAAAAATTATCTAGAGGTAATTGATTCAGATCTTTCATGGCGTGAAAATAATTCACATGACAGTAAAAAATATTTTACAATAATTAATTACAATACCTAAGCAGAATTAAGAACTTTCTCTTGATTCACTATAAAATAACTACGCAATACCTACGTCTTCCCTTGCTCGATTATGCGTGTTATATCTGGATGTCAATGTAGAGCATCTCAACAAATGGGAACACCTTCAAAACGCATTCATCCGTTTCAACCTCAAATAATTCCATCACATCTCATCTTTCCGCAATCTTTTCCATCAGCCTACAATCTGGAAACACCCGCAGTATTCATGTTTTATCTCTATAATGTTCTTAAATCCCGACTCACTCCAATCATGGCCTTTCGTTCCGTTCAGCTGACTGGACTTCGCTACCAAGAATGAAAGGGGTTCATAATACTGAACTTTTCTATTTTTCGCACGGTCATCACATCATCACAGACCAGAACTATCTTCAAAAGCAGACTAGAGCAATTTTACTTTTCCTAAAACCTGGCGTTGCCCCCCATCCTACTCGTACCGTTATCACGGAACTAGTTTTGTAGAGTAGGTACGTTGGGAATTCAAACATCCTTTGGCCAGCACGAGGTGAGTAAGCACCAGCAAGCATTGCATTTCTACAGGTGTAGAAATGCAATGATGAGTGGTCGTCCGATGAGTGTACATTTTGAAAATAGTCGACAAGAAATTCAAGGCTTGATAAAAGCAATAGATTGGTGTCTTCGCAATTGGAAGATATAAAAAATCTCAAAATCATATACCGGATAAACTCGAAGTGGCTCGGGGATCTAAACATTTTAATGGCTTCAGTAGCTTAATCTTTCAGTACTTTTAATCCGACGGATTAAAACACAGATCAACAGTTTCGCAACAAAGATATTGAGACTAATGTACTTGCCGTTGTACAAAACGAGAAAACAGCAAAACTCGTTGTCGTCACTGCGGAAAGACTAGGAATTTCGCTCGATAAAGAAAACATCTAACAGTCACGTTGTGTTCCTAATCACCACAGCGGTATGCCGAATATAATGGGGACAATCACAAATGAACGCAAAAGGTATGCCTCAGGAATAAAAAAAGATGATTTAACTTCAAAAGATATAGTGGGTAGGTCGGGTCGTTGAAACATATTGACTCCAGTGAAATTACTCTCTGATTGTGTAATCGATAATAACAGTGATATTTCTAAAAAATTTTAACCACTAGGTACTTCTGTACAAAAATACGAACCTTGATCAAAAAATTTGCTATACTCCTGCAAAAACTAAATACGAACAGATTGCAGGCTAGAATCTTCCTACCAAAATAAAATTCTCCAAGGTTATGAATCTGCGAACTCTTCTAATTATATCAATCAAATATAATCAGAGAATCACTTGTGGCTTCAAAAATTGAAATAAACATCGTATATATTAAACTGCCAACAATTTATTAACTTGAAATTAGTGTTCCAGTAATATAAATAATGTTAAAATAAGACACATATTACTTTGTTTTCACCACTTTAATAGATTAAAAAATCTACATGTTTCGAGAACAATGTTCTCTTCTTCCGGATTATTGTGTACTGAAGAAGAGAACATTGTTCTCGAATCATGTAGATTTTTTAATCTAATAAAGTGGTGAAAACTAAGTAATTTGTGTCTTATTTTAATAATAATGTCACCACAAAGTTCAAGCCTTCATACAGAAGAAGAAAAAATATTCTTCGAACAGTTGATAAATAATGTATTGTCGATCATCTTGGTGGACTGGTTATTGAACTGAAAATCAGAACCGTTTGTTGAAAGTGATATTCGAGAAATTGTTTATTGCAAAAATGACGTAATTTTCAGATATTCGTTTTCAAAACAAAAAACTCATTTATTCATTCGACATTCAATGCGGCTTTCAAAGTTGTACAGTTTCAAAACTTTTGAATACGGAACCATTTTAGGCCATAAATCGATAAAACATGAAAGTGGGTAGGCATTTGGACTTTTTTTGAAAATGCACACGCGAAAGAAGTACACCATCTACCGCGTGTACATGAATACCTGCTCTTCCAATTTTATTTTCATGCTACTTTATTCTGTCAAATAACTTTAAGAATATTTATTTACTCGCCACATAATTACTAGATATAATATTTCATTACTCATAGCTACCAAATCTGATTAGAATACAATACTCAACGATTCAACACGATTTTATGAATTGGCTGAAATTGTATGGCTTTGTACCAGTCAAAACCATTTATATTTTAAAGCTTGATTCTTGATGAAGCAACTGGAATTTTTATTGTTGTTTTTCGATCATGTTGTTTCGATATTCTTGGATCAGGAGAAACAATAGAAAATGTTTCTAAGGGAAAAAACAGAAAAAGGCCAATCCTCAAATATGAGAAAGAGAGATAAATTATAATTTAAGAAATTTATGTTCACCTTATAAAAGTTATAAAGATATGACAGCACCTGCAAAATTACTCAAACGACATGAATATCACAATTGTATATTCCGTTGCAACCCATTCCAATTCAAATTCTCCAGCGATGAACGGCAAGATGAATAGATGGACGAATAGGTGCGGCAAGCGGTGTGTTGCGTCCTCTCTGCAGCTCAGTGATAAGGAAAGCTTAGCTTAGTATCTAGACAAAGATGGCAGTGTTCAAAACGGAAAACCGCCCGACGCTTATGTACGGTCACCAGATATGGATGCTAAACGAAACTAAACTAAACGAACTAAACGCTCTAGAGTCCAAGACGCCGAAATTAAGTACTTGAGAGGAGTGACAGGGGTAACAAAATGGGACCAAATAAGAAACTCAACGATCCAAGACGATCTAAACATTGAACCACTGCTACTCTTCATAGAAAAATCGCAACTGAGATGGCATGGGCACGTACTAAGAATGTCTGATGACTGAATTCCTAGCAAAATACTGAGTGCGGTTCCTGAGGGTAGACGTGCAGTGGGCCGCCCCAAACACAGTTGGGCGAGGCAACTCCAGAAACTGTGTGAGGAAAGGATGGGAATACAATGGTCGAAGGCCGCACAGTCAGCGCAAGTCAGGGACGAATGGAGGCGCCTCGTCGATGCAATCCCCGACCCGAATAGGACAAGGGAAAGAAGATGAGATGAGATGAGAACTCATTCCATAAAGCAGAAATAAGGGATTGTGTTGAATTATTTTATAAACACTTAAGACCGCGATTATTAATGTTTTAAGGAACATGAATTAATTAATGTTTTAAGAAACATGAAGCCCCTAATTACATACCTATAAAAAAAGAAGACCTAAAAATGAAAATTAAACATCTAAACAATGCTCTAAAAGTTAATTATTTTTTAAAAATGGGTAACAGAGTGATAGATAGATTTTTTATATCTATCTCTCCAATTGAAATTTTTTATTTATTTTATATATAATGTCATCAATATTAATTTATCATTATATCCGAAAACTAACAATAATATCACAGAATCAATAAAAGCACTTGACCTATACTAAACCATTAGAGCCGAGCTCAATCATTTCGAAGGCATTTAGCAGCGCCTTGAAGAATGTTTCGAAGTAAAATAAGCCTAGAACGTAATTTATTGAAAAAACATACATTTCGAAACGTCTATGACTAAAACCAAATTAATTAATCAATTAGAAAGACATACAGAAAAATCAAATCCACGAATAATATCTGGCTGCTACCGGGATTCGAACCACAGATCTCCTCCTGCCTATTTTAGTTTGCTTCAATTTGTCTCGCTGTCGTAAAAAGACTTTATGGCGAATTCAGAGTATGTCACAATAACTACAATAAAATCTGAAAATCAAAGGATCTAAAAGTTCACAGCATATGAATTATGAAGACTGTTAGTTGCTCAACGGTTCTAGAGTAAAAACTTTGTCGTCCGTCTTATCAATGAACACAATTCTATCAACATTTATGAAACTTTTATATCTATGATTTCTAATCAATTTTACACAAATTAAAAACATATTCATGAACCGCTAGTATTGCTTCTTGTGACAAATTAGCCATAATAGCACTCAGGGCGCCATTTACCTTATTTTTTTCAGTAATCTTCTACTAGATATATTTCTTAGCCCTGGCGTTCCTTGTAATCTTACTTCCATAATTTCAAGTTCTAAGCAGTCATTTTTTCACACTTATTCACTCTTTCGTCTCTTTCAAATACCACTACGTCTGACTTGCTAATATTCATACATAGTGCATACATTGGACTCCCTGGTCACCAGGCATTGCAGGTCAGCTTCACGATTACTCTTACGATTACTCACTGCAAACACTGCGTCTTATCTATAGTAGTAGTGAGTCTGTCCACTGCCGCTCCTACTTCTAGTTCCTTCAGATCTTTTACATAATTATCCATTCTCAAGCCATTGAAAAGCTACGATGATACTACGCATCACTGTTTGATTTTTTTTTTTTAATTTCTTAAAATTTTTGACATGCAAACTTTAACTTGTCGAAGAAACATAGCTGACGTGGTGATGTTATTCAAAATAACACACAGTCTAGTTGATAGTCCGGAACTCCTTCCACGAATATCTTATTACCACATCCCAACTCGCAATAACATACACTCACCTACTTTTCATCTCCCCTTATGTAAGACCAACTCAAAACAAAACTCCTTTATGTACAGATCCACTAATTCATTTAACATAAATGAATTAGTGGATCACATTTACATTTTCAACTCAACGATAAGAACAACGATATCTTCAACGATAAAACAAACAATATCTTCACAACCGCACCCAAAATAATTCGTACAATATATCCTCCCTTCTATTCCCGTCCCACATTCCCCTCCACCCTCTCCACTCACTGTTAAATTAAATTAAATTACTATATTCAGTGGAAAATTTGTAATTGGCATACTTTTATAAACCATTATTTTATATTTGTTAAGATGTTCATTTGCTGTTAATTTTCCCCAAAATAAAATAAATAAATACCCATTATAATATCAAGCTCTAATATGAATGCCAGATTTATTCTGATGCAAGCACTTGTTCCTTAACCCCGCTAACCTTTCAACCCATATTCTGACAAAACCTTCCAGAATTCCACACTTGATCCTTTTCCTTTGTTTAGAGGCACGATAACAGCCCTCCTCCAGTCCATAAGATTGCTCCCCAATGGCTCTCCTCTAAACTTTAGTTAGAGTTTCACGAGAAATAATGGGCCACCACACTCAATGAACTCAGAAGCACCATTGACATACCATACAGCCTTGCAAATCTTTATGTGGTCAATGCTCTTCTATTTTCTCGTCTTATCTCATTCCCACCAAGCTACAAACGTGCCATAATTTTCCCCATATACAAATCATGTAACCCTTAAAAGTATTGACAATTACAGATCAATTTCTCTTATATCAAATTTTGTGAAAAATCATGGAAAAAAATTGTTACCAAAAGATTGTCTCAGTTTCTTAAAATAAACAAAGTAATTAACGAAAACAAATTTCGGTTCATGGAAAACAAAAGTAAACAAGACGCAATTGGTTGACTATCTAACTTCATCCGAGAATCTCTAAAGCAATTTCTAAAACGTTTTGGAATTTCTGTTGACTTAAGGAAAACCTTCGAAAGTATCTCCCACTACAAACTAATGACAAAGCTCTAAGCTAAATCCGAAGCTATCTTAATGAAAGACCAAGTAACGTTTAAATAAATTAAATGCTTAGCACCACCGCTGACAGTTTTGGGCCCCTTACTCTTTATAATTTATATCAACGACATCTTTAAACTGAAATTGACCGGGAAAATCATATCACACAGTGACGTCACTGCCCCCATTGTAAATGATCTTGAGTGGAAGCAGTAAATGAACATGCAAATAACGACACGAATATTTTGATAATTCGTTTCGATAATAATTTACTCGCGTTTTAACTCAGTTAAAACCTATTACATCTACTTTTCAATTAAAAATACAAAAATACGGCCAGTATAAAAACTATTATCCATAATAACTACTCCAACAAAATAAACTGTAACAACTCATGTTCATTTCACTAATTCATTATTCCGAATCGGAACAAAATGGCAGGAAGCTCTGTATAAGCCAGGGGCGTGCTTTGTATACAAACTGAAAAGCCGCGCATCACTTAAGATTCTTAAGGAAATTAATATAAATTAAATGTCTCTATATTATTGAAAGAAATTGCTTTTGTTGACGTAATGGGTGAATTATTTCAGTGAATTATGGTATTAGTGAATTATAGCTCTACGCTACTGCCAAATCGTATGATGAGTTTAATATTTCAAAGATAAATAAAAAGCTCTGATGAGAAAATCAAATACTGCACAACGCCAATCTGGACACCGAGCACATCCAGATAGCTTAAACCCTTTACACGAAGCAAAGGTCCTGAACACGCCCAGGGTGGGGAGGTGGCATCTTCTCACCCTGGCTGTTCCACGAGTCAGTCAACTCTCCTTTTAAAGAGTACGGCATTCGCAGAAAACATAGTAAATTGCACACGTAACACTACGACTTCACATAAATATAACAATCAACTTACATCTCAGGGCGAGCCTGGCTGCTGGCAGGGGCTTGCGAAGCACTAAACTTTATCTGAAAAAAAAAGACAAGAATAATTATAGCAACAGCATGACGCGTGGAGGATGCTGGGAGCACAGCGAGCTGCAGCAGAGGACTCAATTATGGGAATAATGCAAATGGTCGTCTTGTCTATCATGTTTTTACTAATATTAAATCTGCCTCTGTTCTAAAGTAAAGTGATATATTGTTACTGATGGACTCTCGCCATCCTCCGCTTGAAATCATTGTAACGAATGTGGAGATGGAATCCGTGGATTTCCCTTTTCTTATTTAGAATTTTAAAATTCCGATAATAATTATTTTTTAACGGACGTTGACTGGTATTTTACAAAAAAAATGAAAAAGTTTATTGAAATAAATATTATTTAATTGTTAGGCCATCTTGTTCTCCTACTTGGAATCAATTTACTTGGTTTGTAAAAAGAAAAATGCACATTCACAATTTAAATTATCTGAAACTATTTTTCGCCATGAAAATCTGCTCAAAACTATACTGGGGTAATGGTAAAGGGAAAGATTGCCAGAGGGCGCCCTCGCCGTGAATATCTTGAGCAATGATATGATATGAATTGTGCCTCCTACACAGAGCTGAAGAGGATCGCCGGAGACCGAGTGGAATGGAGAAAGAGATGTGCTTTGCTGCAAACCAATCCCATGGATTGAAACCCAGGAAGAAAAGAAAACTATCGCTACATAATATATTGATTTCAGTACACTCAGGAAAAAAAATTAATTCCAGCCAGCTTTATCTCGGATACATAAAAATATTGAAGACTATCAAGGTTGACATACAAAAATCATGGATTACCATTAAATCATAAAAGAAAAATACCTAATTTTTTTTCTATCACTGTGTTTTTTAACAGTACATTTCAAATGACATTTACACTACTGTTAGTTAGTTTGTCTTTTTTTTCAAAAAGTGTATAACGATGTTCATAATAATCCGAAAATGTCCAAATATCCTACGTAAGAAAGACTTGATATCTCTAATATTAATATAAAACTCGAAGGTACCTATACAGTAGCGCGCAGTGGGTATAAATTTAGGTTATGCTGTGACCGACTATATAGTATATGTACCTATAAAACATATTTATGTTTATTCCACAAAAATAATTTAAAATTTTAAATGTCGTCGTAAATAAGTTCAAAAACCTACATTAAACGAACTTTCTATATTAATTACCGCAAACTAATTATTAATTTTAAATAATTAAAAACTTTGTATAATCGTCCGTCCTGACAAAAAGACAGTGGTATCGAAACCGGTAGAGGTAAAGTTACTCCAAGCGGTTAATACTAAGGTTAAGTTTTTAAATTGATAAAAAATAATAATTATGTCCAACCACAAACTAAACGCTATAAACATCAAAAACATACAAACTAATTCATATAAACAGAAACAGATTGAATTTGTACTGTTATTTTAATTAATTAACTTGTAATTCAAATAATAATAATGATCGACAGGAACAAACGCGCGCAAACAAGTAAGATAGAAGCATTGACATGAAGTTGTACACAGAAATGTAGAAAATAAAAAATTTAGCTGTCGCTTCGCCACGGATTACGGCTAGAATTTTAAATCAACTTTTTCTTAAGAAAATGATTATTTAATTAATATTTGTTTTGCAGAATCTTTGCTTATGCACAGCTCTTTTAATTGTATGCGCTGCACGCCACTGGTAAACAGAATTAGAACTAGATTGTCAGAAGACGGCTGGACCTGATTAAGTGGCTGCCATATATTTGAGAAATTGTCAACCAATTATTGCACACCGCTGGACCTAACTTTCAAGAAATGCGACGATGATGAGATGCGAAAACGCTTTCAACGAATCCGTATCCCACCAGCAATGCCAGATATCCTGGATGTCATATTATTAATCATATTTTAAATTATTACCAATGCGGAATCATATAAGAACTTCTTCATTTACCGTAAACACTTATCGGAAGCGTTATCAGAGAAGGTGCAAACGGCTTACATTTACACCGACTTCACTAAGGCTTGTGATAACGTTAATCACAAAATTATCTTAAATAAACACGAAAAACTTGTAATATATGTAAATCTATGAAATTTAATAAAAAATATTTACCGAATAGAATAACAAACTCAATTCAATTCTCTCAAATATATTTAAAGCAACTAGTGGGGTACCTCGAGGTTCTCATATTGATTCTGTTTTATTTATTATATTCATGAACGATGTTATTGGTATATTTGATGATATTCTTTCATATTGTATGTTGACGATTTAAAATTCGTCGCTTTACCGATTGTATAATTCTTCAAAAAATCTTATCTAATTTTCATATTAGACGTTATTTTTAAAAACTTAAATTATATATAGAGAAATATAAATTATTTCATTTTTGTGTAAAAAAAAATCAATCATGTACAAGTGTGCTACTGACAGCATCATTCGTAAGTCTGTAAGGGAAATAAACGATTTAGGAATTTTATTTCCCTTCACTAAATAAAATAAAAATCACACCTATAATTCTATTTTGGGAACATAACTACTCACTTTGTGAAAGCCGTTTAGCTTAAAAATTATTTAAAAAACAGTAGTTTTCATAAAAAATGAAATACCTACACACATAGTACAATTTGATATTTTACAAAAAACTTATTATTTAATACATTAGAAGTACCTGCCTACTTTTATTTTCCAAAACTTGCAATAATAATATTTGTAAGGTAATAGTAATTTCGAATGTCCATCTGTAACCGTAATTATAATCCAATAGGTGATTTCATTCCGCTTTCAAAATTACTATGATAGCTTATCTCATTATTAAATAAAATTAATACATTGACTTTATGCTTTTTTTAATAAAATACTCTTATTTGGTTTTTTAATATTCCAGTTTAATAACCAAATTAATTAATCAATTAGAAAGACATACAGAAAAATCTAATTCACGAAAAAATATTAGGTTACTACTGGGATTCGAACCCAGGTCACCTCCTTTCCGGGGCCGGTGCTCTGACCACTAAGCTATAGCAACCCTCTATGTTTCCGTGAATATATCGACCCTATATGTAGTTCTTATTTTTATTAATTGATTAATTTTTATTTTTGTCCATAGAGCAATCCACTTTTTTGATACGGTAGTTGAAATTACTTTGCAATGCCACCGCTAGATGGACGCCATGATTAATTGAATAATTCATTTTTATTTGGACATACATTTATACAACAGATATTAATCATGGCGTCCACCGCACCGCGTCCAAGCACCGGCCCCGGAAAGGAGGTGACCTGGGTTCGAATCCCAGTAGTAACCTAATATTTTTTCGTGAATTAGATTTTTCTGTATGTCTTTCTAATTGATTAATTAATTTGGTTATTAAATATTTCACAGAACTTTGTTCTGAAAAATTACAACTTCACAAATATGAATGTGTTCTTGAATATATTCCAGTTTAATTAAAATTAATACTATTGACTGCATCCATTACTTAGTGGCATATGTCACTGGTATTAATGTCCATCACTAACGCTACCAGATGACAGAAGTAATGAATTACAATAATTAATTTACATTTTCCCAAAAAAACATTATTATTTATACATTGGAAAAACAATTTTGGTAGGTACCTTAGCTTTTTTTATTTCTAAAAGTTATTATAATATTAATATTTTTTAAATAAAGTAAAAATAAAAATATTACTCGTATTTTTTTTTCGGAAAAAACGAATCTCTTTGTAATATATATGGGACGTTCCTCGCCGTTAAACTAAAAAACATAATAAATTACAGTTTTTTTTTTTAAATTTTGACGAATTAAATATTTACAAAAACTGATTATTATTAAATACTTAGGAAATGCATTTTTTTAATTCACACACTGTTAAGGGGAATTCATTGTCGTTAAACTGAAAAATTATTTATAAGATACTTAATAACATTAAAAAATTAAATATGTAACGGAATTTAATATTTGGTCAAAAAGAGTGCTATATTATTCAATTTGTTGGAAATATTAAATATAAATATGATTATAATATTTGTAAAATTATATTTCTTTGACAAAAAAAGTCTCATATCGAAGAAGAAATATTCATTGCAATTAAGCTGACGAAATAAAAATTAAATCCCTTTAATTTCAAATTAAAAAAGATATCATTATTTAATCCATCGGAAATACCATTTACATTTGTTTTTTAATACGTAAACTTATTATCATAATAACATTTTTCAAATAAAGTAAATATCAAAATGTAACATAATTTTATTTCAGGGAAAAAACTACTATTCGAAACTATGAATAAACTATTGAAAACACTTAGTTTATGGAGTGCTGACTTACCGCTGGAGGGGGCTAGTCGAGGTCTCCTCAGAAGCGCAGAAATTAAACACTAACTACTGCTTCTTCGATGGAATACGAAAAGATATTTCAGTCTTTTGAGTCTGATAAGTGTGAGTACCAACCTTGGTAGTGCTTATCAGATGCGGTCGCGACGATAAATTCACGGAAACTGTGTTTCGCTAGTGCTTCCCGAGACTTTATACCCTTTTTTATCTGGACTGAACTGGGCCGGGGATTTATTATCTTATCGCAAATCGGCTAGCTAATGTAAAGTTTGGAAATATCAAAAAATATATGAAGACCCCATGGCAAGAAGTTAACTAACATTCAAGTCATTTTGAGATAATTAGACATTTGCATTTCACCTTTGAAAAATATGTTTTATGGCTAATTCAAGATTAATTTTTATTGATTTATGTCACTAAAATATCAAAAAAGTATTTACAAAGTAAAAAAAACGCATTACGCACAAAGAAATAAAAATATACTAATTTTCCCCAAATAATGTAGTTAACAACAATTTTTTCGCCTCTGGAACTCATTTTTAATAGAATAACACCTTTTTAAAATTGGTAAAACACGAACATCAAACAACCCTTCAAATGATTTCCGTTTTTACCATCCACTATCCAAAATTACAAAATACCTGGCATGTTAATTAATAATACAAAACATGGCATGCACCATTTAAAATTATTGAAAAATAATATATAAGTACCTACATATTATAATGAAATAAGATTAAAATTTATATTAACCATAATATTCCAATCAAATTAAAAGGCGTGTTAATTTCAGAATGACGGCATGAACATGTTTTTATTGAAGATAACATGTTCTTCCCATTAGTAACTGATTTGATTTTTATGAAAAAGTTTAGTTAACATGTTCATCCCTATGATTTGAACATGTTCTAATTATTTTTAAGTTCTGAACTTATTTCCAATGAAAAGAGCGAACAATATTTAGTTTAGACGGCTAATTAACTAATTTTTGACAAATTTATAGATAACAACATCTTGCCATGGGGTCTTCATATATTAGGTCCTTACATATGAAATTGGCGTTTTGCCGTACTGGCAAATTTGATCTCAAATATCTTTTCTTTGGTTAGGAATTCCAAATCCAAATTTATACAGCTATTTACTCATGTATTTGTGTTTTGAAAATTATAATTCATTTGTTTTTTCCTCAATTGTTTTTTTCTTTGCGTCACTCAGTTTACAAAATGAAAAACTTGAAATATCGCGTTATTTACGAGTACGAGTTCCACCGTGGCACCAGTGCTGCAGAAACGGCTCGAAGGATTAATGATGTGTATGGCGACGGTGCCGCAAAAGAAAACACAGTGCGTTTTTGGTTCCAACGTTTTCGTTCTGGAAATTTCGACCTGCAGAACAAGCCCCGTGGACGGCCGGAGACCAAAGTTGATAATGAAGAATTGAAGGCTATTGTGGAAGCGGATCCATCGCAAACCACATCCGAGTTAGCTGCAGGCTGCGGTGTTAGTGATAAAACTGTTTTAATCCACTTGAAGCAAATTGGTAAGGTGAAAAAGCTTGAAAGGTGGGTACCTCACGAATTGAGTGAAGCAAATCAACAAACGCGCGTTGACTGCTGCGTTGCATTACTCAACCGGCACAATAATGAAAGGATTTTAAATCGAATCATTACCTGTGATGAAAAGTGGATCCTGTACGATAATCGGAAGCGCTCATCGCAATGGCTGAACCCTGCCGAACCAGCCAAACCATGCCCCAAGCGAAAATTGACTCCAAAAAAGTTACTTGTGAGCGTTTGGTGGACTAGTGCTGGTGTCGTTCACTACAGCTTTCTTAAATCTGGCCAGACGATCACGGCAGATGTCTATTGTCAGCAACTGCAAACCATGATGGAAAAGCTAGCTGCTAAACAACCGAGGCTGGTTAATCGCTCTAGGCCACTGCTGCTTTATGATAACGCTAGACCACACACTGCACAACAGACGGCTACCAAATTAGAGGAGCTTCAATTGGAATGTTTAAGACATCCACCGTACTCTCCGGACCTTGCCCCAACAGATAACCATTTTTTTCGAAATTTGGATAACTTCTTGTAAAGGAAAAAATTCAACTCCGATGGGGCAGCCCAAACCGCCTTCAAAGATTTTATTGATTCCGGTCCGAATGGTTTTTTTAGTAAAGGGATCGATGAACTACCTATGAGATGGCAAAAGTGCATAGATAGCAATGGTACATACTTTGATTAAATACATATATTTAAATAAAAAAAATCGGCTTTATGTTCCTCCCATACTAAACGCCAATTTTATATGTAAGGACCTAATATTAAACAATAAGTATACCTCAATCAAGATCGAAACATGAACGAGATACGACAGATGAAAAATTACAAGGCCTCTTACAAGTCACGTGTTTGTTGTAATAACGAGTGCAAAGGGATATTTGTGCTTGAGATATAATATCATTATGATATTTGAGAAGATATGTTTTGCGCCAAAAATGTTCTCAGGTTTTCACGGCCATTCAGAATCTTCATCCATCATCAGGGCTGAGGTCCATCATCAGCCCTGATGATGGACCCTGCAATGGGATCCGAAAGATCGGCCAGAGAGGTCACATATACACGACAGAATATCCCAGAAAACTATACACTGAAGATTTTTTGCGGCATTTATTTTTTCGGTATGTTTAGTTTTTCGATGTGCGCTTAGGTGTTTAGGGCCGGTTATTTCAAGTTGGATTAAAGTAAGCAATCTTTTAAAGCATAGATTTTTACGTTCTCCGTCAATCAGACCATCCGTTTTCGTAAAAATCTGTGCTTTAATCGACAGCTTACTTTGATCGAACTTGAAACAACCGGGCCTTAGAGAAGGTATTTGAAATATAATAGACACAAAAACGATATACAATGGAATCTAAGTCTTTTTTTTTCTGAATTGTGTTTATTTTTAATTGTTCGTAATGTTCAAAATATTTTATACGCGACAATTTTAAAAGCGTTGCATTAAATGGAGTCAAAATTAAATGGATTCAAAATTAGATATATATATAATAATTAAAGGGCTAGTTTTGCAATAAAATACGAATTTATGAAAACATTTATACGCGTATTAATTACTTTATTTATTTATTATCTCTCGTGCAATATTTAACAAAGCATGACTAATTTTAAAAATAAATAATAACAATAGTGCTTAAAGTTACATCGCCACTTGAAATAATGTGTTGTTATTTTTTATTTTTATTTTTTTTAATTATTTATTTATTTTGTTTATTCTAAATTATTTGTTACACAGAAAAGGTAAAGGTAGTTGCTTAACTAGACTAATCTGTTCTAAAGCAACTACCTGTTCTGTTTTTGAAATTTAGTTATATATTGTATAATAAATGTGTAGTATTTATAAAGTGCACTTAACAAATTCACTTCAGATAGAGATAAAATAAAAACATATTACATATAATTCATATCACATAGAGAAAAAGAAAGAAAAAATCAAATCATATTTAGGGCCGGTTATTTCAAGTTGGATTAAAGTAAGCGTTCTTTTAAAGCATAGATTTTTACGTTCTCCATCAATCAGACCATCCGTTTTCGTAAAAATCTGTGCTTTAATCGACAGCTTACTTTGATCGACTTGAAACAACCGGGCCTTAGAGAAGGTATTTGAAATATAATAGTCACAAAAACGATTTACAATGGAATCTAAGCTGTGACATTTGACACATTGCTTTCGTTTTGAAGTCTACCTACATTTAGTAACCACTTTGTTAACTTCTGTTTAAATTAATCTTTCACTTTTAACCCTTTAATGTCCGATGACAATATATTGTAAATTCTTGGAGCACAGAACATGAAAAAGCGTTGGCCAAATTTTGTCTTCATTTTCGGCACTAAAACATTTCCCGATGTTTTGCTTCTAGTATTTCTAGATTCAGGTAGTATATATGATGAAGTGTTTTTTTAAATTGAATATTGAATTGTGTGTTTGAGATGAGGTACCTAACGCTATCGGTCTAAGAATTAATATTGTATTATCGGGTTGCTTGTTAGTTATTACTTTATAAGGTTTTTGTATTAAGAAGCTCACACTGAAATAAGTATCTGTAACAAAAATGTATTGAAAAACTAGCCCGGCGCAATCATAACTTTACACCGGCAAATAATTTAAATCAAAGATAAAAGATCTAAACACTGTACCTTCTCAAATTACGAGATCAGCTGTGCTTGGTTTGGGTTGTGCTCAGCAAATAATACCAACGTACACATCTTGTAAAATAAACGTCGAAACAAAAAAAACGAGCGAGCCTTACAGTAGTCGCATATGATGTGTAACATTTAACATCTCACAATTAAACATATCAATTGAGCTGCAACAGAAATAAACATCAAAATTTAAAAAAGCTAATACCTATATATTAATTAATTAGTAAATACTAGTAAAGAAAATGAAAGAAGAATTTTGCTAGACTAGTTAGGTACCGTATATCTACATAAGCTTTTTTATTTACAAATGTGTTTGGTCAATCATACGCTTTTATTCATTAGGCTTAGAAATATTCTATCACCGAAGATGATTGAAGCTGTGTATTATACTTTAATTCAATCAATTCTATAATATGGTATCATTAGGTGGGGAGGATCATATAAAACATCACTAAACACATTTTATCTAGCTCAAAACAGCATAATTAAAATTATTTTAAAAAGACCTAGAACCTACCCTACAAAGCGATTATTCATAGACTTTTGTGTGCCTACTGTGATGGAAATTTTTGATTAAATATCATTAGTACAAATTTTTAAAGAAAATTATAAAATGGATTCCTTAACTTCTAGGCCCACAAGAGCATTCCTAAATTTAAAATTACCCAGATACAAACCAAGCGCAGCCCAGAACCACTATTCATTTGTAGGAATAAAAAAAAAATTCATCACTGGATAAATTTTTAAAAAAATTAAAGACTACGCCATTTAAAAAAATTTCTTGAAATTCTCCTATAAGCATTTATTTTCGACTATTTTTGATTTCGATTCCTGATATTTTTATTTACTATTTTGTTTCACAATATTTTTTGTTTAATATTTTGTTTCTCAATACTTTTGTTATAAAAATTGTAACATTCATAAAATAATACGATGTGAATCAAAAATGTACATTATAGATGTCTCACAGAGACAAAACTGTATTTTTATGGAAATGTAGAAGTCTTTTGGGTGTACATAGGGCTTACGACCTATCGTACGGCTGGCTTAAGTGATCACTTTACACAATGTAACGTTCGCCATTTCCACCCATGATAGAATACCATGTCTACTAATTTTTTGGAAGTTGTATATATTTAAATTATACACCACGTTTCACATATGAGTTGTATCAATCCTTGTTAAAATATACATATTAAAACATGTTAAAATACATGTTAATAACATGTTAAAACCAATTAGAATGTTTTTAACTTGTATTGAAACTAATGAATTTTTAGTAATCGATATAAGTTACTATAATGATAGTCCAACGTTTTTCAAAAAATAAGTCTGAAATATTAAAAAAAAATACAAACTTTGATGTTGCATATCTCCATAACTATTGATATTAGGTCATGATAGCGTGACCATTTTCGACTCATCATCAAGGCAGAAAGATAGTCCTGCGAGGTTATTAATGTTTTCCAAATTACCCTGTATATTTGGATCCCCGTCCCTCTGTGGATAAATACAGTAGGTAATTGTGTTCTCAGAAGATACATATAAAATATAATTAATATTTAAAGCATTAACTTTGTGGTTAGACATTATAACAGAATGTTAGTTAGCTTAGTAAAAACCATTACCAGATTTAGGGTCTACCGGTTTCGAGACGTACCCGTCTCTTCGTCAGGACCAACACTACACCACTACATTCACAACACTACATACCTCAACCATAGTATTGTTACACTTTCACCAATATTGATCACATGCGTGTTAGTCTTGTCAGGGACAAACATGCACTATTTAGCCTAATGAACAATTCAGGAGTCTAACGAGAGAGAGTGAAGGGGGCGGGGTCTAAAGTGGGTGTTACCAAATTTTTGTGAAAGTTAAATTAACTTTATTTAATTTGTGCATGTTTGTCCCTGACAAGACTAACACGCACGTGATAAATATTGGTGAAAGTGTAACAATACTACGGTTGAGGTGTGTAGTGTTGTGAATGTAGTGATGTAGTGTTGGTCCTGACGAAGAGACGGGTACGTCTCGAAACCGATAGACCCTAAATCTGGTAGTGGTTTTTACTAAGGTAACTAACATTCTGTTATACATATAAAAATGTTGTTAATTAATAAATACTGGTCTATGAAAGGAGATAAATAAATAATTGAATATATTGAATTTCAGGTGTATTCTAGTCTATATGCTGATTCGTAAAAATATCATATAGGTATACAATAAAATGAATATTGCTTAATACTCCACATAAAAATATGGAAGTGTCATTACCAGCTGCGAAATCTATGTATATTGTAAAAAAGGTACTACAGATGTCCCTAGCATAGCCCATTAAAATATACGGATGATTCCTAAATGGAACATATACACGTATATAGAACTTTCAAATATTCGATGTGTGGATATTCTTACGATAGAATTTGTGAACGTTGCGTTGTGTAGAATGATCACTTAAGCCAGTTCATACAGGTTGTAGGCCCTGGGCTATCGTGTAGAAATACTTTTTTATATTAATAGCTTCGTTTATAGAGATTTGTGTAATTAACCTTTATTTGAATAATAATCCCGCAGTGGACAAATCCTGTAATTATGTTCTCAGAACATACATGGTTCATGTTCAACAAGTATCGCGAATTTTGTGTTTTTTCAAAAATTATCTATATATTCATGAATATATATTTTTTCCCCTTCAAAGTAATCCCCACCAGATAATATACACTTGTGCCAACGTTTTTTCCAATCCTCGAAGCACTTCAAAAAATCATTTTTTGTGATCTTGTTCAGCTCCTCCTTCGATGCCATCTTTATCTCCTCAATCGTAGGGTAGCGTCGTCCTTTCATGGGCCTCTTCAGTTTCGGGAACAAGAAAAATTCACAGAGGGCCAGATCTGGAGAATACGGTGGCTGCGGCATTATAAGTGTTTTGTTTTTGGCCAAAAATTCACACACAAGCAACGATGTGTGCGCAGGGGCGTTATCATGGTGCAAAAGCCAATTTTTGTTCTTCCACAAATCCGGGCGTTTCTAGCGGATTGCTTCGCGCAATTTGCGCATAACTTGCAGGTAATATTCCTTATTGACCATTTTACCCTGTGGCAAGAACTCATGATGCACCACGCCCCTGCTATCGAAGAAAACTGTTAGAAAAATCTTCAGATTCGACCGAACTTGGCGCGCTTTTTTCGGTCTTGGGATGATTAAGCTTTGGTGTTCACGTCATAACCATAAACCCACAATTCGTCACCAGTTATGACCTTCTGGAGCAAATTTGGATCGTCGCGGAGAGTCCAACAGCTCAAAGGCAATTTTGATGCGATGCTGTTTTTGGTCGAAATTGAGCAATTTTGGTACGAATTTCGCGGCAACCTGTCTCATTGGTAAAAATCGAATGGCACGAGCCAATCGATATGTTTAGATCCTCAGCAACTTCTCTAATGGTGATTTGACGATTGGCCAATACTATTTTCTTCACTTCATCAATGTTTTCGACTGATGTTGACGTGCTAGGGGGTCTGGCACGCTCTTCGTCGTTCACATCTTCTCGGCCCTCTGAGAACACTTTGTACCACCGATAAACATTGCTTTGGTCCAAGGTAGCTTCACCATACGCCACAGTCAACATTCGGAATGCTTCCGCGCACTTAATTTTGTTTTTCACACAAAATTTGATACAGATTCTTTGATCCATTTTTTGGAATAGGCAAAAATCGAAGACGAGCCAAAACACGTGCAAGCAAAGCAGCTGTCAAAAATTAACGGAAAATTCCAAATGACCGAAATTGTCGGCATAAGTGAGAGACATGAGTGTCAACATAACGCCACAAAAAATCGAAAATCGAATATATGTAACCTGCGGAAATTCAAAATTCGCGATACTTGTTGAAAAGTCCTCGTACATATAAAAATATTACTAAGTACTCGTATTTACCATATTATATTTTTTGATATTTCCATGCTTTAATACTGCTAGCCGATTTGCGATAAGATAATAAATCCTGATAGGGTTTCTATACCAAAAGTACTGAAATCTAAACAAACATCTCATTCGTTCATATTAGTTTTTGAAATTAAAAATAAATGAAAATAATATGTATTTAAAAGGTAAGCGCGCGATTTAAATTGCTCTTCTAAAGTAATATTAAGCGAGAAGCCCGACTCGAGAGTCGCGCGTGTGTAATGTGCGGCACTAGATTTATGGCTGTAGCGAGATTTTATTTTAGAATTCCTTAGAACTACGCTACTCTGAGTACTCTACCTGCGGCTAGACCGCTAATCTACTGCTGCAAGTGTATCAGCTCTGCAGCTTTGACACTTTTACTGACTTCCTTATGGCTGCACATCGCAAGTTTCATTTTGTTGCATGAATTTGGAAGGGTAAAGAACCCTCTGAACGTTTTACATGATATTTAAATTTGTTAAATTAATTAGGCGCGACACTTTACGCGCAGTGCCGCCTTATTCTAAATTCTTGTATTTAGCTAAAGTAAATTACACAACTAGAACAAAAAATAAAATAAAAGGACTAAACAAAATTGAAAATATATATTTTCTGGCTAATATGTTAGTGCATACGTTAAATAATTGTGAAGAATATAATTGACATTAAAAGAATATTGCTCACAACTCCACCCGGCACGGGGCAGCCCTGGCTCTGCGCCGGCCTCTTCAGCCCTGCGGGGGAGCCAGCCCTTGAAGTTAGCGGAGACACGTCATCACGGGTGACGTCATGTTTACACGGAAATCTGTGATCATATTTATCGTAAGATGGTCCAAAAATGTGTAACCAAAATAAATGCGACGGCGAAAAATCAAAAATATTTTAAATGAAAATATATTTCACTGTGCAGTTGTAATTTTATATTTATTCGATGCTTGAATCAAATAATTGAATACATTTAATGAAATAATCTGTTAACATAAGCATAATAAATATTTTTTAATTGTTAGTAATTGTATTTACCTATCTATATCTTTTACATAAACGATTCATCTATAAACGCATTTTCAATTTAATCATTCTTGTATTATGCAAAAAGTTTTTGCTATTCATGGCAGCATATATAGAAGTACCACTATAACTTGGCATGCGAGGGAGGGCGTCCCTGTCGCGTAACAGAAGGGTGTAAATTTATTACACAATACATAATGTGCAGAATGTCTGGTGACCGGTGTCGTATTAAATACAGAAATTTGGTCGGGCAGCACTAAAGAAACCATGCAGTAATGGCGGCCGTTCTATCTGTCAAACGGTCCATTATTCGCTTTTTCAGCTTCGCAAAACTTTAATACTTCATTGGCAATTGTTCTTGCACCATCCCGGACTGTTTAGGATGTTTTGGACTCGCGCTCAAAGACGAGAATGAACTGAATGACAGGGCGAGGGGTTACCGCCGGGTGCGGGCGGGGCGGGTTTTAGTTCCAAATTCGCCGCACGCCAAGTTACGTTGGGCAAGCAATACCTCAACTAGTAGTCTGATGGTAACCAAATATCTTTCTGTACATCTTTCTTATTGATTCATTTAATACTTCCGCGACCTGTAAACACTTTGTATCTCTGTTGCCTCAAGAAATTTTATTAAATCTGACAGTCAAGCAGGGCGTCTCGTAACTAGTATCAAAAACTTCCCGAGAATCTTCTTCTCTCAATTCTGAATATAAAATAAATATTGCGCACACTTTGGAGGAGATGTCGACAGTTACGCAAATAAGCGGCATCGAGGTTTGCATATTTTTCAATATTTCTAGTTTTTTTTTCTAAACCGTATGATAAGATTGAAAGTAATTTATATTGATTATTACAAATTCATTCGCTCTGATACAAATCAAATGAAATCATTAAAACAAAAATTTGGAAAATATATTTGTACAAGCTTTTTGTCATTCTATTTGACTTGTACTAAAGCGAATAAACTTTGAATATATGTTGAGTTTGTTTGTCAATGTTTTACAGAAAATAAGTCAGAAATATTGAAGAAATGCAAGCTTTAATGTCGTTTATCTCCGTAACTGTCGACGTTTCACCCAAAAGTGTAAATAAAATTTTCTTTCCAAATTGAATGGAGAAGACTTGTTGCTTGCCAAAAGTGTTTATTTTTTCCTTTTTTTAATATATAAAAGTAATTATCTCTACCTTAAAGCAAAGTGAACATTGTGTCTGTGTTCGCAAAACATAACCCAAGCGCGTGCTGGGCTGGACGATACTTATAGCAGCCGGTACCGGCCTCTCTGTACCGAAGCTAGAAACAGTAAAGGGACGTGGTATCTCAATTACAAGTATACTGTCCACTCCGTATTCAATCAATAATATAACAACAACATTATTATTGTCTACGAATTGATGTTACAAGACTCCGCCGAAGTTTTTGATACAAAAATGACGAATTTTCAACCATAGACGTAGCATAGCGTAGTTGTATCAAATAATACATATGAAATAAAAAAATAGCATAAATTTACAACATTCCAAATATGCCAAATGTGTGTTTGATCTTGGGTGGAATCGTTTAAAGTTACGTTGAGTAAACAGATCATTTAAGCCAGCCTTAGGACAGGTCACAAGCCCTGTAAACGCACAATAAAGGCTTCCTTACACATTTTCTATACACCTTAATAGTTTCGCCTCTGTGAGACTACTATAATTTATCTTAATTGATGATTAATGACTGTGGACAAAATCCAGTCATTTTGTTCTTAGAACATACTAATAAAAAATATTATAATAATAAAATAGTACCTATTTGTAAATAAACAAATTACGGTATGGAGAGACCGAGTCACTTATCTAAATTAATGTTTATGTAAAAGTTAAACATTAAGAAGCAAATGCTTAAAGAATTAAGAAATATAATATTACACTTATCAAATTGGTTGTTTTTTAATTGCTAAATCGGATCAATTTTGCAAAAAATCGACGACGTGCAATGTGACGAAAGATGATAACCGATGATAAGGGCGCGCCTGTTTTTTTAAATATTAAGATTAAGGCCAGCCAGCCGTATCTGTATTTAATCACGCGATAACTAACTCCCATACTCGCTATCACGCGTGTTCCTCCAAAATATTTATCAAATAATTTGGCAAATGCAGTATGAAAATATAATGAAAATGTCAAAATTGAAACTGTTTTTATATTATGTACCTACTTGTTTATCTATTGGGTGAAATTGTTTTTCTTTATTATTTTATGTGAGTAAGAACTAGCCAATTTATATTTTAACTATTGAACACACATGATATTTGTAATTTTATATTAGGTCCTTACATATGAAATTGGCGTTTAGTATGGGAGGAACATAAAGCCGATTTTTTTAAATTATAATATATTTATTTAATCAAAGTATGTACCATTGCTATCTATGCACTTTTGCCATCTCATAGGTAGTTCATCGATCCCTTTACTAAAAAAACTATTCGGACGGGAATCAATAAAATCTTTGAAGCCGGTTTGGACTGCCCCATCGGAGTTGAATTTTTTCCTTTGCAAGAAGTTATCCAAATTTCGAAAAAAATGGTAATCTGTTGGGGCAAGGTCCGGAGAGTACGGTGGATGTCTTAGACATTCCAATTGAAGCTCCTCTAATTTGGTAGCCGTCTGTTGTGCAGTGTGTGGTCTGGCGTTATCATGAAGCAGCAGTGGCCTAGAGCGATTAACCAGTCTCGGTTGTTTAGCAGCTAGCTTTTCCATCATGGTCGTCTGGTCAGATTTAAGAAAGCTGTAGTGAACGACACCAGCAATAGTCCACCAAACGCTCACAAGTAACTTTTTTGGAGTCAATTTTCGCTTGGGGCATGGTTTGGCTGGTTCGGCAGGGTTCAGCCATTGCGATGAGCGCTTCCGGTTATTGTACAGGATCCACTTTTCATCACAGGTAATGATTCGATTTAAAATCCCTTCTTTATTGTGCCGGTTGAGTAATGCAACGCAGCAGTCAACGCGCGTTTGTTGATTTGCTTCACTCAATTCGTGAGGTACCCACCTTTCAAGCTTTTTCACCTTACCAATTTGCTTCAAGTGGATTAAAACAGTTTTATCACTAACACCGCAGCCTGCAGCTAACTCGGATGTGGTTTGCGATGGATCCGCTTCCAAAATAGCCTTCAATTCTTCATTATCAACTTTGGTCTCCGGCCGTCCACGGGGCTTGTTCTGCAGGTCGAAATTTCCAGAACGAAAACGTTGGAACCAAAAACGCACTGTGTTTTCTTTTGCGGCACCGTCGCCATACACATCATTAATCCTTCGAGCCGTTTCTGCAGCACTGGTGCCACGGTGGAACTCGTACTCGAAAATAACGCGATATTTCAAGTTTTTCATTTTGTAAGCTGAGTGACGCAAAAAAAAAAACAATTGAGGAAAAAACAAATGAATTATAATTTTCAAAACACAAATACATGAGTAAATAGCTGTATAAATTTGGATTTGGAATTCTTAACCAAAGAGAAGATATTTGAGATCAAATTTGCCAGTACGGCAAAATGCCAATTTCATATGTAAGGACCTAATATTTTGTTTTGCAAAAAATAAATGTCGAGAAGTTATAAAAGTGAAGATTTTCAGAAAGGCCGGAGCATTTTATTAGCATTATTCGGATCAGTTGGTTAGAGAGCATTATAGTAATTTCTCGAATCAGTAATACGTAGCTACGCGACAGTTTTTAATTTTTATTCCTTTTGGTCGCTATTTTTGAAGAATTTTCCCTTTGGTCGCTCAATTTATAATTTCATTTCGTGTTTTATTAATTCTTATTCCGAACGATAAAAGAATCAGTATATTAAATTCATCGGCAAAGGTGGAGTTTAAAATCTTCGTATTTTATTTCCGATTAGCCGGTGTTCACAGAAGTGAGAACTTTTAATCAAAAACTTTATTTATCGTCCGTTTTCATCTGTGTTCATTATTTTAGATCAGTAGTTTAGACCACTGAGGGCTTATTAATAATCCCCACGATATTAACTCCCTCAATGAAATTGAGGCTCCGTCAACACTTGGATTATATACCTATCTTTCTTACCTTATTTCCTCATTCATTCGCTCAACATGCCCAAACCACCTGAGCGACCATGATTTAATTAATATAATTATATGAATTTTGCTTATATCAGCTTTACATTCATTTCTTTACTCTATCATAAATGGATTTACCACACATACGTCTAAGGGATCTCATCTCCAATGCATTCGGTCTTCTTTCGTTTCTCTTCTGCCAGCTTCACTTCCATACATCAGTGTCGGTACCAGAAATCTATTAAATTGTTACTTTTGTTATTTCTGAAATATAAAAAAGCAATCATAAAATTCATTCTTTTGATTATTATTTTTCTTACTTTGTTTATTTGAATATGTACAAAATGAGGGAGAATCAAAAACATGAAAAGTTATTTGCTAACATTCGAGTGTCTCTACTTTGGGTGGATTCTATCATTTTTGTACAACATAATGTTGTGCCCATATTCCATTCCATATTATGCTTATTCCAATTTACCACAAATTAAAAGTTTATAAAACGTTGTTATGCAATAATAATAATCATATTTCTTAATTTTTAAATACACCTATATTAATAAAATTCTTCGTAATTTCAATTTCTTTTCGATATGGTGATTAATGTTTTAATGACTGATTGGAATAATAAAATTTCGTCAATTTTGCGAATCATGCGCGTATTTCTTCATTTTGATCAAGTTTATCTTTAGTAACCTACCTACACTTGATATGGCTTTGTTGATTTTAGATATCAGCATAGCTTTATTTTCACCAACTTCGTAATATCTAATAATAATTTCACGGTAAATTGTGAAGATATCTTTATAAACTATCTTTTAAAATTATGAACATTTTAACTATTCTTATCGTACACTGTTCTAATACTTACTTAATCATGTAAGAATTTATAATTTTCAATCATAAATGATACCTACTTTGGCTATCTGCAACAGTAATAATAAAAATGGATAATCTGTATTGCGCCATTTTTGTAAAAAATTACCTCAAGGGCGCTTTACACAAAAAGTGTCTAGTCTTTGGTTGATTTATGATAGGACACAAATGAGAGATTGAAAATGCCAAGTGTCCTTGTAAGTTAGGTATAAGTATTGAGTTTGTCAAATTGATGTCATTTCGATACGAAAGCCACCACGTATCCGCAAAGGAATTTCAAGTTTTATGAAACATAATAATCATTAAAGCGCCCTTGAGGTGAGTATTCACGAAAACGGCGCTATATAAATTATCCAAATATTATTATTATTAATCATATTTGTACCAAGCCAAGATACCGTGGAAATAATTTTATATTATAATACTTATGAAATTGGCATCTTGTATAGAAAAATTAAAGCTATTTTTTTATGAAAATTATGTACTCAATTAATCGAAGTATTGGCCATTGTTGTACATGTACTTTTGGCATTTTAATGGAGGTTCATTGATGCCTTTGCTGTAGGAATCCTGGGGATAGGAATAGATGAATTCTTTAAAAGCGTTTTTAACCGCAATATCATTTTTTTCTTTTACAATCCAAATTTAAAAAAAATTAAAATCGGTAGATGCGAGGTCTTGCAAGTGGGTGACGGAGAGTGTCGAGTCACAGCTGCTGAGATCTTAAAGCGGTCCGTTGCGGAGTGTGGGGGAGCGCTGCCGGGGAGAAGCGGCGGACTAGAGCAGCTGACCAGTATCGGCTGTCTGGGGGCGAGCTGGCCATCGTCGTTTCCAACTTGTGGCAGTACAACTCCGCAGTAAGGGATGTGCTAGATCTAGAACTGTGCCGGCACAGGGCCACCATGCAGTCACGAGCAGTTTCTTCTGACTCAATTTACGTTTGGGACATTGTTTGGCCGCCTCCCCTGCATCCCACCATTGCGACAAACATGTCCGATCATCACACAGGATCCACTTTTGATCACAAGTAATAATCTGACTCAGAAAAAATTAACGCAGGCCTCGACGCGAGTCGCTGTTGTCCTTCAATAAGTTCACACGGTACCCACTTTGCGAGCTTCTTTATTTTCCCAAAATGAATCATTATCGCTGATTCTGACCTGGCTTGAGATGAGTCCGCCTCCGCTGTAGCTTACAACTCGTCAGCATCACCTGTGGTCTCCGGTCCTCCCCGGGGCTTGCTGAGGTCCAAATTTCCAGAAGAGAAGCGATCAAACCGAAAAATCACAGCGCGTTCAATGGAAATACCTGGTCGTTGATATTTCCATATTGATATTTCGTGCTGACTATGCAGCATTAGTACAACGACGGAACGCATAAAAGGAAAAAACATGAATTTTCTTTTTTCCGTGGACGCAGACACAGCAATATGAAAGAGAAAACGAACGGCGCCAAAGCACACGAACACAGACACAATTTTCACCTTGTTTTAAGGTCTTCTTCTTCTTTTTCTTCAGCCTTCATCTCTCCACTGCTGGATATAGGCCTCTTCCACACCCTTCCTTGTTTGCTAATTGTAGTCATTTCTTTCCTCCCACAGCGGTTATGTCGTCGGCCCATCTCCTTTGAGGCCTTCCGACGCCTCTTTTATTCTCCCAAGGTCGCCACTTCAGAACTCTGGGAGTTCATCTTTGTGTTAAGGTAGAGATAATCAATATGTCATGTCCCGAGGCCAGCAGGTGCTTCGTAATTAAATTACACGAGGCAGGGATATGCTCCGGCAAGTTGGGATAGACCGGTGTTGTCTTGTGTGTAACAGCTTCATAAAGTGTCATAAAGGGAGGTGAGTAGGAAAAAAATAGGAAAATTATACGCAAAAACCTAAATAATAGTCCACATTCAATAAAATTTTTGAACATTCTGGGGCTATCATTATTTTTCTGTATAATTTTAAATTGAATTTCGCAATGAAAAGATAAGCCTGTGTTCTTGATTAGATCGCTATCACCTGGCCGTGGAGGTGAAATGAATCATAAAACTCAAGTGGTTACATCAGAAAAGATAGGTTATAATGAATCGATGAAAATTAATGTTTGTTTTAATTAATATTTTTGAGACATCTGTGTAACTGTCCTAACTGCATATATAAGACCTGGGCGTTATATCTCCGCTGATTACATTTCCCATACACCTGGATCGGTTTTATTTTATCTATAAGGTTTTATTTATTTAATTTGAAAACTTTTGCAGCAGACTTAATACATCTATTCAGGAAGAACTTATCAGGATGAGAATCACAAACACGATGATGCATGTTTCGCCTCCTATTAGGTACTATTTATCCCTTAAATCCTTTGTTTCTAAATTAATATAAACGTCTTTGTTTCCAAGGAACTGTTAATATAAAAATGATGATGATAGATGTTTCATATTTTATTTTCGACTATTTCTCTACTACCGTATCTTCGTCAGGACGCAGTAAATGACGCGAAGAAAACAAGGGCGTGGCCTAGTCGCGGTGGGAGTAGCTTGGCAACGTTTCATTTGGATTGTCCCTCTGATCTCGCCGACCAATCAGGAGAGCTGCAGTAGCCACTGAACTCTGAGCGCGCATCTCGCAGCAGCCATGTCTGGCGCCGCACATTATACGACGCGACACTGCGCAGGTGTCTCATAGCTGGTAGCAAACACTTTGCAGGTGGACTCCTGCCTAGATAATGAGTCGAAAATGTGCAACCAGTCTGACGAGACGATTTAATCGACGTTTTTCGCCACAGGCAAGATGCAAATGTCCCGAGCACATAATTGTCACACAGTCATAAGTGTCACACAGAATTAAGTGTCACACAGACTTAAGTGTCACACAGACATAGGAGTTACACAGACATAAGTGTCACACAGACTTAAGTGTCACGCAGACATAGGAGTCACACAGACATAAGTGTCACACAGACATAGGAGTCTCACAGACATAAGTGTCACAAAGACTTAAGGTGTCACACAGACATAAGTGTCACACAGACACATGAGTCACATAGATATAACCATGTAAGGTTTACTCGCATGTTCAACACAAAAGGTGATCAGTTTTTTTTATGCTATCCTGTTCAATCCGTCTTGGCAGCCCAAACCGTTCAAGCAACCATGACCTAACATCAATAGTTATGGCGATATGTAATATCAAAGTTTTCATTTTTTTTCTCAATATATCCGACTTCTTTTTTGCAAAAAGTTGAACTATCATTGCAGTAACTTAAATCGAATACAATGAATTCATTTGCTTCAATATAACTCAAATAAAATGGTGAATACCTTATAAAAAATAAATTGCAAGGCTTTTACCATTTTATTCGACTTTTAATAAAACGAATGATTTTTTTTATATTCTATATAAATTAATGTAATGATAATTCAAATTTTGCAAAAAAAATCAAAAATATTGAAAAAAATGCAAAATTTGATATTGCATATCTCCGTAACTACTGATATTACGTCATGGTTGCTTGCACATTTTCGACCCATTATCAAGGCAGGAATCCACCTGTAATTTTTTTGCTATTAGCTATGACACACCCTGTATACACTGGAGGACACCGTTGTAAGAGTCGAACTTCTTCGTGTCACATTACATTCAGAAGAGCAATTTAAATGGCGCGCTTAACATTTAAATACATGTTATTTTAATTTATTTTAAATTACAACAACTTATGTGAAAGAATGTGATGTTTAAATTTCATTACTTTTGGTAGGTATAGAGGCCCTTTAGGATTTATAGTCTAGGAGCTGACCGTCGTCAACCCTACGTCATCGAGTACCAGGATGGGACTTGTGTAGGGTGGTGCCCTGTAGGATGGGTATCAAAAAAAAACAGGGTTGCCTGGGATCATCCTGGAGCGTTTTGTGTAATCGATAAATAATGACACCTATTTTTGGGTAAAAATTACGTCATCGAGTACCAGGATGAGACCCAGCACATTCGATGCCCTGCATCGAGTACGACAAGAAAAAACAGGGTTGCCACCTTCTACCCTGGCACTTTCTAGAATCGGGCAGATTTTAGGGAGGTGAAAAATAGGAAAAATTACGTCATCGAGTACCAGTATGAAATTAACGCCATTCGATAGACCTAATAACCTGTTTCATAAAAATATATGGTTGCCTGCCCTCAGCCTGGAGCATTTCCCAGTCGGCCAAGTTTTATATCGGATGTAGTACGCCCTGTACTAAGTTCAAGAAATCGTTGTGTAAAACAATGAGGCTGTTTTATAATAGTTCTGGGTAACAATAATATTAATAATGAATTATATATACAAATAAATTGAATATAAATAATAATAATAATATAAATAGTAATATACATGGAATCTATTTGCCATCCGAGCAATTTTCAGAATCACGTAAGTGTATTTTTACTTTTATTTCAAATGTGCGTTTCGACAACATTGCGACCTTTTTGCTCGACCACGTGGATGAGAAAGCACTATTGTGATAAAGTAAAAGAGAGAGATAACCGTTTACCTGACTTGTTTATCACGCTCGTAGTTTAGTCGCTGGTTACCAAGCACAATAAATCGTTGAATATTATTATATTAGATGATGGAATATGATGTTTAAGAAACTCTTCAATGGTTTACAATGCATTTAGGAGTTTTGTTCCAAGCAACTGCCTTACAGAACTTGATAAAAGATATTCAAAAGAAAATGAACCCATTCGATCCAAACATAAACAAAAATGAGTTGTTCAACATATCCACAGGCAGAGCAGCAAATCAAGAAATATCGAATTTTCTACTCAACGTTAATGAGAGTGAGAGAAAACAAAAACTTACATTTATCAAAGAATGTAACATTGATGGTGACAGGTTTGAGAAACCAATAAAGAAAAACATGATTGAAAATTTTACATCAGCTTGTTATAAGGAAACGATAAAAGATCGCGACAACATGAAAATAGCTCATATCAAAATGCAACGAGATATCTTCGGAAGATTACTGGAGATTAGCGTAGAAAAGAAAGTCGATTGCAGTATGTCTTTCTTACCCACTGGCGCCTGCACCTCCAGCATTATCAGATTCGGATGGATACATGTTCAGCACGGATAAGTCAAAATTATCAAGGTTTTTGAAAACTGAATTAACAATTACTACCAGTCAAAATATTCAAATCACCGCACTTAACGAAGATGTTTTGATAGTGGACGGATTTTATTTCCTTAGGACTATTGGTTCAGTACCACAAACTTTTGGGGAAATAGCAGAGATGGTAATTCGGAAATTATTGGTCACAAGCGCGCAAGAAATTCATCTGATATTTGACCGATATCTTTCTCCATCCACAAAAGATATGGAACGGAGTAAAAGAAATTCCGTGGATGTCGAATACCAGATAATAGGTCCAACTCAGAAAAGAGACAAGGATTTCAACAAAAGTTTGCAAAACACGAGATTCAAGGAGGCACTCGTAACTTTTTTCTGCCAATACTGGGCCGATGACATTTTTAAAACAGTGATTGGTGACAAAAAATTGTTTGTCACTAATCACGACAAGTGTTTCTCCTACAGGCTAGATCGACAGGGATGTCATCCCCTCATCCTCAAGTCTGAAGAGATAATGTATCAATGCGAACACGAAGAAAGTGATACAAGAATAGTTTATCATTTATATAAAAGTACAGGTGCAAAAGCATTGATAAAGGCGTCTGACACCGATGTCATGATAATAATTCTTGGCAATTTACACAAGATGCCAAATAAGGAAGTGTGGATGGTTTCGGGCTCTAAAATGCAAGGCTTTGCCATTTTTGCACGCCTATACCGGGTGTGACTATACGGCAAGTTTAAAGGGAAAGGGAAAGGTAAAGGCTTTGCAACTTTTACGAAAGGACATATAATTACAAGAAATGTTCGCTAATTTAAACGGTTCGGCAAATATAGACGATGCGAAAAAAATGAATGCCCTCCAGAAATTCACTAACGAATTGTACGGCATCAAAGGTTGTGGTGGTGTTGACCAGGGGAGGTTTCAATTATTCAGTAAAAAATATGAGGGATGTAGTAATTCATCGAAGTTTTTAAAAAAAGTTATTAATTTTGAAGCACATACTATGCCGCCATGCTGGCGTTCCTTAAAACAAAAGATTCTTAGAGCAATTTTTGTAAATGCAATGTGGCAAAATGTCACCGAACCGTTGTGCTCAATTTTTTCTCCAGTAGAATTTGGTTGGAAAAGGGACAATAATAATAAATATACAATTGTGTGGTTTGAAGGCGATACAACACCACTAACAGTTGATGATATTTTGTCTCATGACGATTCCAATAACGATGATGACATAAGCGCTAATTCATCGGAGGATGAAGCATAAATATATGTTTATTTTTGGTAAATAAAATGACATCGATTTGAAATTAATTTATGTTTTTATTTTATTTCTTAACCTAAATTTTATTTCGCTTCACCATCAGTCCGCCTACTTTAGTGAAGTTGAGTATGAAAGTCCTTTATAAATATTATTTTAAAAATTCTACTTCTTTATATCAGGTAGCTGACTCTTTGTCAGTGTCCTTTATATTGGTTCAGTATCACTCTCTCCTTGTCAGTGTCCCATACATAATTTTCATTATAACAGTTGCTTGGAACTAAACTCCTTAATGCAATGTAAACCATTGAAGAGTTTCTTAAACATCATATTCCATCATCTAATATAATAATATTCAACGATTTATTGTGCTTGGTGAAAGAGACGCGGCGACGCAAACGTTAACCAGCGACTAAACTACGAGCGTGGTAAACAAGTCAGGTAAACGGTTATCTCTCTCTTTTACTTTATTACAATAGTTCTTTCTCATCCACGTGGTCGAGCAAAAAGGTCGCAATGTTGTCGAAACGCACATTTGAAATAAAAGTAAAAATACACTTACGTGATTCTGAAAATTGCTCGGATGGCAAATAGATTCCATGTATATTACTATTTATATTATTATTATTATTTATATTCAATTTATTTGTATATATAATTCATTATTAATATTATTGTTACCCAGAACTATTATAAAACAGCCTCATTGTTTTACACAACGATTTCTTGAACTTAGTACAGGGCGTACTACATCCGATATAAAACTTGGCCGACTGGGAAATGCTCCAGGCTGAGGGCAGGCAACCATATATTTTTATGAAACAGGTTATTAGGTCTATCGAATGGCGTTAATTTCATACTGGTACTCGATGACGTAATTTTTCCTATTTTTCACCTCCCTAAAATCTGCCCGATTCTAGAAAGTGCCAGGGTAGAAGGTGGCAACCCTGTTTTTTCTTGTCGTACTCGATGCAGGGCATCGAATGTGCTGGGTCTCATCCTGGTACTCGATGACGTAATTTTTACCCAAAAATAGGTGTCATTATTTATCGATTACACAAAACGCTCCAGGATGATCCCAGGCAACCCTGTTTTTTTTTGATACCCATCCTACAGGGCACCACCCTACACAAGTCCCATCCTGGTACTCGATGACGTAGGGTTGACGACGGTCAGCTCCTAGACTATTATTATCGTATCGCAAATCGGCTCCCTACTGAAAAGCTTGGAAATATCAGAAAACATATATTAAATAATAATCATAATTAATCAATTATTGACATTAAATAAACCGCAGCCTTATTTTGGAATGGCTCTGAGAAAAAATAATTTAATTACATTCTCAAAAGATTTCTTTGACAAATAAATAAATGTAGGTAGGGTGATTGTGCTAGTAGTAGGCCATTTTACAGAAAATTCATCTTTGGAATATCATTGTAACTTCATTTTTGAAAGGTGTTTTAGGAAAACACGTATGTATTAAAGAACAAGGAGTTTATTTTTATTATAATTATTGCTTTTTAAAATTAGCCTAACCATAAAAATTAAAATAATATTTTAATGAAAAATGGCTGTTTTGCCAGTAGTCGGCCATCTATGCGTCAGTTGTCGGCCACCTATGCGTCAGTAGTCGGCCATCAGATTTTAGCACAGGGCCGTCAGACGTCCTTTAGAAATTTGCTCTATACAAGCTTTTTTTTTTCAATTGACACTTAAATCATTTTAAGATTTTCGACAAATCGTCTCAATTTGTTCATAGGTACGTTTGCATACCTACATAAAATACACTAATAATCACAAACTAGAAACTAGAAGGAGAATTATTTTTTTTGATTGGGCATTTTGGTTATATGTTAAAGCCGCTTTCATCACCATTAATAATCCGATTAAGGTCCTCTAATACATCTTCATCGTTGTTTTCTGTTATATGGGTTTTCAAGTCCTCTAACCAACTTCTTATATAATTTGCGTATTCTTAGTACCTACGCGCTAATAATGCTTTCCGCAATTCAGGCCGGCGTATGAATAATAAATACCATCTTTCTCCCGGTTATTCATCTTAGAAACGTGCTTTTATTTTTTCTGTCTTCATAATTTGCTGCACAGTAGTCGGAGTTCTTGTTTTTTAGAGGGAAATGACATTTTGCTAATGCTATTACAAGATTATTAAAGATTCAACAATTTTATTTTCGTCAGATAACGATATAAAGTGATTTGGTTCCATTTGACGTGTTTTTTCCTATACCCATCCTTTGATGCGGTCCTGCAGTTTTGCCCTAGGAACATCAATTTCCAAACAATTTTTGATAAGCCTCGCGTAATTTTTCCCTTCTCTTACTGCTTAAAGGACTTTTTGAAGGCTATCATCAGTATACTGATGAAAAACGTGCTTTAGTTTTAGTCGCCATTGATACAAAATTAATAATTTCTATATTTATTAACATTAGGATGATAAAACATAAATTTCATCTACCAAAACCGTCCTAAGACGCTGCATGGCCGACTAATGATACATCAATTTTAACACGTCAACCAGTTGTCGGCCCCACACTTCGAAGTTAAAAAAAACGTATTATCAGTGTGGTAACTAGCGGCCGACTACTGGCTATTAGATAGTAGTGCTATTTTCACTAACATAACAAATAAAATCTTAGTCAATTTTGTGTCATTAACAGCGTGAGAGACAAAAATAAAACCAATATACCCCGCCAGTAGTCGGCCGCCCCGGCCGACCACTGGATTTTGTAGAAAAAATTGTCCCAGTAACCGGCTGCACGAGTTTAAATATAAAAATATTGAAAATGTCTGTTTTATCATTTTAACTCGTAAATTTAGTTCACGGTTTGCCGATAAATGCTTTTGTGTTTATTTCGCGGAATAGTGGCCGACTTCTTAGCATTCAAAAATATTATTGAATTATATTGCGAGTGTCAAGTTTATTCAAGTTGATGTAATTGGTGGCCGACTACTGAAGGTGGCCGGAACACTGGCGAAATCACCCTATATGGGATAGTACATTCCAAAACATTTTGTCAGTTATGAAGTGATAGATATGGTTATCTTCAAAATTATACTGATAATGTAAATATTGTATTTACAGATAGATTACGCAAGACACTGTTTTGAATTTCACATTAACCAATAGATAATAAATTTAGTGGTAAATGCTATTTTTTGCTTTGGGTCGGTTTATAGTAATCGTTTTATTTGAAGCATAGATATTTACGAAAAATTGTTGTTTGAGTGGTGGAAAATGTAAAAATCTATGCTTTGAACTAATGATTAATATAAACCAAGTTGATGCAACCGGCTCTCAGGCGCATGTTTAGAAAATGTGTGTTCGACAGAGTGAGGAATGAACTAATAAGAAGTGAATGTAATGCTGGCTGTAGCGTAGTAGATAGCAGGAGAGAGGAGCGCCGAGATGGAGGTGGAACGCGCGAGCGAGGAGAGAGCGGTAAAGTAAAGTAAGAGACAGCAGGAGGGCGGCCGCAGGAGACCCGGCACGATCAGATAAAACAAATATTGAAAAATGGCCCTGTTAATAGCTTCTACAGCCGAAGAGAGAAGTATGAAGGAGGTCGAAGCAAACGTGTTGTGCCAGGATAGAAGTTGTATATGAAGTAAATAGTAGACATGAATAAATTATAATACATTATTTAAAAAATAAAAAACATTTTTTTATTATTTTTAAATACAAGGTCGAGCCGATACGTTCGTGAGACTTCATACGCGTCTTTTGTTTATTTCACAGAACGGATGTTTTAGTCTGGGCATCTCTAATAGTACGCTAAGCGTTTACTACCAAGTTTCAGTTATAAATAGTATAATACAGATTTTACATTACTTTTTCTTCTTCTTCTTTAAATAAAGTGTATTTTCTTAATACTTGTGCAAATGCGCCATAATCATCTTCATCCCCTTGTCCTAGTAGATTCCCTTGTCGGGGGACCAAAGACTCGACAAGTTGTTTCCATGTTTCCCTGTCTGGCGCTGCTTCTACACGAGTCAACCAGTCTAGACCCACTCTATTTTCACACTTTTCTGTTGCTTCTCCCAGCTTAATCTTTTTTTAAATTTATTTCTTACTCCCTTTATATTAACTCGTGGCGTCTGCTTGCTTGCCGTGAACAAAAACTTAGGAACGATTTTTGACTCTTTTCCTGTGAAAAATCAAATAATAATTTATTTCTTTTAGATTTCTGCTTAGTTTTGAAGAATTCTACATTACTCAAATCTGATTCTGACTAAATCATTTGACGCTGGAAATTCATAAGGTACGATATTGATGATAATTGAATCCATCAATATCTTGACATCTCAAAAACATCTGACATTTTAGAAATATATTAAATATCTGTAAGTTTAGTGTTATATTATATTTTTTAATTCGTCTTTAATTATTGTTGTATTTTACAAAGAAAGGGAGTATAGTAAAAATTTGGTTTTTATGGGTTACTTTTTGAAGTATTTGAATTTCCTTATTGTTCGAGATTAGACTCTGTACATTTAAATATATAATTTCTTATAGTTGTTCCTGTTTTGTAAAAAAGACACCTTAGTTTCCTTTCCCAGTTTCCTTTTATAAACCGGACAGTCATAACTGCCGGTGGTTGCAATCAATGTCGAGTCTCAATTTACTACCAGCAGAAACACAGTTTATACATTTTACTTCTCCTTTTATTAAATTGAAACTTTCACTTGTGTGATGCTTTGAACATTTTGGACATACACGTTTATCCTTTTTGCAATCGATTTGTTTATGGTTAAATCCAAAACATTAAAAAATTTTTTTTATATCGAATGCATCAAATAGGTACCTTGACTCTTTCCCATCCGATATTAATTTTTTCCATTTGAATGATTTCTTGGAGTGTTTTATGGTCATCTTCCATATAGATCATGCATTCCTCTCCACTAGGATTTTGTTTCTTACCGCGCTTACTTTCATATTTTTTGGTTGTTCTATAAAATCATTTTGAATTTTGATATTTTCAACTATTTCGTCTTCCGACATTTTATTTGACACACCGATGATTTTTATGCCCGGCATTTTTTTTTTTTGGTATGTTCGTTTGGTATTTGTCATCATTTTTTTAAATTTCTTGCCATTTTTCAGAAGCTTCATTATTTTTACATGTCAGGATTAGTTTACCTGACCTTGAATTTTTTACCTTAATAATTCCTGTTTCAAATGGATTTATGTTTAGTTTTATATCTTTTATTTTTTCAGACGTTTGAACCTCTTTTGGTGAAATACCTAACTATTAAAATAAAACACAAATTACTTTGTTTTCACCACTTTATTAGATTAAAAAATCTACATGTTTCGAGAAGAATGTTCTCTCCTTCAGGATTATTACCTAACTATTATTTCTTCCGAATTATTGTAGTTCGATTTGGTATCTTAGGATAGTAAGTATTTCGGTGCTTCCTGGTGTTTGAACTTATTGTTTAGGTTGGAGGATTTCATATAAAGACAAAGAGATGAATGTTTTACCCTTTAACCTGTTCGGCAATTTAGGTCAACGAACTCATTAAATTGTTTATTTTAACATCATAAAAATCCCTTCGAAACAGTGAGTGTGTAGGTATATTCATTTAGAAACAAAAGATTTAAGGTATAAATAAGTAGGTAGTAAGAACGGGCGGAAGTCCCATCACTGTGTTTCTGATTAGTAATGATTAGTATTGTTTACTTATTAGATACACTGATTAGTATTGTTTACTCTGTAAAGTTATTCTCAAAAAAATTTATTAATTCTCCTGTAAAGGTATTTAACTGATGTAAAACCCTCTTAAATACTGATACACCTGTGCGGGAAATTTAATTTGCTATCTAGTGTATTGCCCTCTATTGGTGAATATTGTAAATGATTTGTATCTTTTATGTATTATCGCTTTTTCTCTGATCTTAAAATTGTTCCGGGCACAGCTATTAATAATTACTGCCCTCTATTGGCATACCGTGACGTTTGTTTGGCATTTGAAATTCAATTATTATGAATCTTATGAATCGTTATTTACTAATATTACACCACAAATTAAATTTCCCGCACAGGTGTATCAGTATTTAAGAGGGTTTTGTTACCTGTGCGGGAAATTTAATTCGTGGTGTAATATTAGTAAATAATGATTCATAATAATCAAATGAAAAATGCAAAACAAACATCACTCATCACTGTATGCCAATAGAGGACAGTAATTATTAATAGCTGCTAACATTTAGATATTTAGAATTTATTTGAACTAGAATATGAATACAAATACATACTTATTTTGTTAAGGTTAACCATTCAAGTCAATGAACTTATTGTTTACATTAGTCCCTAGGTTGGGGTATTTCATATGAAGACAAAGAGATGAATCTTTAACATTTAGCCTGTCTAGCCCTTTAGGCCAATGAACTCAGTAAATTGTTTATATTAACATTATAAAAATTCCTTCGAAACAAAGAGTGTTTATATTAATTGCAACTGTTGCCCATTTTGTAGTCTGCCTACATTTGGTAACCGCTTTGTTGGCTTCTTTTTGAATGATTTTACTCCCTATATACAATGTCTAAATGTATAATTCTTTAATATATAGTCTTTTGTTTGTGTTTTATTTCTTACAGACAATATATAAATCTTATTTCTAATATTATATATATATATATAGATATATATATATATATATATCTTATCTATATATATAAATATATATATATATATATGTGTGTGTGGTATATGTATATATATGTAGATGTATATGAGTGTATATTTGTATGTATGTGTGTATATATGTGTATTATATATATTATATCTTGCTAATGTTCAAACTTAAAAAAAAAAAAAACTGTACAGGTAGTTGCTTCAAAACAGACATTGTCTAGTGAAGCAACTACCTTCATTTATATGTATAAATAAATTTAAAAAAAATAAATAAATAAAAAAAAAATATTAACAGCTTCAGAGTCTTACAAGTCTTCACAAATTATATGGATCCACTTGTTCATACTAATATTGATACATTTCGAAGCTACGTAGGCATTTTTAATGTTCTATAATAATGGTAAATTATTAATTTTAATCTAAATAATGAACAAATCATGTCGAAAATGATTTAATAATGTATCGTCACCTACTTTACGTAAATGATGAATGTATCAGAGGTCCAGCTAGTCGGGAAGTTGGTGAAAAATAAGTTATAAGATTCCACTAGAACAAACAATCAAACAAATAGACAAAGCGAGTTGAAAAAAAGCAGGTAAAAACAGATTACTGGTTTGTTGGGCATTATCATCTTCTTTTAAAATTATTCTTCGATTTTCGTTCTCCGGATAATTTGTCTATTTTACCGCGTTTTATATTAGCTTCACCTGTTTGTCTGTATATCTGGACGGAAACTTATAATCGATGTTTCACCCGCTTCCCAATGTCCAATCGAGCTGAAGTTTTGCACACATGACAATACACGATGACAATACATGAACCAGTTATCAGATTCCCTATTTAATCAATTAATCTATCAAAATTAATTAATCCAAGATTGATATGGAAAATTAGTTCGCCAAAAAATATAAATAAAAACACTTGTTGGTTTATAAATAAATTTATTAAAATATTGTAATTTTCAGTCGTTAAAATCAAATTCTTTTCATCATCAATTTGGATCAATATTGTATATTATCTATATTGGATACGTTAAATAGATTACAAACATGTAAAAATACATTGATTTGAAATGCAATTGTTGCGAAGTTTTAATCAATTTAATTGTATCATTGTGAATGAATCTATAATATTATTCTATTATGTCGCTTACCTCTAGATTTATTCATATTTTTATTATAAAATATCGGTTCATTTTAGTGCAAAGCCCCTGATTGGCTGTGAAGTAGGTTTAAATATTCAAAATGTTATCAATGAAAAGAAACACCTTTTATAATAAAACCACTATTTATTGAATAATTAAAACATTTTAATAGTCCCTTCACCAGAATACAATGTATAATAAAAATAAAAATTAGAAGTTTAGACAAACAAAAAAAGAAAATAAATACAGAAAAATTAGGAACTAATGTAAAAACATCTGTAAATCCTAGGTAATATATATATATATATATATATATATATATTGCTGTTATTAAAGAATTGAAACAATTATTTATTAAAACAATTAACATTTTTGACGAATCACTCGGTCCAGTATACATAAAACTAGCGACACTGATGGTCACATAAAAATACACAAGTTAAACATTTGGTCTAGTGGCCGATCAAACGGTGTTAGAAGATATAAAAAAATCACTGGCTTACAAATAAACACAAAAATTAACAGAAATAGAACAGATAAATGATTTAGATGGAATGGACTCTACCAATAATGATAAATTTTAAGATTCATATTTTTAAACGTGCTCTACTAAAAGTGTTCACAATCTATGTCCGCTTATATAATATGGAAGCTAATTGAAGGCAACAGTCAAACTCCATTTGAGCCCGGTTCAAGAAGAGATCTGGCCTGGGGAGGTCAGCACGAAGAAGCCATGTGACACTCCAGGTCTTCTCAGCTTCCGTCGGCAACTGCTGCGAACAAATATCTCCAGGTTAGTACAAGGTCAGGCTACCAAATGAAACAAAGAAAAGGATAATTATCCAACGGGTTCAGATGACCGCCTGCAATCGGGAGGCAACACTTCAAGAAAAAAGCGAGCATCGATTTAATGGCGTAGACTATTAATATGCAGCGGTTGTAATGGCCATTTCTGATGGTCAGCCACTTCACAAGCTTCTACGCTAACAATTCCAACACAACGCTTGACGGGTGAGAGGTGGAGGGCTCAATCCCTCTGCTCGGCAGAGGGTAAAGAGAGGGTACAGAAGAGGAAATATACTTACTCAGCTCCTCGAGGTCTGGGGGCCGGCTGGGGGCTGGTTCGCTGCAGGGCGCTCCAGGACTCGTCCGTCGTTAGGTATCAGCCGCTGAAAGGCCCCGCCCTTCCCTGGAACTGCTCACTCTGAGTTCCGCACAGCTATACAACCTGTGACGTGAAGTAAAGTCTAATACGACTTCATTATTGCGACTTTACTTTTATCTCGTAATGTTTCGCTCAAAAAATTTGCGCGAATCTTATTTCCAAAAATACTTTTTCTGCCTTTAGAGAACTTCTACATCCATAGACCTATAGACACTTCCTACTAAAGTAGCGTATATCTTGAAAATATGTCAACTACTGAAGAGAGTGATTTAAAGATGGCCAATTCAAATTTAAACTCATTTATTATTGTGCTTAGTGTCATGAAATGTGTTGAATATTCTTTACGGTTCTTGCAGAAAGTTTCCCTCATTGACTGATTTGAAGCTTGACCATTGGAAGCAGCGGCCAGGCTCAACAGTCGCCACTGACTATGACGCATATGACTATATTTGCACTGGCACCTTTGCGCCTGCGTCATGTCTAATGTTTTATCAGAATGTTCCTCTCGCGGCTGGAGGCGTGTCACACGTACCTCATGCAGCACTGCACACATCCCAGCGCCATGTCTCGACATTGAGACCAATTTTTAAGATACAAGTTATCGAAGTAACTCTTCTAACATAAAATGTGAGAATAATCAGAAAAAATCTATGTGTGACATACTCAGTTCTCTCAGAAAGAGAAATAAGAATTTAAATTGTGAGGAAACGGCTCCTTATTATTAAACATTATATCTACATCTAGTCTATATTAGTCAAAGTCATACAGTCTAGGCACAAGGTTTGTATCACTTTTCAAGTCAAATAGGTGGGTGCCGCATAGGGGCTGACTCCCCCAGGAGCGCCCCTGCCTGCCGGGACGCGGAAAGACAAATTTTAATATTTCATCTCGCGAATGTTGTGGCTCTTTGATCCTCCGAATTTCTAAAAACTGTCAAAACAAACAATTAGGTTGATTTAGTAAAATTTATGATTCAAATTCATTACAAAAACTCATTAAAAAAATTTATTACAAATTCATTAAAAAAAAAACAGAAATATCTGTCAGTGAATTTAGTGAATATTAAAAAGTGTTAATTTAACATTTTTAAAACCGACAAGAAGGATGGGAATTTTTCTTGAAAGTTTGTTTTTTCATTTTACTTGACTTTAATTTAATTTAATTTAAAATGTATAACTTACGAATTTCGCAATTAGTCACTCCTACGATTGTCCAACGTTTTTCAGAAGAAGAAGGAAATAGAGCGATTTGGCCATAATCATATCCAGAGTTAATATCCCCTCCCTTCTCTGCTTAGTACTGCACCACCGGGAGGTGTCCCAACTCGGCTGCTATATTCAGTGCGGTATGTTTACAGATGTCGAGTGCCATATATCATCCATCACATGTGGTGCATTAAATTTCAAAGGGCAACCGCATCCAGTTTTAATTCCTCGCCATATAAAAATAAAACAAGCAACTTACGTCTCAAAATAGACGAGTCTGGGTCTCTCCTCAAGAACTACTGACAAAAGGATCACGCGAAGCTCAGATTATCTGAAAAAAAAAAAACAAAACATATCTCAACAACTGGACAGTGCAAGTAAAAGTGAAATGTATAGGAAAAATCATTTTGAAGGTGAAACATAGTGGAGAATCGGAATAAGAGGTTCCCAGGAAACTCTAACACCTCTGGTTATATATTCTGAACAAATTTTATTAAGTGATAAACTTGCAGCTAACGGTAGGCTAGCTGAGGACTACTAGTGGCGCAGAGAAGTGGGGCGGATGCTTGAAGCTGGGCAGTTTGGTGTTCTGCAAACAATAATAAATATCTTATCAACTGGAACATGCAGAGAGTAATAATGATGGGCTTTTATGTTGCTCTCCATTAAAAACACTTAAAATATGGTAGAGATTGGTCGATAATAAATCAGATAAAATAGACATTTCTGATTGTATTCTGGACAAATTTTAAGGTGATAAACTTACAGCTGAAGGTAGACTGGCTGAGGACTACTAGTGGCGCAGAGAAGTGGGGCGGATGCTTGTAGCTGGGCAGTACGGTCTTCTGTTAACAACAATAATTATCTTTTCAATTGGACAGTGCAGAGATTAAAAAGTACGATGGAATTTAAATGTTACTATCAATTAAAAACACTTAAAATATGATGGAGAATGTGTCGATAGTTAATCAGAGAATTTGTGAGGTACCAGAATTTATTTAATTCTAAATAAAATTGAAGACATTTCTCATTGTATTCTGGACAAATTTTAAATGGTTAAACTTACAGCTGAAGGAAGGCTGGCTGAGGACTACTAGTGGCGCAGAGATGTGGGGCGGATGCTTGGGTCTTTGCAGTGTGGTTTTCTGTAAACAATGATGAATGTCTTTTCAATTTGACCATGCAGAGATGAAATTGGATGGGATTTAATATTAATATCCATTTAAAATACTTAAAATATGGAAGAGAATGTGTCGATAATAAATCAAACAATTTGCGAATCAACAGAATTTATTTAGTTCCAAAGAAAATCATAGACATTTCTGATTGTATTCTGGATAAATTTTAATTTGATAAACTTACAGCTGAAGGTAGGCCGGCTGAGGACTACTAGTGGCACAGAGAAGTGGGCGGATGCTTGGAGCTGGGCAGTATGGTCTTCTGTAAACAAAAATGAATATCTTTTCAACTGAACCTGAACCTGAACTGATTATAATGTTGCTTTCCGTTAAAAACACTTAAAATAGACAATTTGCGAATTAACAGAAAGTATTTAACTCCAAAGAAAATCTTAAACATTTCTGATTGTATTCTGGATAAATTTTAAAGTGATAAACTTACAGCTGAAGGTAGGCTGGCTGAGGACTACTAGTGGCGCAGAGAAGTGGGGCGGATGCTTGTAGCTGGCAGTACGGTCTTCTGTAAACAACAAAAATTATCTTTTCAATTGGACAGTGCAGAGACTGAGAAGTACGATGGAATTTAAATGTTACTATCAATTAAAAACACTTAAAATATGATGGAGAATGTGTCGATTGTTAATCAGAGAATTTGTGAGGTAGCAGAATTTATTTAATTCTAAATAAAATTTAAGACATTTCTCATTGTATTCTGGACAAATTTTAAATGGTTAAACTTACAGCTGAAGGAAGCCTGGCTGAGGACTACTAGTGGCGCAGAGATGTGGGGCGGATGCTTGGAGCCGGGCAGTTTGGTCTTCTGTAAACAAAAATGAATATCTTTTCAACTGGACCCTGCAGAGAGTGTGTGCAGTGGGATTATAATGTTGCTTTCCGTTAAAAACACTTCAAATATGATAGAGATTGGTCGATAAGAAATCAGACCATTTGTGATCTAACAGAATTTATTTAACTCCAAAGAAAATTTTAGACATTTCTGATTGTATTCTGGATAAATTTTAATGTGATAAACTTACAGCTGAAGGTAGGCTGGCTGAGGACTACTAGTGGCGCAGAGAAGTGTGGCGGATGTTTGTAGCTGGGCAGTACGGTCTTCTGTTAACAAATAAAATTATCTTTTCAATTGGGACAGTGCAGAGATTAAGAATAACGATGGAATTTAAATGTTACTATCAATTAAAAACACTTCAAATATTATGGAGAATGTGTCGACAGTTAATCAGAGAATTTGTGAGGTACCAGAATTTATTTAATTCTAAATAAAATTGAAAACATTTCTCATTGTATTCTGGACAAATTTTAAATTGTTAAACTTACAGCTGAAGCAAGGCTGGCTGAGGACTACTAGTGGCGCAGAGATGTGGGGCGGATGCTTGGGTCTTTCAGTGTGGTTTTCTGTAAACAACGATTAATGTATTTTCAATTTGACCATGGAGAGATGAAGTTGGATGGGATTTAATGTTAATATCCATTTAAAATACTTATAATATGGTAAAGAATGTGTCAATAATAAATCAAATTATTTGCGAATCAACAGAATTTATTTAGTTCCAAAGAAAATCATAGAAATTTCTGATTGTATTCTGGATAAATTTTAAATTGATAAACTTACAGCTGAAGGAAGGCTGGCTGAGGATTACTAGTGGCGCAGAGAAGTGGGCGGATGCTTGGAGCTGGGCAGTATGGTCTTCTGTAAACAAAAATGAATATCTTTTCAACTGAACCTGAACCTGAACTAATTATAATGTTGCTTTCCGTTAAAAACACTTAAAATATGATAGGAGGTGTGTCAATAATAAATTAGACAATTTGCGAATTAACAGAATGTATTTAACTCCAAAGAAAATTTTAAACATTTCTGATTGTATTCTGGATAAATTTTAAAGTGATAAACTTACAGCTGAAGGTAGGCTGGCTGAGGACTACTAGTGGCGCAGAGAAGTGGAGCGGATGCTTGGAGCTGGGCAGTATAGTCGTCTATAAACAAAAATGAATATCTTTTAAACTGGACCCTGCAGAGTGTATGTACAATGGGATAATAATGTTGTTTTCCGTTAAAAACACTTAAAATGTGATAGAGGATGTGTCGATAATAAATTAGACAATGGCGAATTAACAGAATGTATTTAACTCCAAAGAAAATTTTAGACGTTTCTGATTGTATTCTAGATAAATTTTAAAGTGATAAACTTACAGCTGAAGGTTGGCTGGCTGAGGACTACTAGCGGCGCAGAGAAGTGGGGCGGATGCTTGGAGCTGGGCAGTTTGGTCTTCTGTAAACAAAAATTAATATCTTTTCAACTGAACCTGAACCTGAACTGATTATAATGTTGCTTTCCGTTAAAAACCCTTAAAATATGAAAGGGGATGTGTCGATAATAAATTAGACAATTTGCGAATGAACAGAATGTATTTAACTCCAAAGAAAATCTTAAACATTTCTAATTGTATTTTGGATAAATTTTAAAGTGATAAACTTACAGCTGAAGGTAGACTGGCTGAGGACTACTAGTGACGCGGAGAAGTGCGGCGGACGCTTGGAGCTGGGCAGTATGGTCTTCTGTAAACAAAAATGAATATCTTTTCAACTGGACCCTGCAGAGAGTGTGTGCAGTGGGATTATAATGTTGCTTTCCGTTAAAAACACTTTAAATATGGTAGAGATTGGTCGATAATAAATCAGACCATTTGCGATCTAACAGAATTTATTTAATTCCAAAGAAAATTTTAGACATTTCTGATTGTGTTCTGGATAAATTTTAAAGTGATAAAATTACAGCTGAAGGAAGTCTGGCTAAGGACTACTAGTGGTGCAGAGATGAGGGGCGGATGCTTGGGACTTTGCAGTGTGGTTTTCTGTAAACAACGATGAATGTGTTTTCAATTTGAACGGGCGGAGATTATGTACGATGAAATTTAAATGTTGCTTTCAATTAAAAACACTTAAAAAATGATGGAGGATGTATCGATAGTTAATCAGAGAATTCGTGGGATACCAGATTTTATTTAATTCTAAAGAAAATTTAAGACATTTCTCATTGTATTCTGGACAAATTTTAAATGGTTAAACTTACAGCTGAAGAAAGGCTGGCTGAGGACTACTAGCGGCGCAGAGATGTGGGGCGGATGCTAGGGGCTTTGCTTTGCTTAAACAACGATGAATGTCTTTTCAATTTGACCGTGCAGAGATGAAGTTGGATGGGATTAAAATGTTAATATCCATTAAAAATACTTCTTATTGTATTCTAGTTAAATTTTAAAGAAATAAACTTACAGCTGAAGGTAGGCTGGCTGAGGACTATTAGTGGTGCGGAGAAGTGTGGCGGACGCTTGGTGCTGGGCAGTATGGTCTTCTGTAAACAACAATAACTATATTTTCAAGTGGACCCTGCAGAGAATGTGTACGGTAGGATTGTAATGATGCTTTCCGTTAAAAACGCTTAAAATATGATAGAGATTGGTAGATAACAAATCAGAGAATTTGCGAATTACCCAAACTTTTTAAATTCCAAGGAAAATCTTAGACATTACTCATTGTATTCTGGACAAATTATAAAGTGATAAACTTACAGCTGAAGGTAGGCTGGCTGAGGACTACTAGTGGCGCAGAGAAGTGAGCGGATACTTGGAAGTTGGCAGTATGGTCTTCTGTAAACAACAATGAATATCTTTTCAACTGGACCCTGCAGAGAGTATGTACTGTGGGATTATAATGTTGCTTTCCGTTAAAAATACTTTAAAGATGGTAGAGATTGGTCGATAATAAATCAGACCATTTGCTAATTAACAGAATTTATTAAACTCCAAAGAAAATTTTAGACATTTCTGATTGTATTCTGGATAAATTTTAAAATGATAAACTTACAGCTGAAGGTGGCTGGCTGAGGACTATTAGCGGATGCTCGGGCAGTGCGGTGTGGTGTTCTGAAACAATTATGAATATCTTATCAACTGAAAGTCATAGAGAATAAGTGCAATGGGATTACTGTTTTGCTGTTCATTAAATACTCTCATAGAGCATGCTTCGAAAATATATTAGAGAATTTGTAAATTGCTAGCATTTATTTATTTTTAGTTTAATTTGGCTTTCGACAGCAAATTCATATGAAACATTTTAGTTTTTCTTTTACATGAACATCATTTATTTGAGATTACATCATTACATTACATCATGATTTTTTCATAATCAGATCACCCACATTCTATGTAATTTTTAGTGCAATCTTTTTTTAATATATTTTTTACATAGTATTTTGACTTAGGATAGGGAGGCACTGTAATACTTCTTTGAATGGGGAACAAATACTTCAACAACAAAATCCAAAATTTTACTGTAATTTTGTTTAAATTTTCGCAATTTTAAAACCGCTGAAATTCTCAGGTCATTACTAGAAGAGACACTGTAGTACCTACTTCAAATAAAATGATGGAGGAGGATGATGTGGGTCTATCGTACGGAAGGGTTGTATTGCTTTAGATAGTTCCTAGTTATGGCTATTTATTAAAACAAGGTCCAAAATGTTATAATTAAAGTTTGTGATATTGTGGTTTTGTGACGGACCTATGAAGTTAATCGTATTAATAATTTATTTATTACATCCAGAAGGGTGACTGTTATAATGAATGCAAAAAGCCGTTGGCTCGTATTCGTTCCAATTTTTAAAACGTAAGTTATACCTAATCGTCTGCTGCTAGCATTTTTTATACGCAGATGTGGGAATAATGTACGTTTTACTCAGTTTCGAGACGTCTTTTGGGCATCTGTTTTATGCTAAAGTGGTCATATTCTTCACACTACTTAATCTCATATGGGTGCAAGGAGTACGGGGAGGCGACCACACAAAACCTATTTACTGTCAACCGGGTGCAAGGATGAGGAGGGAAAAACCTCATTTACAAATATGCATGGACGTATGGATGACAATAACATATACCTATATATGAAATAACAATGGTAAACAATTTCATATACATAATTAGTTTTGTCATCACCTCATTTTCCTAAGATTCACATTCTTTGGTTTAACTTGTAATTCTCACATACCTATCTGTATATTATGTATCATTATTCTTTTTCTTGTACATGTAAGTAATAAAAAAAACACCGTGCTATCACATTTCACAGATTGTGCTGTAAATTTCAAAAGGCAACAGCATCTAATTTTCATTCCTCGCCACATAAAACTAAAACAATCAACTCACATCTCAAGGTGGACAAGTCTGGGTCTCTGCTCGAGGACTGCTGAGAGGAGGGTCTTACTTAGATTATCTGGAAAAATAACAAAACAAATCTCAACAACTAGACGGTATCGAAAGTGTAGGAAATTTCGTTGTCCATTAACGGCAGAATGAACGCCAGGGATGAAGGGCAGGTTACTTTAAATATGGCATGTAGTGGAGGATCAGAATATTATGTGTGAATGAGAGGTTCGCTGAAACTCTTAGACTTCTCTGTTTATATTCAGAATAAATTATAAAGTGATAAAACTCACAGCTGAAGGTGGCTGGCTGACTACTAGTGGGGCGGATGCTCGGCTGTGCGGTGTGGTGGTCTGAAAACAATTATAAATATCTTGTCAGCTGAGCGTTGCAGAGAATAAGTGCGAAGGGATTATAATATTGCTGTCCATTTATGTTTTCTAATCGCGGTATTTTCTGGCTCCTGTGCTGAAGCTAATCTGAATACCGGGATTACAGTGCCGGAAAATATTTATTTGAAAATATTTTATAAAAAAAAAAATAATGAAAAAAAAACATTATTTATGGATAATGTGGTTGTGAATTTAGTATAAGACATTCGCAAACAAATGGGTTCAAAGGAATCCCAGGCATAAATATTATAACTCGTATAATGTGAGATCGGGGCTTTAATATTTAGTTACTTGCGGGTATGTTCTTTCGATTACTAATTTTTCAATAGATTTGTTTCATTCATACATGTTCCTACATAAATAGCCTATGATTTATTCCTGAATTACTGTTAACGAAGCCTTAGTTGAAAAAATTACCGCATATAATTTTAAATGACATAAAATGTACAATTGAATGAAGAATAATAAATAAACATTTTATATTATTTTATTTAAAAAATCGTTGTCTTTTAAGAAAAAAAAACTGGATATAAAATCGATCCAGAGAAACTGAAAACCTACAAAGACAACACGACGCACTGAAGGGTAATTCTATACTTTTACAATTCGAATTCCAGCTATTCTCTGCGCACTTCAACTCTTACAAGGCGACAGTGGTAGTTAATTTGTTTATAATATCTATTTTATTTTATTTTTAATGAGACACTAACAAAATGCTGGGTAAAACATACATAAAAAAATAATACATTATTATTTGAAACTCAGCCCAGTATCCAAGTTTCCCCGGCCTGTTCTGACAACATGCATATGTATATGTAGTGTAGCAACATAGTGTTGTCATATCAAATATGTTAATAGATAATTTATTTAATAAGTTTTATGGGTTCAGGCTATTGTCAAAAAAACGTATGTTGTGTAGGAGTGACTTTTTGAGTGATAGTGGGGTATAGTATCTGTAAGAATATCAGCATCAACGATAGGTCAGCACAATACACAGGATGTAGCAGAACTAGTCCACAATACTTCACCCGCAGATTCCTACCTAAATTATGAGTCGAAAATGTTCAAGCAACAATGTCCTAATATCAATAGTTATGAAAATACGCGACTTCAAAGTTTTCCTTTTTTTCAATATTTCAAACCCGTCTTCTGTAAAACGTTGGACAATCACGTAAGTTACATATTCATAATTTTATAAATTTATTTGCTTTAATAGAAGCCAAATAAAATGAAAAAAAGCGCTTAGAAAAGTTTTTGTTTATCCAGAGGCAGTCAAATGGTTAAATTACTATTTTTACAACTTGATCCTAAAAATACTATCGAACACGCCGCGCGAGTAAAATTTTGAATAACTTCATATTGTGATAATAAAATTGTACCTACATATCTATACCTATAAAACTCAATGTCTGGCTGTCCGTTCTCTATACAAATCGATACCGTTTGTCCGATTCGATTTAAATTTTGCATACTTATGCTTTAGGACCCGGCGGATAACATAGGTGACATTTCCCCCCTATTCTTTTACCCCTTCCTCTCCCCCTGATATATTTTCGATGCAAATCTGTACCCTTTGACCGATAGGACCCAAAATATGGAAACATATTCCTTAGGACAGTTAGGAAATTTATTCTTTAGGATCCGGCGGGTAGTACAAGTGACATTTACTCCCTCCTTTTTTCCCCCTCCCCCTCCCTCTGATATATTTTCCATGGAAATCTGCACCGTTTGACCGATCTCACTCAAATGTTGTATATTTATTCTTTAAGAGCTGACGGAAAGCATAAGCCACATTTCTCTTTTTTTTATTTTTTATTTAAAATATAATGGAAAGCTTAAAGGTTTATGGATAACATTTTTACATAATTCAATATAAGAAATAATAATGTAATTTAGATACAAAGTCATTTTTTTATAGTTTTTTTTTTTATTTATTTATTTATCTTCATCTTGTTACATGACAGGAGATGGAGCTGCTCATCTCACTAGGGAGAACCTGTGCCGAGATGAGCAGCTGAACAATATAGTTAGAACAAAAAATAATAAAGATATACAACAAAATACTATATAACTATAAAATTAATTAGTTAATTAATTGAGTATATAAATATAAAATGTGGATAATAAGAACAGAATATACTGTAAAATACAAAAGCAATAGTGAAAGTAGAGTAATATATATAAAAATCATATGCATGGATAGTAACAAAATGTATATATAATAGCACAGTTAAAAGTATATTTAGGTATGTACCTATATAAGAGAATTAAATGAATGTTTGTGTATATTAAATAGTGATAAGAAATGAAGTTTAATGAGCAATAAATTATGACTTGTTTTCGGCAGTTGGGTATTTGTGCAAATGCAGGTGACAACAATGTCCTCTCCAATAGTGTTGTGTAAAAAGTTAAGAGTAGGGTGTCCATACTGACTATGACAGAATGGACACCAAAGACATTTGGCCGAGTTTTTGCCTCTGAACATCCCCATTAAATGGAAACATTGTTTTTATTACAGGCTTCGCAAAATAATGGTGCCTTTATTTCCCCCATAAGCATATTAATCACTTAATCCTTTACCCGGACAACGCCGGGTACGAACAGCTAGTAGTATTTAAAAATCAAGCCACGTGATGTGGCTCCGTGTTGAGGTCACTTTGTTTGTGATCCTAATACAACTATCAGCGCTCAGTTTAGTTAAACATAGTCATGTGTGTGCTTATATACATATACGAGTATACTAGCTGTACCTAACCCGTCAAAAATGGTGGTAATTTTACATGTCAGTTCCTAAAAAATAAGTTCTAATAAAAAAATAAAATAAAAATAAGTTCTAATAAAATAAAATAAGCTCTAAAAAATAAAAATAAGTTTAAATATATTCGTATATAAAGAAATCGTTTTTATAAAATAAGTTACGGACGTTACACAAAGTTACGGGGACAGAGAGACGAACAGACAATGAAATTATTATCTATAAAACTCTATTTCTGTTTGTTCTCTATTCAAATCTACACTGTTTGACAAATCTTACCCAAATTTTGCACACTTATTCTTTAGCTCTTGAGAGAAAACACAGACCACATTCTCCCCCCCCCTTAATATATTTTCTATACAAATCTACACCGTTTGACAGATCTGAACCAAATTTGCAAACTTATTACTTCGAAGTTTTGAAAAACAACGGAACCTCCCCCCACCAACTTCTTTTAAACTAAATCTTCATACCGGGCAACGCCGGGCGCGGACCGGTAGTCACTTATACAGGGTATAACAGAGCTAGTCCACAATACTTTACAGGTGGATTCTGAGATTGGATTATGAGTCAAAATAGTTCAAGCAACCACGACCTAATATCAATAGTTTCGGAGTTATGCAATATCAAATTTCGCTTTTTTTCTATATTTCTGACTCATTTTTACAAAACGTTAAACATTACAGTAACTTATATCGATTACGAAAAAATCATTAGTTTCAATACAAGTTAAATAAAATGATAACAGCCCTGCAGAAATTCGTATTAGAACTTTGCACATTCAGTATAAGTTACGGCAATGATAGTCCAACGTTTTACAAAAAATAAGTCAGAAATATTGAAAAAAAATGTAAAATTTGATGTAACATAATATCTCCATAACTATCGATATTAGGTCATGGTTGCTTGGATGTTAACACGAATAATTAAAGCAGGAATCTGCCCGCGCAGTAGTGCGGACCAGCTCTGTCCCGCCCTGCGCATTAACAACCCCCAGCAACCATTTCTCAGTACTTACCATCTGAAGAGGGGCGCCCTCTGGGGCGGGTCCGAGTGACGTCACTGGCCGGGCCAGGGGGGCGGGGGGGGGGATCCCGGCGGGGCGATGACTCACTCGGAATATAGTGTTCCCACAATATCTTTTTGCGTAGAATGTATATTAAAAATAAAATTACACAGATCGACAGGAAATCGGTCTCCGCACAGTTTCATATTAGTTATAAAATCACACATTTTTTCGTCAAAACCGATTTTTGCACTGCGGAGATAATATTAGTTGTATTATCTCCCTCCCATCGTTTCTAAGTACTGCTCTACCTCGGTGTGTTTCCACCGGGCTGCTATCTGCAGCGCTGTGCTGCCATCATTATCTCCCATGTTTATATCCGCTCCCTTCTCTGCTAACCACCGCACTACCGGGAGGTGTCCCCCCGCGGCTGCATGGTGCAGCGCTGTCCAGCCATAATTATCTCCCTTGTTTAGGTCCGCTCCCTTCTCTGCTAACAACCGCACTACCTCAGGGTGTCCCTCTATGGCTGCACGGTGCAGCGCTGTATATCCAACGTAGTTACGAGCATCTAAGAACTTGTTTAAACCTTTTTGGTGTTTTTTCGTCCCCAAACCACTGATTAGAACATTTGCAATCTCGGTATTACTTTCCTTCATGGCTACATGAAGTACTGTTTCTTGCCATTTATTATTTAAAGTTTCTTGTGATTCATCACTGCAGCGTTTCTCGATATGTGCAGCGATGTACTCTAGCGCGAGGGGCGGTGCCGGCTGCAGCTGTAGGAAATTATTTAAGAACATTCTGATGATGTAGTTAGAGTCCTGCAGTAAGATATCCGATAGTAATAGCTCTACCATGGGCGCCCAACCGTGCCAACGAGTTTTCTTACCGAGCCAATGGACAATTAGATCGGCGCAGAAGTACTCCGCCAGCGTGCGGTGAATGAACTCAACCTCCCTTCCGTCTCCGCCCGACTGGACCAGCCCGACTCTAAGCATTTCGTCTAGTTGGGAGGAAGTATTCTCGTAGTCCTCGTAGAATTGTTGTGCTGACTGGGGGAAGAGCGTGCTAAAGCCCAGCTTTCTGAGACACTTTTTGTATTCGGTAACGATAGTTGCATAGCTGTAATCATTTTCATGAACATTCAGTTGAATTTTCCCCTTACAGTAAATATTATATTTAACTTTGATAAATTCTTTATACAACGAGAACACGTTCTCCAGTTGAAAGGCGGTTCCCGATTCAGTTTGTGACATAATTTGATCTTCAACCCGCTGCAGGAACATCTCCGCCAACATGCGCATCTGCAGGGGCACGCCCATGAAGTTCTGGATGTCTCTCCCGAGATTCTTTGCAGCTAAGGAAAACACATCTCGCGCGCACTTTTCAAGCTTGTCTCCGTAGCTTCCCGGCTCCAGCAGCAGGTGCGAGCGCCAGAAATTCTTGAGGTAGTCCCGCTGTGCCTCTTCTTTGATTTTCTCAAACGTCCATGCGATTGTAGAGAGACCATCCTCGAGCAACTGTTGGTCATGGAATCGCGTAGTTACCCAAATGATGGCCTCAGTCTTGTTTTTTAAATATTGCAACATTTTTAAAACCGCCTTCTTGGAGGAGTTGTCTTTTACTTCATCAAATCCGTCAAACAAAAAATAAAGCTGCCTCTCATGTTTATTACGCAAACAGAATCGTAACAACTCTCGCGACCATCTATCATCGATTAGTTGTTCTAGCTGTACTAGCTCGGTGAGTACTACATTGTTTGGGGGATTTTTAAAATATTTTAAGTTAATCCATATTACCCAGGCGGCATGCATCTGTCGGGTCATGCTGGCCAGGCTGGTGGACTTCCCCATGCCCGGCTCATCCGCGATGATCACCACCTTCTGAGTGGAGGTGCCCAGCTCGTCTTCAGTAACGGTGTCGGTAATTAAGTTTGGCTTCAGACTTTCCAACGACCCCTGCGAGCTTTGCCACAAATACCGGTTGCCGTTCTCCTCAAGCTTCAGCCAGTGTACTGGCTTTCTGTAATTGCGTTCCCCGCCCAAGGGCGCTGTGAGGATGTTTTTATTTCTTATTAATTTGTCTCTATCCGATTTGGAGACCGCTAAAGAGTGTGCGAGACTCTCTTTGCTCGCTGCGCCCTCGAAGATAAATATATTTTCACTTTTACACAGCGACGCGTAATCTTTTAACTGAAACACTACCTTACGATGGAACCGCCTTGTCAAATAAAAGCTTTTATTATAGATCTGCTTAACAATTGAAGCTGTGGGAGGGTCGTTTGCTTCGAGCCAATACACTTTATCATCTGGATTATCTAATATGGCTCGTTTAAATCCCTCCTCCCCGGCTGACCCTGTCCCCGGCACCCAAATGAGCCTGTCAGGCGCACCCGAGGTGGCTTCCATGAGTCTTCTCTCCAGCTCTGCTTGATGGTCTCCGCTGACCACCAGCAGGCCGCCTGACAATACAATTCTGGCCAAGTCATCCACGCTCATTCCTCTCTCTATTGTGGAAAAATTTGCTCTTCTCTCAATAAAACTGGGGCATGTGTTTTTCATTTTTATTACATATTCATTGCTGTTTAGAATATTTTTAAGATTTGGTGAATCTATGAAACTATTAATGTCCGATGAAAATTTGTTGAAATTTTGTTCTCCTATAAAATCTGCTATACTCAAAATTGTACCTCCAATGTCCAGCATTTTCTTTACGAAGAGTTTCCCTTGCGAGTCTACCGTCAGCTCAGAAGATTCGAAAAAACTTTGAATGGCCGAGAAACCCGTAATACTCAAAGCAAACATTTGATCGAGCACAAAGATAACTTTCTTGTCGGTGTAATTAAGAAATGGTTCAAATATTTGTTTAATTCTGACAGCATCTGATTCATCTATCTTGGCACAATCAATCACGAGTAAGTTGGGAAAATCATTATCTGTGAGGTTCTTTGTTAATACTTTGGTAATGTTTCTCATGTCTGACCAACGCAAAAATGTTTGTACTGACGACTCCCGCAGTTGACGGCCAACACTGGATAATCTAAGCATTTCCAAAACGCAGTCTTCGGTTTTAATTTGCCAGAATCGGTTGTTGGATTCTAAGAACTCTCCAAGCTTGATATTGTCGTTAAAGTCCAAGTGACACTTTGGCAAGGCATCAAGGTAATTTAGGCTCGCCACGAAGAACATAATTTTGGGTATATCTCGTCTCTGTTTGTCCACCGCAGCCATCAGCTCTGCACGAAACCAGCGCACCAACAGCTTGGCCCGCCTGACCACCATGTCCAGTTCCTCGCTGGCGCAAGTTAGTGTGCGATGATTCATATTGACAGAAAATTCTGGAAATAAATCATCGCACGTCCCCAAGCCGTGCGCAGTGAGAAAACTTTCTATTTTATTCATCTGTACCATTAAACATTTACAAATTGTCCAAAAATTTAACAACTCCAGCTCAGTGTCCGAGAACACCCTCAGACTGGCGGTGGTGGAGGATACGGAAGAGTATTTTACTTTATAACGTATTTCGGGCGCATCGGATGCTCCAGACTTCAGGTGGAACCCATCCGAATGCGTCGCTACCTTGTGGAAAGTTTTATACTCCGTGTCTTGGCCTATTTTCAGTATCTTTTCTTTAATGTTGCTTGCCAGCCAGTCCTCCATTTCATGAATATCTTTTCGATCTTTTAATGCGTTTTTTAAATTGTACATGCTGTGAGTTTTAAGATTATATTCATAACTTTCGCACTCTTCCTTCGTAATTTGTGAGACATCGATCATTACCCGATGGATGATGCCTACATGTAAGCCATAGGTGTTGATTATGTTGGGTGCAGACATGTAACTGGATATATCCAACGTTTGTAAGTGATCTGTTCTACCGTACCTAACATCGCTAGTATCAATGAGTTCTAATAACATGTCCCTGCAGCCCGGACTATCAAAAGCCACGACATGTGCGTGGAGGCCGTTCTGTGGGTCGCGGATCTTTATGAATTTTCCGCCCTCCGCTTGCAGGAACTTGACACTGAAGCCAGTGACCTGGGCCAGCCAGCCGCCCAGGGAGTGCCCCGTGATGGACAGGTGAAAGCGGAGGCCATCTGTTTCGTTGGCTTTATCTATGGCGCACTTCACCTTCGCGGCAAATGTAGCCGCGGAATTCATGCGAGATGAATATTTATTTAAGACAACTCCGGTCAAATTAGTCCACCAGGCTCCTATATCGCTGGTTCCCCTGTGGGCCAGGACCACCTGCTGCAGGGAGGGGCTGTAGAACGCGGCCCCGAAGTAGCCGTTGTTCTTGTCAGCGTTGTGCGCGGTTGTCAATATTTCCCAACCAAGTTTCCGAGGGAGTTCATCTCCTATTTTATTGTACACCGCGTTAGCGAAGTGCGCCAGCTCGGCCGGGCTGGGGTACGGGGCCGACATGACCTCATCATCCAGTATCCCGCTGGTAGTAATTATAGGTGGACAGCTTACCAGCGTTTGCAAAAAGCCTTCGCAGCTATACTGCAACTTGGAGTCCACCTCCATGATGAGCACCGAAGAAGCGGTATCGACCGTATCGAGATCTCTGCAACAAGGAGTGTCAGATAGAAAAGTACACAACTAGGTATAAATTATATTAAAATTTTGTTCAGATATTAATTATCACAAAGTCCCAAGACAGACTAACCCCTACATATTATAGAGTGATTGGTACAGTAATTGGCCCTTTCTTACTTTAGATGAAAATAATTTGATAAAAATTTGATTTCATTATAATTTTTCTGTAATAAATAATAAATAAATAAAAATTTAACATAAAAGGTAATAAAACTATAAAATATTGCATGAATGAATAGATAAAATTCAGTTACTAATCGTAGCTTTTTAAATAAGGGAATAGAAAAAAATGTCGTTGATATCTCCAGAATCTTTATGATATTTTTTTAAATTTAAATTAACGTGATGTATGCACGAAAAAACAAAAATAATGGACTGATATATTTTTTTTTTGTAAAACTTGTCTTACAACATCTTCAATATTAATTATGTTAGAGTTGGCCGTCCTGCCAATGACTATGATTTGATGCAGTTATCAATTAATATTTCATCTGGTAAATCAGGTAGTTATAACTAATTGAGCGCTCATCTTAAAATATACTACGATATAAATACAGAACACAGAAGTTGGCCGGGGTGGCCAATAACCAAGTTGAGTAGGTATGTTTTGGTGGTTCTGTTAGTGACCTTATTTTAAAGGTGATTTTTTTAAAGAATATCATAAAATCCCATCATATATGCGCTGCTATACCATAACCAAAACAAATTTTAAGGAAATTTCATTCGAAAGAAATCATAAAGGAATAACAGCAAAATCCAGCTCACTTCGGAAAAATTACGTTCAACACCTTCGTCTCCACATTTTTAGTAGTTACGGAACAAAACTCTATTAGAAAAGGACGGGAAATAAATAATGCTGTGGGATGCCATAAGAAAATATTAGTTTATTTTGTAGTTTTAAGCTTGCAATGGTCAATTCCTACAGCACAACCAATAGCTCTGTCATCCACCCTTATTTTACATTATATTATAATTACAACGAAGCTAAATTCTAAATGAGCGACCTATAGTTCCAATAAACATGGACTCTATGAAAGGTAGCTGTGTTTTACGACTGATGGTGCCTTTAATTAATTTCATCTTCCACATGAATTCAATATCAAGTAGTTATTTTTCATTTTTGTTAATAATTTTTCTTACAGCTTTGGTTATATAACTACTAGCTGGTTGGCCCGGCTTCGCTCGGAATCATAATTCGGTAAGCATAGAATTGTGTTGACGTCTCTTTTTTGCTGGTTTCGGCACCTGTGATTGGATTGCCTTGTTGGACCGTCTTCGCTTTGCCAAAATATCAACAGATATTTTAGCACTGAATTATAACACTCTAGAGAGAACATTCCATAACTTTCTAAAGCATTCTGAAATCTTATAGAAATTTCTGGAATCTTCTATAACTTTCCCTTTCCAGAACCTTCTTAATAAGCATTATAATTCTTTCTGGAACCTCTAGACCCATCAACACACTCACCCATTAAGTTTGGAACCTTATAGATCTTTCTGATAGCTTGTATAACTTTATCTTCCTGAACTTTCTAGAGCATTCTCGGACCCTCTAGAACTTTCGGGAACCTTTTAAACTCACTGACACACTCTGCAACTCAGTTTTTAACCTTATAGAACTTTCTGAAACTTTCTACATCCAGAACTTTCTAGAGCATTCTAGAACCTTCTCTTAATCTTCTGGAACCTTTTAGACTCACCAATGAACTCAGCCACTCGGTTTGGAACCTTATAGAACCTTTTTAAGCTTTCTCCTTCCGGAACCTTCTAAAGCATTTGAGAACCTTAATGAACGTTCTGAAACCTTCTAGACTCACCGACACACTCCACCACTTAGTTTGGAACCTTATAGAACTTTTAGGAATCGTCTAGAATGTTACCTTTCCAGAAATTTTTAGAGCTTTACAGAACATTCTGGAACCTTCTAGACTTACAGACACACTCCGCCACTATGTTTGGAACCTTATTGAACTTTGTCTTTCCAGAACCTTCTAAAGCATTCGAGAAACTTCATGGACGTTCTGGAACCTTCTAGACTCACAGTCACTCTCCGCCACACTGTTTGGAACGTAAAAGAACATTCTTTAGAATAATAAAGAATCTTCTACAACATTCTCCTTCCAGAACTATTTTGTTTGGAACCTTATAGAACTTTCGTAATTCTTCTAGAACGTTCTCCTTCCAAAACTTTCTACAGCTTTATCGAACGTTCTAGAATCTTCTAGACTCACCGAAGCACTCCGCAACTCAGTTTGGAACCTTATAGAACCTTCTTGAACGTTTTTCTTCCAGAACCTTCAAAAGCATTCTAGAACCATCATGAACGTTCTGTTCTAGACTCACTGACACTCTCTGCCATTCAGTTTGTGACCTTATAGAACATTTAGAAATCTTCTAAAACCTTTTCCTTTCAGAATTTTCTAAAGCATTATCGAACGTTCTAGAAGCATCTAGATTCACTGGCACACTCCGCCACTCAGTTTGGGACCTTATAGAACCTTCGTGAACTTTCTGCTTCCAGAAACTTCTAAAGCATTCGAGAACCTTCATGAACGTTCTGGAACCTTTTAGACACACCTACACACTCCGCTACTCAGTTTGGAACCGGCCTGTGGCCAATCACAAGAAACCCTAATTTACAGAATAAGTACAGTACATGTGTGTGTGTGTGTGTATACATGCCCGCGCGCATGTGTGAGGAGAAATATGTGACCTCGCAAGTTTACCGCTGACAGAGTTAGTAAACTGCTTTAGCAAAAATATCGGGATCTGCTTTTAATAGCTATTGAAGTGGGCGTTTACAAATAGCAACATCGGTCAGCGACTTCTTTACCATTTTTTGTAGTTATCTTCTTTTGGCATATTTAGGGTAAATTTTTTATTCTAATGGAAGTTCTGCAAGCGGCAGTGTGCGCATTGTAACGGAAATACGTGTTGCGGGAAGCAGCATATAGCGGGAATGCTAGACCACGAAATGCGCGCGTCCATTAAACTGTCAAAAATGTAGTCACTTGAAATAAGTGTTCCAGTAATATAAATAACTATCTGTTCATACCCGGCGTTGGATAATGGATTAAGTCGAAAATAAATTTGTGAGGAGAAACAAAGGTTTGATTCGAACGGTATAGATTTTCATCGAAAATATTTCAGGGGGAGGAGAAAAGGTAAAAGGGGAAGGAGGAAATGTCACCTTTGTTACCCGCCGGGTCCTAAAGAATAAGTATACAAATTTTGAGAAAAGAGAAAGGGGTAAAAGAGGAGGGGGTAAATGTAGCCTTTGTTACCCCCCGGGTCCTTAAGCATATGTATGCAAAATTTGAGTCGAATCGAACAAACGGTGTGGATTTTGTTTGTATAGAGAACAGACAGACAGACAGACGTTGAGTTTTATAGGTATAGATAGATATATTGTCAACCATCTTGAATCGAGAACCAATTCAATTCAAATGCTATTCAATTATTGGTGATTAAATTGAAAATTGGAACTTTTTATTAAATTACGCTTTTAGGTGCGTGTATTAGGATTTAATGTTATTGTCGATGTTTTTGCAAAAACGACGTAATTTTCAGATATTCGTTTTAAATACAAAAATGAGGCTGTCAAAGTTATATAGTTTCGAAACTTTTGAATATGGAACCATTTTAGACCGAAAGTCGATACAACGTGAAAGTGGGAAGGCACTTGCACTTTTTTTGAAAATGCACACATTTTTTATTCAACGCATTATATGTCTACGATGCTGCGGTGATAAATACGGTTTCTTATTGGACCTATGAAATCTTAACTTTCACTACTAATTAGATATTACTATTCTGAAACACCCTGATTTATTCTCGTATTCAACGGCGTCATTTTCTAATTAATATCAGAAAGTTATCTGCTTCTAACTATCCAAAACGGCAGAATTCTGTATCCACCGCTGAATTTTCATCCAAGATTTGTTCCACTTATATCATTGTAAATGTGGTCCACCCCTCATATAAAATACTGTTGCAAATATCAACACGATTTCATCTTATCTTATTATCTTATCTCATCTTAGCTTATCGCATCAGTATTACTAGCAGTATTTTGGCGGGACTCGAACCCGCTTTAGAGTATCGACTGGACGATTACAAACGTGGCCAAGAATCCAGTTCCAAGCTCAAACGTCGTGGTACGGACTCCAACATATATTCTCTAGCGCAGAGGATCTTCAATTAAGTTTAGCAAAGAAAACTCATTCCTGCACTACTCTTTAAGGCGCCATAGTACATGATTCACGTTTTTGCAGTCTGGAGAGTCAATTTAGTGTAAATTTTTCGAATCTTATTGCCAAAATTACAGCTAACCATGCATTCAATCAATTTTATTATGAAAGGTCCATTTACTCTTAAAGCATTTGGAAGAAAACACTTTGTTATTAACACAAAAAAATATAATCCCGAAGCCCTATTTAATCTTTATAGCAATAGAGTTATCCTTAACAGTGATATGGCAATCTTATATAGTCTATAGCGGTCGTCTGCAGATGTCAAAAAGCACTCTCCTGACTGGGGCGCGACCCTGTCGGGATCTCTTTCACACTCTTTTTCATGCATTGTGACATACATACATCCCTCAGATCTATTACAATAAAGAAATAAACTGAACTGATTTAATGGACATGATTTTTTTTATTGTTAACATATTAACATATATATTTATAATTTTCTTAGTTATGTATATGGTATCAGGTGATTTGCTATGATAAAGTGTACCTATTATGTGGCGTTGTATACAAAAAAACGCATATTGTGCTCCTCCTTAAAAGCGCTTTGTAAATGGTACTTAAATGGTTTGCAAAAATTGTATAAAATATATTTTTTGCAAAGTTATTATCATTTTATTTTACTTGTATTAATGCGAATGACTTTTAAATATTCAACATAAGTTAATTTCATTATAGTTGTGACGGCCCACACGCCCGTGTGATGAGGTAACGCATACGCTGACATCGAAAACGGCAGGCCGTCGCCCTCGATACAAAGGCAGAGGCAAGAACGCTGAGGACAGCAAACAGGCGACAAAGTAAGCCGGACCAATGACCGAGTACAAAGGCAATGTATAGCAGGGGGCACAGAGAGTGAGGAAACTCGCCTTGCTGAACTAAACTAAATATCTACACGTGCGGCCGAATAAAGACGAAATCACAACAACCCCGAGCCTTTGTTCTGGATCACTATATAAGCCGGCGCCTGCAGAGCCGAGTATCTTACTCGCCCAGTGTCATTCTTACGGCGAAGCGTTCCCCGATCGAAGCCTCACTTCTCGGGAAGCTACCTACCGAGCGGAAGCTCTCGTCATCTATCGATTCATTATTGTGTACCTATAATTATTGCACTTGTAACTTTTGTCAACATTTATACTTCAAATAAATTCTGTCAAACCATCACGACTTTTACGTCATCAACAACAGCAGAGATCTCCGACTCCACAAACGGAGTGGTGACCCTTGAGTTCAACTCTACCCAAAAGCGGAGGGCTCATCCACCTCCAAATAGTTTTACGTATTACAGAAGAAAATTCAGAAATATTTATAAAAATGCAAACTTTAAAGTTACACTATCTCGATAACTATTTATATTAGGACTAAGTTGCTTGAATATTTCGATTCATAATTTATTTAAGGCAAGTACATTTTGAATTATTTTTAATTTTGATTTACTTTTTGTGTGGTTTATATTTAAATTATTTAAAATAGTTAATAAAAAATATAGTATTTAACTTTACACTCTCGATACAATTATTCAACGCCAAAGAAAAATAATAACAAGGTTAAAAGTAATATAGAAGTTAAAAAAAATATTGACGAAATAAAAAGATTGTTTAATCCTGCGCGTTAACATTTAAGAAAGAAAAAAATCTATATTCGTCGTATTGTAAACCTTGTACGACATTGGTTACATCCCTAATCCACGATTCAAGACATTGCGTTTACACGAAATGTATTTCGTTGAATTACAAGATTTGTTGAACTAGCAAAACTTGCGTTCTTATAGAAAGGGTCACGGACATTGCCCTTCGCAATTGGAATGTCAGGTGTTAATGTTAGCGCATTTCTATGATTTGGTTTGCTTGGTTCAGACAATTTAAATGCACGAAAACATCAAATATTCCAATTTTGAGGTAGATAAATTTCGACACCAGCGCTCGCGATGCGGCATAAAAGCGCAACATACGTCAGAATTATGAAACTTGCCCGGTATAGCCGCCTCTTAAGCAGAATTCAGAACATTCTCCCGATTCACTGTGAAATAACAATAACACATTAAGTTCTTCTTCTCCTTCTTGATGATGCTGATGCGTGTTATCTAGTGTCGATGTAGAGCATCTCAACAAACTGAACGCCTTAAAAACGCATGTTTCTATTACATTTTCAATCTCAAAAAATCCAATCATATCTCATCTTTCCGCAATTTCTTACATTTCCCAAAAATCATATAACACCAAAATATTCATGTTTTATCTCTACTTTATAATGTCTTTTTAAATCCTCAATTGTTGATATTTTAGGTGTTGGTCTAGTGGTTAAGATTCTTTCTTAGTGATCCAGTGGTCGCTGATTCGAGCCCCATTCCCGGAGACTAGTAATTTAGTCCTTCTTCCATTGCACAATCGTTTAGCTTAATTTAAAAATAGTAATCTCTATTTAAAAAAAACACGTCCTTCCACTCCTTTCAACTGACAATACTTAACTGTACATCCTCACTCATAATACTGAATTCTTCAGCTCCTCATCCCAAGAGCAGTCGGCTGGGCTGGGGAATCCACTACAAACAGACGTCACATCATCACCGACCACTATCTTCAAAAACAGAATGAAGCAATTTTTCCTTTCCTCATTCAACTTCTACTGGTCGTTTTTGTTGAATTAATTTTGCAATTGTAATATTCTTTCCGTAAACCGAAATCAACTGTTCCACTTAATTGTGTGGTTGGTTGGAAGAAACTTCCAAATGGCAATAAGCCCGTCAATGCAAAAGCTTAATAAATACATAAATATAGAGAAATTCTGACTTAACCATGTTTTGCTACTCATAAAAGCCCATTATACGTCCGATACCATTCCTTTCGTCACCGACCTTGCTCTTTCTATCAAAATTATTCTGTGAGTAAGCCAACCACGATCAATAGACTTTATAGTTCCAGCATTCCATTTTCGACCCTTTACCGTTATAGAGAGGCATAATAATGGTTTTCCTCCGTTGGTAGTACGAGTGATAATGAAGCCATGAAATCACTAATCACCAGCTACGATATTAATATTAATTTTGATATTAACAAATATTCTATCAAAGTTAGAACCATTTGCATATGCCTTCTTTCACATTATATTTCTTCTATATTTAGTTTTTCACACTTATTTCAGTGAATATCTCGGGAGATTCCTCACTTAAATTCTCTTCGCTCTCATACGTTTCCCAAACAAATACATTTTTAACAGCTCTAAAGGTCCAATAACTCAAGTAAAATACGTCACAACACACCCAGGTTTGAGAATCATGGAGATCTCACCGGGAATCGAACCTGGAACCCTCGGTGTGAGAAATCAGTGTCGTGCACTGCCACTGAGATACGAGGGCTGAAATATGATCCATCTGTGTACCTTTATTCTGTCCTCGCTCATTTACAATTCTCCATTCCCCGACTTAAACTGCTTTCAGCGCCATATCGGTAGGAAAACATCTCAGCGATTGTTTCTTTATTCCACTTACTAGCTAGAGCCAGCTTTACATCAGCTTCTTAATTGTACATTCCTCAGTCTATTGGACAGATATTTCACAAACATGCGCCTAAGCGACTGCATTTGTATCTCATTCAGTGTAATTCCGTTAATCTTTGACGATTCCCGGCTATACTTTCATACAAAATAGTTGGCACCAGAATTTAATTATAAATCACTATCTTGCTTCTTGTGACAGGTTTCTATTGGCCATAGCAGCATTCAGGACGATTTATCTTATTTGCCATATTTTTCCTCTTTTCGATATTCTTCCATCAATAGCGTTCATCATTAACTTTTTCAGCATTAGCTTTCCTAAAAAACTTACTTTTAAAATATACAAACTCGTTTTATTGTTCTAAGCATTCATTAATTACCATTCCATCATATTTATCTCGTCTCTTTTAAACACCATTATTTTTGACTTGATAACATTCATCGGAAGTTCACTCTCCATGCACACATCGGACATCCTGGTCACCAGACACTACAGATCAGCTTCACTATCAGCCACAAGTACTGCGTCATTTCCATATAGAAGGTAAGAAATGGTGATTCCGTCCGTCCTTATTCTATTTCTGATTCCTTTAGTTCTTTTGTAATATCAAGACCTGAAACGAATGCCCGATTTATTCTTATGCACCACATTCAGTCAATACTTTCTATAACTTTCATCTTATCATTGTGTCGCTTGCTTTTCCATATCCATAAGGTACAAAAAGTTCTTGATTATTTCAATTTGATTTTTCGATGAAAATTCCCAAAACATTTCCATCATCTGAAGCAGTCAGAAAACCTGATTCATGCATCCTCTACCATTCATGAACGCTCCTTGTACACCCCCATTATTATATTTTATCATCATTTACATTCTTTCTATGAAAATTCTCCGATACAACAGAGCTCAAGAGGCTAATGGTCCAATAGCTTATCCATACGCGCCCTTTTTCTTAACACAGAGGCATAATAACAGACCTTCTCCAATCCATCCAGAAATTTGGCTAATGGTCCAATAGCTTATCCATTCGCGCCCTTTTTCGTAAGGTTTTTAACTTTTTTTTTTTGCATTTTATTTTTAATTTTTTAAATGAATGTATAACATCGCAAGAATATTGTGTCAAAATTTCAAGTCAATCGGAGCAAAATTGACGAAATTATGAACATTTGAGTGATGCTCAGACTGATTTTCTATACCTGCTCGGGCAGCTGAGAGACGCGCTCACCTGAGGACTACCGGACGTGCTATTGTATTGGAAGAGTTTTGCGTAGACAAGGACAAAAAGATGCTGATGATGAAAGCTCTTTGCTGTGTGAACATGGCATCGACGATTATGTGTAAGTATAAAATAAGTGTCGAGTTTTATTTTGAATTTTACAGTGTGCAAAACTTTAAAGCGTTTTCCCCACATCTCACGTTTTCAAAGTCGGTGTCCATCATAACTTCAAAACTACTGCACCGATCCTTTTGAAATTTTGAACACTATTTCTGTACATAATTTACGAGGTAAAGTTGGAGAGTTTTTTTCAAATTTGTTAATAATTTATATTTTTTAATAACAAATTAGCCGATTTTTTTGCAAAAAATCGCGTTTTTCGCTCTCCCCTAAACTTTAATTACTCGTGGCTTCACGATAATTACTGGCCACCACCCTTAAAGTAGGAATCGGAAGCAATATTATCCTTGCACCTAACCTAAGCTTTGTAATTATCGTGTCATTCAATGCTCTTCTATCATAATTTATACCACAGTTTTCTCATTCACACTATTTCCGTCGACCAAATATCCATTCGACACCCAAGAAGGAACATCCCATTTCTTCAAATAAATCCTTTCCTCTATTTATTTTCATTCCTCAATATCCTTCCATTTTTGACTTTGTTGCTTTTACACTGCATCTTTTAGTACCCCTGGAAGACTTTTTAGAAGTTCTTAGTCAATTGTAATCCCTCAAACCCACCCATATTTATTTCACACCATGCTTTACTTTTCTCTTTCATACAACGGAGATGTCCTTCGCGTGTAACTATTCCCCTCCCTATTCTCGATGCCAAGAAATAACACTCCGCTTTTTTACTCGTTCATAAGTTGTTACATCTGTTGGGAATATTAGTAGGTCGATGGAATGAAAGAGCGATCTGTTGTTACTGTTTATTTCTTCCCGGAGATAAGCCCCGGAAGCAAGTTAAAGTGTACAAGTAATATTTTATGTAATGACGAACAAAGAAATAGATGACGCGCGGAAGTCTGCCCGATCTTACGGCAGAAGCCCGACTGGTGTGGTGTCGCCAAGTCCCTAGCTCGATCCTTTTGTTTATATCGCGGAGATTTTTATTATGTTAAAATAAACAAAACTCTGGGTCGGGCGATAGGTACATGGCACAGGGTTGAACAGGTACCGCTACACATCGATTCATAGACAGTATTTCGTTTCGGTGATTGATCACAGAATTATAATTATTTTATTATTCTTTTAAATAGAGATGCGAACAGGGAATGCGGGCCGTATCAACAATATTACTATTTTCAAAGTAAGATAAACACTTGTGCTATGAAAATAGGAAAACTTGCTAGTGTCCTGGAATAGGGCTCGAACCACCGATCACTAGATCACTAAGCGAGCGTCGTGATGACTACACCAACGAGCTACTCGTGATGGACTATACTTTAGATGAGAAATATAAAAAACATACTGACATCATTTTACAGGATTACCGAGAGGTCCAAAACTAAATCATCATTAGTTTTTACTTTTTAGACTGTTATCAATAGCAGAGCTATTATGAGTTGCGTGACAAAAATTTTAATCTTAGAATATAGAATTTCGTTGCTGTGGAACTTAAAAAAACTCATTTAAATTTTCACGAAATTCATTAAAGTGTCAATGTCTCTAAAACTAACGATTTTATTACTGGTTCATATTTTAATAATCTGGTTAGTCGTGAGTTGGCATTGAGTCGAAAGAATGTCGTATACATTTGGGACACTCTGTATACGATCATGATATGAGAATGTCTGAATTAGAAACAAAAACGCCATTGTGACGGGAATACGATTATCTGACAAAGAGTGCCAATTTCAAAATTGATAATTGATTTTGAAAGCATATTTGTGAGTTTTAGAATCATTTATCAATCATATCAGAGCATTTTAATTTTAAATTCTGTTTCAAATACGTTTATCATTCAACTTTGTTTCTAATTCCCTCATATATGATGTAAAATTTAATACATTTATGTGTGTAAAAATTATATTATCTATTAAGTGAACTATAAGGCAAAATGATTGTGGGTGAGTACTTAATAAACTGCCCTTATTCACTTAATATAGAGAGGTCGAGTAGAGTAATAAATAATCTGATTATATAAATAAGTGCTTAAAACCGAGTACATTTTTATTAATCATATTAATAATGTCACCACAAAGTTTAGGCTTTCTTTTTGAAGATACAAATCAAATTGTTTCTAATATTATTCTACATAAAATGACCTGGACTTCTATGAGCACACATAACATATTAAATTTATTGAACAAAGTAACATATTTGTATAATTATTCACTATTAAATAATTTTATTAAAAAAAGGAAAAAATATACAGTATTGGCACGCAACACAAGTTCTCTTATCTCATCATCCCACTATGCATCGCCTTTCTTCTTTTTATCGACACACACCGTACATCTCCTGGACTGACTGACTCACACAAATTCTCACTGATCTGTTCAGATGCATTGTCATTGTTTGTGTTGCAAATATTTTATTTATTTCAATATACGGTACAGATGTACCTAACCTTTTACAAGGTTACACAAATGGATATAATAATTTGTTTGTGATAAAATTATGGATTTAAGACGGCAGAGTGTAGAACTATCAGTAGCGCATCATTTTATTGTGTTAAACTGGAATTGAAAAAAATCAGAAATATGCGCATAGGTGTTACCAAGCCTATGCAGTCAGAGTACAAGAGAGTTAAATTTTTATTTTCTATTATTTATTTATTAACGTCCTATATGGCTTTTACAACAGATACGTGCCATCCAAGGTAATCAGGCCTCCGTTTTTACGGGGAGGTCCCAGAATCTATGGATTACTCGCTTTAGAGGAACGTTCGGTATACCAATTACGACTGTACCCAGGGTCCAGCAGCGTCCCGCCCAACTCCCCCCAACTCGAGCCATCCAAGGTAATCAGGCCTCCGTTTTTACGGGGAGGTCCCATAATCTATGGATTACTCGCTTTGGAGAAACGTTCGGTATAACAACTACGACTGTACCCAGGGTCCAGCAGCGTCCCTCCCAACTCCCCCCTACTCGAGCCATCCAAGGTATTCAGGCCTCCGTTTTTACGGGGAGGTCCCAGAATCTATGGATAACCTGCTCAGGAGGAAGGCTCGATATACCAACTACGACTGTAGCTAGAGTCCAGCAGCGTCCCTTCCAACTCCCCCTTACTCGAGCAATCCAAGGTAGGCCTCCGTTTTCATATGGAGGTCCCAGAATCCATAGAGAAAATATCAAACAACGCCAAATTGGTTACAAAATAAACAGATAAGCTAAAACCTCTACAGTAATTAAAAAGGCTTTGGTAAGAGTTGTATGTGTGTAAATTTCAAGGGTATCTTAAGGGTATTGTAAAATTTTAAATAACAGCTTTTTTAAGACTACGAAATAATAATAAAACATCATGAATTGCAAATATACAACAATCATTTTACAACAGAAATCATTCTTTCTCACATAAATATAACAATCAACTTACATCTCAGGGCAAGCCTGGCTGCTGGCAGGGTCTTGTGAAGCACTGAACTTTATCTGAAACAAACAAAGAAATGATTAAAGCAACAATATATACTTAATGGATTTATGTTTTGTTAGGCGAAACAGAGTCTGCGAGGTGGAGACCCGGTGAAATAGAGAGTGAAAAATACCAAAAAAATTATCTAGAGGTAATTGGTTCAGATCTTTCATGGCGTGAAAATAATTCACATGACAGTAAAAAATATTTTACAGTATTCACTCCCTAAGCAGAATTAAGAACTTTCTCTTGATTCACTATAAAATAACTACGCAATACCTAAGTCTTCCCTTGCTCGATTATGCGTGTTATATCTGGATGTCAATGTAGAGCATCTCAACAAATGGGAACACCTTCAAAACGCATTCATCCGTTTCAACCTCAAATAATTCCATCACATCTCATCTTTCCGCAATCTTTTCCATCAGCCTACAATCCGGAAACACCCGCAGTATTCATGTTTTATCTCTATAATGTTCTTAAATCCCGACTCACTCCAATCGTGGCCTTTCGCTCCGTTCAGCTGACTGGACTTTGCTATCCAGAATGAAAGGGGTTCATAATACTGAACTTTTCTATTTTTCGCACGGTCATCACACCATCATAGACCAGAACTATCTTCAAAAACAGACTAAAGCAATTTTACCTTTCCTAAAACCTGGCGTTGCCCCCATCCTACTTGTATCGTTATCACGGAACTAGTTTTGTTACTGTAGAGTAGGTACGTTGAGAATTCAAACATCCTTTGGCCAGCACGAGGTGAGTAAGCCACCCGACACCTGCATTTCTACAGGTGTAGAAATGCAATGATGAGTGGTCGTCCGATGGTGTAAGAGTTTGCCACGACTGCGGCACGACCAGCCATTATCCTTGTTCAAGAAGTTCGGAAGCTCTCTGAAGCGAACAAGTCAACCTGGAAGCTATCCAACAGACTGCCACGGCTGGTAATAAATCAAAATCTGGGCAATTACCTTACTCAAATTGAATAAAAAATGTCTCAAATGAGAATGTACATTTTGAAAATAGTCGACAAGAAATTCAAGGCTTGATAAAAGCAATAGAATTGGTGTCTTTGCAATTGGAAGATATAAATAATCTAAAAATCAGATACCGAATAAACTAGAAGTGGCTCGGGGATCTAAACATTTTAATGGCTTCAGTAGCAAATCCGACAGATTAAAACGCAGAGTGCTGACCCATGAACTGTTGTTCCATAACAACAGTTTCGCAACAAAGATATTGAGACTTATGTACGTGCCGTTATACAAAACGAGAAAACAGAAAAACTCGTTGTCGCCACTGCGGAAAGACTAGGAATTTCGCTTGATGAAGAAAAGATCTAACAGTCACGTTGTGTTCCTAATCAACACAAAAGCGGTATGTCGAATATAATGGGGACAATCACAAATGAACGCAAAAGGTATGCCTCAGAAATAAAAAAAGATGATTTAACTTCAAAAGATATAGTGGGTAGGTCGGGTCGTTGAAACATATTGACTCCAGTGAAATAACTCTCTGATTGTGTAATCGATAATAACAGTGAGATTTCTAAAAAATTTTAACCACTAGGTACTTCTGTACAAAAATACGAACCTTGATCAAAAAATTTGCTATACTCCTGCAAAAACTAAATACGAACAGATTGCTGGCTAGAATCTTCCTACCAAAATAAAATTCTCCAAGGTTATGAATCTTTGAACTCTTCTAACTATATCAATCAAATATAATCAGAGAATCACTTGTGGCTTCAAAAATTGAAATAAACATCGCATATATTAAACTGTCAACAATTTATTAACTTGAAATTAGTGTTCCAGTAATATAAATAATGTTAAAATAAGACACGTATTACTTTGTTTTCACCACTTTATTAGATTAAAAAATCTACATGTTCTCGAAACATGTAGATTTTGACAAAGAGACAAAGATGGCAGTGTTCAAAACGGTATACCGCCCGATGCTTACGTATGGTCACCAGATATGGATTCTTAACGAACGAACACGCTCTAGAGTCCAAGCCGCCGAAATTAAGTACTTGAGAGGAGTGGCAGGGGTAACAAAATGGGATCGAATAAGAAACTCAACGATCCGAGATGATCTAAACATTGAACCACTGCTACTCTTCATAGAAAAATTACAACTGATGACTGAATTCCTAGTAAAATACTGAGTGTGGTTCCTGAGGGTAGACGTCCAGTGGGCCGCCCTAGACACAGTTGGGCGAGGCAACTCCAGAAACTGTGTTAGGAAAGGATGGGAATACAATGGACGAAGGCCGCGCAATCTGCACAATACAGGGACGAATAGAGACGTCTTGTCGATGCAATCCCCGACCCGAATAGGACAAGGGGAAGAAGATGAGATGAGATGAGAACTCATTCCATAAAGTAGAAATAAGGGGTTGTGTTGAATTATTTTATAAACACTTAAGACTGCGATTATTAATGTTTTAAGGAACATGAATTAATTAATGTTTTAAGAAACATGAAGCCCCTAATTACATATCTATAAAAAAAGAAGACCTAAAAATGAAAATTATACATCTAAACAATGCTCTAAAAGTTAATTATTTTTTAAAAATGGGTAAAAAGTAACAGAGTGATGGATAGATTTTTTTATATCTACCTCTCCGATTGAATAATTTTATTTATTTTATATATAATGTCATCAATATTAATTTATTATTATATCCGAAAACTAACAATAATATCACAGAATCAATAAAAGCACTTGGCCTATACTAAACCATTAGAGCCGAGCTCAATCGTCTCGAAGGCATTTAGCAGCGCCTTCAAGAATGTTTCGAAGTAAAAGAAGCCGAGTACGCAATTTATTGAAAAAACATACATTTCAAAACGTCTATGACTAAAACAAAATTAATTAATCAATTAGAAAGAAATACAGAAATATCAAATCCACGAAAAAATATTTGGCTGCTACCGGGATTCGAAACACGGATCTCCTCCTGACTATTTTAGTTTGCTTCATTTTTTCGCGCTGTCGTAAAAAAACTATATGGCGAATTCAGAGTATGTCACAATAAATACAAAAAAATCTTGAAATCAAAGGATCTAAAATTTCACAGCATATGAATTATGACGACTGTTAGTTGCTCAACGATTCTAGAGTAAAAACTTTGTCGTCCGTCTTATCAATGAACACAATTCTATCAACATTTATGAAACTTTTATATCTATGATTTCTAATCAATTTTACACAAATTAAAAACATATTCATGAACCGCTAGTATTGCTTCTTGTGACAAATTAACCATAATAGCAGTCAGGGCGCCGTTTACCTTGTTTTTCGCAGTAATCTTCTACTAGATATATTTCTTAGCCCTGGCGTTCCTTGTAATTTTACTTCCACAATTTCAAGTTCTAAGCAGTCATTTTATCACACTTATTCACTCTTTCGTCTCTTTCAAATACCACTACGTCTGACTTGCTAATATTCATACATAGTGCATACATTGGACTCCCTGGTCACCAGGCATTGCAGGTCAGCTTCACGATTACTCACTGCAAACACTGCGTCTTATCTATAGTAGTAGTGAGTCCGTCCACTGCCGCTCCTACTTCTAGTTCCTTCAGATCTTTTACATAATTATCCATTCTCAAGCCATTGAAAAGCTACGATGATTTACGCATCACTGTTTGATTTTTTTTTTTTTTTTTAATTTCTTAAAATTTTTGACATGCAAACTTTAACTTGTCGAAGAAACATAGCTGACGCGGTGATGTTATCCAAAATAACACACAGTTTAGTTGATAGTCCGGAACTTCTTCAACGAATATCTTACCACATCCCAACTCGCAATAACATACTACTTTTCATCTCCCCTTATGTAAGACCAACTCAAAACAAAACTCCTTTATGTACAGATCCGCTAATTCATTTAACATAAACTATCACCACATTTACATTTTCAACTCAACGATAAGAAACATAAAACAAACAATATCTTCACAACCGCACCCAAACTCATTCGTACAATATATCCTCCCTTCTATTCCCGTCCCACATTCCCCTCCACCCTCTCCACTCCCTGTTAAATTAAATTAAATTACTATATTCAGTGGAAAATTTGTAATTGGCATACTTTTATAAACCATTATTTTATATTTGTTAAGATGTTCATTTGCTGTTAATTTTCACCAAAATAAAATAAATAAATACCCATTATAATATCAAGCTCTAATATGAATGCCAGATTTATTCTGATGCAAGCACTTGTTCCTTAACCCCGCTAACCTTTCACCCCATATTCTGACAAAATCTTCCAGAATTCCACACTTGATCCTTTTCCTTTGTTTAGAGGCACGATAACAGCCCTCCTCCAGTCCATAAGATTGCTCCCCAATGGCTCTCCTCTAAACTTTAGTTAGAGTTTCACGAGAAATAATGGGCCACCACACTCAATGTACTCAGAAGCACCATTGACATACCATACAGCCTTGCAAATCTTTATGTGGTCAATGCTCTTCTATTTTCTCGTCTTATCTCATTCCCACCAAGCTACAAACGTGCCATAATTTTCCCCATATACAAATCATGTAACCCTTAAAAGTATTGACAATTACAGATCAATTTCTCTTATATCAAATTTTGTGAAAATTCATGGAAAAAAATTGTTACCAAAAGATTGTCTCAGTTTCTTAAAATAAACAAAGTAATTAACGAAAACAAATTTCGGTTCATGGAAAACAAAAGTAAACAAGACGCAATTGGTTGACTATCTAACTTCATCCGAGAATCTCTAAAGCAATCTCTAAAACGTTTTGGAATTTCTGTTGACTTAAGGAAAACCTTCGAAAGCATCTCCCACTACAAACTAGTGACAAAGCTCTAAGCTAAATCCGAAGCTATCTTAATGAAAGACCAAGTAACGTTTTTTTTTTATTTTATTTTTTTATTTTTTTTATTTTGGGAATCTCAACAGTATACAATTTATTATAATAATACATAATGTATTGGGTAATTCGTAGACCAATTACAGAGATCCACGGCATAAAATGATAAATCAAGCAATAAAGAGAACATATATTAAATAGAGGGATAGGAGTGGGAGTTAGAGGGGGAAGTGGAGTGAGGTGTATGGGATTGTGGCTGAGTGGAGTGCGTATGTATTCTGTGCGTGTCGTTGTATACAGATATGGGGGTATGTGTAAAGAGTGATGAGAGTTTGGCTGTGGTGTGTGTATGATGATGGTCGGTCTCAGTTGATCCGGTGAAGATATAGTACTATAATATAAGCGGTTTAAATACGATTTTTAAGAGGTGAGATGTTGGTATTAAATATATCAATGTCATTGAAGTGGTCATTGTATGCTTTGCATGTTCGCTGGATGAATGAGTTCTGTGCTTAAGAGGTTCTGCTTATGGGTACATGGAAGAGCACGAACTGTCGGTTTCGCCTTGATGGAGCGTGGAGAGAAACCAGCTCCAATTGGCTGGGACAGTCAATATGTCCCTGAAGTAACTTGAAAAGTAGTATTTGATCAGCTCGTGCTCTTCTATGTTCCAGGGTTCTCATGTTATAGAAATCAATTGTTTCCATATATGAGTCGAAATATATGCCGGATTTACCATTGAGGCGACGCAAAAACCTGTTCTGAATTTGTTCTATTCTCGCAATGTATGTTGCCTGTTGTGGATTCCAGACCTGAGATGCATACTCCAAGTGACTGCGAACGTAGGAATAATATAAAATTTTTAATGAGTGAGGATTTTTGAATTGTTTGCAGGTTCGAAGTATGAATCCCAGCATACTGTAGGCTTTGGAGATAATATGGTCAAAGTGCGCTTTAAAAATAAGTTTACTGTCGAGAATTATTCCGAGGTCTTTTAATTCGCATTTGTTTTCTAGTTGAGCGTTGTTTATTGAGTAAGCAAACTGAATGTTATTGGTTTTCCTGGAAAATGTAATTTGAAAGCATTTTTTAGCGTTAAGAAGAAGTTTGTTTATATGACAGTAGGCAGAAACGCGGTTAAGATCTTCTTGAATTTTTTGGCAATCGTCTAGGGAGTTCACTTTTGCGAAAATCTTCATATCATCCGCATAAAGTAGGAAATTAGCGAAATGAAAGCAGTTTTGTATGTCATTTATATAGATTATGAACAGTAATGGACACAGTAAACTCCCTTGAGGGACTCCAGAGGAGATGCGAGCCCAGTCAGATTTAAGTCAGTTTAAATAAATTAAATGCTTAGCACCACCGCTGACAGTTTTGGGCCCCTTACTCTTTATAATTTATATCAACGACATCTTTAAACTGAAATTGACCGGGAAAATCATATCACACAGTGACGTCACTGCCCCCATTGTAAATGATCTTGAGTGGATGCAGTAAATGAACATGCAAATAACGACACGAATATTTTGATAATCCGTTTCGATAATAATTTACTCGCGTTTTAACTCAGTTAAAACCTATTACATCTACTTTTCAATTAAAAATACAAAAATACGGCCAGTATAAAAACTATTATCCATAATAACACTCCAACAAAATAAACTGTAACGACTCATGTTCATTTCACTAATTCATTATTCCGAATCGGAACAAAATGGGAGGAAGCTCTGTATAAGCCAGGGGCGTGCTTTGCATACAAACTGAAAAGCCGCGCATCACTTAAGATTCTTAAGGAAATTAATATAAATTAAATGTCTCTATATTATTGAAAGAAATTGCTTTTGTTGACGTAATGGGTGAATTATTTCAGTGAATTATGGTATTAGTGAATTATAGCTCTACGCTACTGCCAAATCGTATGATGAGTTTAATATTTCAAAGATAAATAAAAAGCTCTGATGAGAAAATCAAATCCTGCGCAACGCCAATCTGGCCACCGAACACATCCAGATAGCTTAAACCCTTTACACGAAGCAAAGGTCCTGAACACGCCCAGGGTGGGGAGACTGCATATCCTCACCCTGGCTGCTCCACGAGTCAGGCAACTCTCCGTTTAAAGAGTACGGAATTCGCAGAAAACATATTATGTACACGTAACACTACGACTTCACATAAATACAACAATCAACTTACATCTCAGGGGGGCCTGGCTGCTGGCAGGGTCTTGCGAAGCACTAAACTGTATCTGAAAGAAAAAGACAAAAATAATTATAGCAACAGCATGACGCATGATACATTAAACGAACTTTCTCTATTAATTACCGCAAACTAATTATTAATTTTAAATAATTAAAAACTTTGCATAAACGTCCGTCCTGACGAAAAGACAGTGGTATCGAAACCGGTAGACGTAAAGTTACTCCAAGCGGTTAATACTAAGGTTAAGTTTTTAAATTAATAAAAAATAATAATTATGTCCAACCACAAACTTAACGCTATAAACATCAAAAACATACAAACTAATTCATATAAACAGAAACAGATTGAATTTGTACTGTTATTTTAATTAATGAACTTGTAATTCAAATAATAATAATGATCGACAGGAACAAACGCGTGCAAATATGTAAGATAGAAGAAGCATTGACACGAAGTTGTACACAGAAATGTGGAAAATAAAAAAATCTAGCCGTCACTTCGCCACAGATTACGGCTAGAATTTTAAATCATCTTTTTCTTAAGAAAGTGATTATTTAATTAATATTTGTTTTCGAGAATCTTTGCTTATGCACAGCTCTTTTAATTGTATGCGCTGCACGCCACTGGTAAACAGAATTAGAACTAGATTGTCAGAAGACGGCTGGACCTGATTAAGTGGCTGCCATATATTTGAGAAATTGTCAACCAATTATTGCACACCGCTGGACCTAACTTTCAAGAAATGAGACAATGATGAGATGCGAAAACGCTTTCAACGAATTCGTATCCCACCAGCAATGCCAGATATCCTTGGATGTATCCTTCTCCATAGTATTATATCGCATATTATTAATCATATTTTAAATTATTACCAATGCGGAATCATATATTCAGTGGATATTCAAATGAGAGACAGTGATATGGGCCTATCAGCTTAAGCTACCTGCCCATTATCAATAATAATAATAATAATAATATAAGAACTTCTTCATTTACCGTAAACACTTATCGGAATCGTTATCAGAGAAGGTGCAAACGGATTACATTTACACCGACTTCAGTAAGGCTTGTGATAAAGTTAATCACAAAATTATCTTAAATAAACACGAAAAACTTGTAATATATGTAAATCTATGAAATTTAATAAAAAATATTTACCGAATAGAATAACAAATTCAATTCAATTCTCTCAAATATATTTAAAGCAACTAGTGGGGTACCTCGAGGTTCTCATATTGATTCTGTTTTATTTATTATATTCATGAACGATGTTATTGATATATTTGATGATATTCTTTCATATTTTATGTTGACGATTTAAAATTCGTCGCTTTACCGATTGTATAATTCTTCAAGAAATCTTATTCAATTTTCATATTAGACGTTATTTTTAAAAACTTAAATTATATATAGAGAAATATAAATTATTTCATTTTTGTGTAAAAAAAAATCAATCATGTACAAGTGTGCTACTGACAGCATCATTCGTAAGTCTGTAAGGGAAATAAACGATTTAGGGATTTTATTTCCCTTCACTAAATAAAATAAAAATCACACCTATAATTCTATTTTGGGAACATAACTACTCACTTTGTGAAAGCCGTTTAGCTTAAAAATTATTTAAAAAACAGTAGTTTTCATAAAAAATGAAATACCTACACACATAGTACAATTTGATATTTTACAAAAAACTTATTATTTAATACATTAGAAGTACCTGCCTACTTTTATTTTCCAAAACTTGCAATAATAATATTTGTAAGGTAATAGTAATTTCGAATGTCCATCTGTAACCGTAATTATAATCCAATAGGTGATTTCATTCCGCTTTCAAAATTACTATGATAGCTTATCTCATTATTAAATAAAATTAATACATTGACTTTATGCTTTTTTTAATAAAATACTCTTATTTGGTTTTTTAATATTCCAGTTTAATAACCAAATTAATTAATCAATTAGAAAGACATACAGAAAAATCTAATTCACGAAAAAATATTAGGTTACTACTGGGATTCGAACCCAGGTCACCTCCTTTCCGGGGCCGGTGCTCTGACCACTAAGCTATAGCAACCCTCTATGTTTCCGTGAATATATCGACCTTATATGTAGTTCTTATTTTTTATTAATTGATTAATTTTTATTTTTGTCCATAGAGCAATCCACTTTTTTGATACGGTAGTTGAAATTACTTTGCAATGCCACCGCTAGATGGACGCCATGATTAATTGAATAATTCATTGGTCAGAGCACCGGCCCCGGAAAGGAGGTGACCTGGGTTCGAATCCCAGTAGTAACCTAATATTTTTTCGTGAATTAGATTTTTCTGTATGTCTTTCTAATTGATTAATTAATTTGGTTATTAAAAATATTTCACAGAACTTTGTTCTGAAAAATTACAACTTCACAAATATGAATGTGTTCTTGAATATAGAAAAAAACCAAATTAAATCAAGTAGTCACATTTCGTTTCAACATGAATCTAAATTTTTTAAAACAATTTTTCTGCTGGTCTTCTTAATATTTTTTCTTATTTACAATCTAAAAATACCAAAAAAACAATATGGTATCCAGTCCCATTTTTTGACAGTCAAATGAATATTTAAAAGCTTCACATCTACTGATTGAAATGATGTTGCGAGCTAAAAATGTAATATGGGGTGGTTATGTGTTTAGAGGGGTAAAATTTTAAAATGAAATAAAACACGTAATTATGGTAATGGCCATGGTATAGGCTTTGTTGGAAAGGTAATGTTATACCATTAGTGTTTAAATGTAAGATGTTCTTTTAGAGGTTTGTTTTTCGATTTGGCAATGATTTTTCTAGCGACAGCCAAGTTTAGTTAGCCATTTAACCATGAATAGACTTACTCCAGAACAGCGTTTGAAAATTGGACAAATGTATTTCGACAATCGTGGTTAACACTGATGGCATAGAATTTCATTCCTTCATTCCTTCCATTCCATTCATTCCAATAAAGCCAAGTGATCATTACTACGATTTTTCATCATCATCATCATTCTTGGCACTACAACCCTTGGTGGGTCTTGGCCTCCTCAATAATTTACCACGATTTGTATGCGTTTTCTTTTATTTTAAAGATATTTACCTCTAAAAAACACCCTGTATAAGCGAGTACAGTTATATTATATTAAACTTATATCACAACCTCACTAGAGTGTTAAATTATTCTATGTATATACGTATAATATCCCAGTGTTCTTTAGAAATTTACGCAAAACTTTACTATGAGAAATAATTTATTTTCTCTTTCTATGGATATCGACCCGCGTTTTTCAAAATTATTTTTGTTATTGAGCGATTGAAAATAAGAAAAACAGTTTAATGGATATTTCAAAGCTTTGGATGGAAATGAAGTTGACAGCTAAAATAGTTACGGTGTCCAATAAATTTCAAATATAATACATAATCTGTGCAGGTATCACGACAGCGCGCATAGTTCAAGAGTTTTTGCTACTATAGATTTTCCAATTCATTACCGAAAACGTACAAAAGCATGGATATAATTCATAAGAAAATAAATTAAGAAATTGGTCAACTGCATTTGAACAAATCTGATATGAACTCAACGGAGGTTATCGTAATTTTCCTAGAAATCGCTCAGAGAGAAATATATAATACACAGGTGTTTTATCTTCCCATGGTGTTCAAGACAGATAAATAAATTTATTTTTTGCGCTACATAGATTTATGATAGAGATATTTTTGTGTACCATATCTCATCTTTACGATATACAGAAATTAAGTTTCAGTTTAAGTTTCACAAGCGATATTAAAGTGTTCACAGACAATACTTACAAAAAATACTCACACATACGTACACATGGCACTATCCTGATGGAACCACATTCAAATCAAATTCATCCAGTTTTGGCGACAAAAATTCTCGTAACATCGATCTATATCGCTCAGCATTTACAATAACTGCATTTCCAGCGTCATTTTGAAGAAAATATGGACCGATGATACCACCATGCCTAAACGAGAGAGAGTGATCGTTAGATCCCTGAATCGTTCAGTAGTTCAATGGATCATAATCAGTGCATGCTTGTCTCTGACAAGATTAACACGCATATGAACAATAGTGGTGATAGTTTGACAATACTATGGTTGGGGTGTATAGTGTTGTGTATGTAGTAGTGTAGTGTTGGTCCTGACGAAAAGACGGGTACGTCTCGAAACCGGTAGACCGTAAATCTGGTAGTGGTTTTTACTAAGTTTACTAACATTATGTTTTGTTATTTCTCCCAGCTTAATCTAGGGCGACCCACCGGCCGTCATCCTTCCGGGGTTGCCAAGAAAATTATTTCTGGTATTCGTTCCTCTGGCATTCTTAACACATGTCCAAGCCACCTCATTTGTGATTTTTCTATGTGTAGGAGTACGGGCTCCATGCCGAGTGTGTGCCTTATGTCGGCACTTCTCACTCTGTCCATCAATATGACTCCCGCTACCCCCTTAGAAAACTCATCTCGGCAGCCTGGACCTTTGCTCTCACTCTCTCCCTCTCTCACGTCAAGATTCAAATTTGATGGTCATATATTATTTCATTCATATTGAAAAACCATTCACACGGAAATTTTAACGACAAATGAAAAGATTAAAAGGAGACGAAAAATGAAATAGATCGAAAGGAAAAACTGCGATCTCTCAGAGAATTTTTGACAAAAAAGCTCGTTGCACAAGACGAGACGGCCGAGCAAGCTGCATGGCGGGCGTGCTCGGCTGAAAGGGGGTCAGGGGGCCCCACCTGGCGGGGACAATGGGGGCGCCGCGGAGAGGTGCGATTTGCGGGGACAAAGGACGTCCGAGAGGTACAGTCTTTCTTCTAACGGGACCTGCACAAAGAGACGGGTTATATTTATTTGTTTAATGGTATGTTGGACAAACATATGAGTGTAAAAAATTGAGTGATTTTTTACTTTATTTTTATGAAATGCAACTTTTCCTAGTGCATGTTTGTTCGAGGCATAAAAGAAAATCATATAGGTTCATACTTAAAAATGAAAAAGGTAAGTATCTATATAATATTTTTTTGAATATTTTTATTTTTCTTACCTTGTTCTCAATTTTGCAAAAACGTTTTTTTTCCGAATCGCTATGATATGCTACATTGTCTCGTACAAACTGCACCGGGAAAGTTGCGTGTCAGATCACGGAAACAGACATAACGCGGCCATTTTATGTTGATTTTTCAAAAAAATTTCAGATTAAATAATAGTTAAATAATTCTTAAATAAGAGGTAATAAAAAAATTAAAAAATCACCTGATTTCTACCTGAATTTTATTCTCTCAGGGTGGTGAAGCCCCTTAATTCTCATAATAAATAATGATATAATATTCAAAACTGCTGACCTATTTTGGTGCCTCACATCTCAATTCAAAAGATCAATTGTTGATATAACTAAGGAACATTGTTTGATATTGAATTATACTGATGACTATAAGAAACCTCATATTTCTGATAAGCATTGTGTGTTTAAAGTTTAAAATGTGTGCAGATTAATTAAATTATCTATATTTTTATAGTGTTCTTAGCGCTAAATATTTTTTAAGTACCTATGTCAAATTATTAAAGGTTTTATAACGTTAATAAAGGATTTATTAACGTCCGAGAAACTTGTAATTGTAATTATTTTCTGACCAATTACCATATTAAATACAAATATCGATCCTTTGATAAAAAAGTGACACCATTAATTGTCATGGCAGTGACTGGCTGATACAAATTGATTTCTACAATATACATGTTACGTAATTTTGTAACAACTATAATTTCGAGAAGACTAATCCAGTAAAAACAGTTAATAACGATTATGAGAGGGACGGTTGTTTTCGAAACAAAAGTAGTTACAAACCAACTCAATGTGTATGTAGGACAATGTTTAGTGTAGTGAAAATGAAATAATGTAAGGTTATACAAATAAAAAATGCAGATTTCAGCTAATTATGCATTATATATCAAAATATGTAGTTTTTTTAAAAAAACGACGCCTAGAAGGCATAGGGTAATATTACAATCTTATTTTATGAATAAACATCATTTCTCGGTTGGACCGTCAGGTCGAATCGCAAAACGTTAAAAATGGAGACACGCAAATTTATAAAATTTTACTCAAATTACAAAAATATAGCTGACTGTAATTGATAAAAACATTAAAAAACGTCGCCTGTACATTTTCTATACTTTAAATTGTATAACTTTTCCATTATCGAAGATAAATGCACTTAAATATTGAAACATTTCGGTTTTAAGAATAAATGAGAGATATGTAAGGAAAGACAGCAATATCCTATTGAGGTATTTCTGAAATAAATACACAAAACCTGTCACTTTTCAAGGAAATTTCTCTTGAATCTGTGAAACCTACATTTTATTGGAAATAAGTTTTTAAAAACAATTACCACCTCAGATTTCCTTTCACAAACGTGAATAAATAAATATTTATCTTTAAAATATGGATAATGCTATGTTTGCTAATGAATAGTATAAATTGTTATTTAAATAATTGGATATTGCTGTATTTTTGTTATGTTTCAGTCTAAAATCGACACCAACTCTCAGTTTAGTATGAAGCGGCCATTTTGTCACGTGGCACATCCTTGGGGATTGATTGTTTGAAAAGGACATTGCTGCGTTTGCTTTAAATTGAGTTGGGAACGTAATTTTGGAAGGAATAGAGCTATATTATCTGTAAAATCTGGAATTCTTTATATTCTAAATTATAAATCCTTGGTCTGTGTTTAATTTTTTTTCATTATTATTATTGCCACCAATATTATTATTTTTATACCCTTCAAATAATAGCAGTAATAAAACACCTCAATAAAAAATGGGATAAATGGTGACTTAAATCTGTAACATTGCTGTGAGTGTTTATATTGTAACGAGCTGTTCGTTGACATTTGACAGTTCCATAGAAAAGTTTCCATAGAAAAGTGTCACATGCGCAGAACGGCAGGCCGGTATGCCCAGTGGTTGAAATAAGAACTAACATGATTAATAAATAGCGAAGAAATGGAAGGGTTCTTACCCGAGTAGAAAAACAAAAGAGAGCTGTTCTTTTGTGTTTGAATAAAAAAATAGCGAGAGTATTGCGTTGCGAGCGATTGTAAAATGTTAGAGATAATGTACAAGCGATAATAAAAGATTTATTTTACGAGTTGTGCCATTTCATTTTTCGAGCGAGCCACGCCACGTAACAACTGGCGTCAGAAGCGGGATTCGGGAGATTTTTAAGAAATCAACGTGAAGATCGTGGCACAGGAAGAAATGGCAACCATGGAGGAATTTTCGGATGCGGAATGCGATATGATAATGAAGATGCTGGAAGAACTGGAGCGAAAACGCCAAGAAGACAAGGAAGAACAGGAGCGGAAACGCCAAGACGACAAGGAAGAACAGGAGCGGAAACGCCAAGAAGACAAGGAAGAACAGGAGCGGAAACGCCAAGAAGACAAGGAAGAACAGGAGCAAAAATTGGGAATGTTGTTGGACGTCAAATTAGGAAGCATCAAGGAGTTTAGGGGAAGTGTTGACAAGCAACAAAAAGAATTGCAGATCACTAAACTGGACGTCAATAATCTTCAAGAAGATATCAAGGATCTTCGACAAGACGTAAAACGTGACGCTGAAAAGATACAACATGAAATCGAGCAACTTCGGGATGAAGTAAGAAATTGCCAGAAGGTTCAAGTAGAGAATGCTACGGGGTCGACAGGGAAAAAGCCTTCTACATTTGACGAACGATGTTTACAGGATAGCAACCACAGGCAGTACGAAACGGCGGTGCCCTCAAACATTAGGAATGACCAAGGAAATGGGACAACACCTGCAGAAATGACCTTCGTCGATAGTGAGGTGGCGATGGAAAATGCGGCCGAGGACCAGGTGATGACGGAAAATGCGGCTGAGGACCAAGTGACGATGGAAAATGTGGCCGAGGACCAGTTTGCGATGGACCTCAGCAATACTGTGTTCGACGCTGAGCAGCACGAGTTCACCGAATACAAGATACAGGAGGACATGGAGCCCTGGCCCTTCTGCGTAGTCACCGTGGAGGACAAGCCTATGGTGCAAGTAGGGTACAAAAGGGAGAACAAGAAACTCTCTCCCGATGAAATTAGTCCCATGGTGTTGGACGAGATGGAACAGACGACCGGAGCATACGTGGACCAGAGTGTGAAGGAAGCAGTTCTGGCTATGACAGATTACTTCAGTGACTCTCAACAACACGCTATCAGGAATGTGGTCAGGATAGTCAAGCTCAGCGTGCTGCAGATCATCAATGAGCTCACTGTGGCGGCGCGGGCTTATGGGTTCAACATAAATTCAAAGGGCAAGCGTAGCGTGCTCGTCTTTGACCCAGGTGGATGTAACTTCCAAGTATCGATCTGGAGTGCTAATCATTTTTGTTGAGGATTTAAAAAAAAAATGTTCGAGGAAGCAGAGAGGTTCCGTGCAACGAAGAAGCGAATTGAGGCACGCAATAAGCTGGAAAGAAAATGAATCGATGACGATTGAGATAGATGTGAGAACACGCGCTCGTGTATTGGAGTGTGGCAGCATGGGAATTTGGAGATCTCATGGGGACAACAATGATTCTGTTCGGGACGAACAGTATTGAGAGAGGGAGGCTGTGTAACGAGCTGTTCGTTGACATTTGACAGTTCCATAGAAAAGTTTCCATAGAAAAGTGTCACATGCGCAGAACGGCAGGCCGGTATGCCCAGTGGTTGAAATAAGAACTAACATGATTAATAAATAGCGAAGAAATGGAAGGGTTCTTACCCGAGTAGAAAAACAAAAGAGAGCTGTTCTTTTGTGTTTGAATAAAAAAATAGCGAGAGTATTGCGTTGCGAGCGATTGTAAAATGTTAGAGATAATGTAGATTTATTTTACGAGTTGTGCCATTTCATTTTTCGAGCGAGCCATGCCACGTAACAATATGTACATGTTATGCCACGATCCCTAAAATTGGGGAATCCTGTACATGCTTTCTTCAGTTGGCTGCCTTGATGTGCACAGATAGTTTTAGTTTGTGCTAATTTCTCATTTTTTGCAATTTTGCAATTCAACATTTTAAATTCCTGCCAAAACACATCATTTCACTAGCACAATTGTCACAATGCGTCACAATTGTATGGTACCCAAATATACCAAAGTTTTATGGCACTACACCAAACACGTGAGTTGATACGTCACAACCATTTTAGTAGTCGTATTTTTAAAGATTTTTTGTAATAAAAATTACGAATGAAAATATTATCCCACACTATCCTTACTGATTCACAGTATATAATTAATATTTATGAATCTATTTTATATACTTTCATCGGTGTTTGTTATATGTGCAATTTCTTATTGACAGCGTTCCGTATTTTTAGTTGAGGATGGTGTAATGTGTCTGGAGAAGTTGCTTTTTAGGGTCACCACCCGTCCTGCGACAGGAAACCTCCAAAGTCGTGAAATGAGTGATAATTTTATTCACTCGATAAAACAATTACAAGTTATAATTACATAAGTACGATTACAAAGACAAGGATAGATACTCGAAGGACTAGAGCCTCCGGCCTACCCTGTTGATCCCTTAGAGACTGACATGCCCGTATAGGGCATTGGCTACTTTTTATATGTTTTGCGAACGAAGAACTTTATTGAAGTCTAGCTGTATGTGTGGATTGTTGACTGTGCAGTGACCTGTATAGACGGCCTGTGTAAACCCTGCTGTGCCTCGATTTGCTTATACGGCATTCTTGCCACGTCTGTGTGTGTATGGCCTAGATTGTTGGTTTGTGTACTGTGGTAGGAAATGCCACACGCATAATTTATAGTGATAGAAACATTAAACATGATTGTTGCAAGTTTGCAAAGTGACAGTTGTGTTTGTGCTTGCTCTCTTGGATAATTACTTATTTTGGATAAAACAGATATTTATAACCTTTTTTTCCCTTTGTATTTAGTTTATATTTTGTTGTATTGTAGCATATTAACGAATTTCCGTTTCTACATCCTTAATGGAGGACTTAAGACCTCCGGATCCTCCGGATCCCCCTGATCCTCATCCTTCACCATCTACCATAAGAGGAATATCGCGTTTTCCTTTGGAGGACTCGGATTCCTCAGAAGATTCCTCTTTTTCAGCTTTTAAAAAAAGGAAAATTGAAAAAAGATCTTCAAAAATAAGACCTAAGCCCTCTACCATCGTTGCGTCTCCTCCTATCTCCCCTACGCCTTCAATAATCCCAGCTTTAGAGCCTTCTTCTGCTCCTCAGGGTCCTCTTCCTCATCCTCAACTGTTGTACTCTGATTCAGCAGTATCCCCTTTTCTGGTCTATGTTCAGAGAACAGAACGAGGTACAATCCACCCAATCGATTTTGGTAAACATATTTTGCAACAAAAAACAAAAGGCATTCGCCCAGATGGTATTAAGGCAGAAGGTAGATATAAAATCTCTGTTGAATTTGAATCAGGAGCTTTGGCAAACAATTTTGTATCAAGTTTTAGCAACTCACAAAATAATAAATTCAAAGCTTACGTTCCATCCTTTAATGTTACCCGCCTGGGTCTCGTACGTGGCATATCCGTTGATCTTTCAGAGGAAGAAATAATTTCGTATATCTCTACTTCACAAAATATTGGTAAAGTTGTAAAGGCTAGACGCCTAAACTATAAAGATACTTCCTCTGGTACTGTCACATGGAAACCATCACAAACAGTGGTCCTCACTTTTGAAGGCCAAACCCTTCCTTCTCACGTATATCTCTTGTACAATTCTCTGCCGGTAGAACTGTACACTTTCCCAACCATTCAGTGTTATAATTGTCTCCGCTATGGACACTCTAAGGTGACATGTAGATCCTCTCCTCGATGCTTCAAGTGCGGTGAAAATCATCTTACCAATCAATGCCCAAATCCTCCCGATGTCCCCACCTGCGTGAACTGTTCAGGTAATCATACGGCGACTAGTTTTTCATGTCCAGAATTAACCAGACAAAAAAACATAAAACAATATATGGCCGCCAATAATGCATCATATTTTCAAGCATCCAAAATTTTCTCGATTTCCAAAAAATCATTTGCCAATGTCTCATCTCAACCTCCCGTTACTCAAACTCCCCAGAGTTGCCTCTTTACACCTAATCTTCCTGCTACCTCTTTCCGTAAAACCGTATACCATAATCCTAAATCAAAAGTTCCTAGCTCTCCGGGATATGACAGACAAGGACATAATGATCAACTGTTCTCTTATAGTTCTAACCCATCCAATGTCATTACTTCTAATATTAGCCAACCAACAAAAACTCCTACTCTTCCACCATCTACTCCCCTGTCAAATGCCATTAGCAATGAAAATTCTTCTTTTATTCAGACTTTACTTATGATACTCATTAATTTAATTTCTAATAGCAATTCTTTACCGTCCAACGCTGCTTCTATAATTTCATCTCTTAACTCCCTTCATAATGGCCTCCGATGTTCAAATCCTTCAGTGGAACAGCCGTAGTGCTGTTTGTAATAAACATGAAATAGTTTCTCTACTAAAAACTTACAATATAGATATAGCAGCAATATCAGAGACCTGGTTTAAGCAGAACTGTCTGTTTAAGATCCCAGGATTCTCCTGTCTCAGGGATGACCGTCCATACGGCAAGGGCGGAGTAGCCCTACTTATAAAAAATTCCTTTTCCTTTTCTCAAATCCCTCTTTCGTCCTTTCCCTCATTCCAAATAGTAGGTGCTAAAGTCAATGATGTGGGATATGTTTCAGTATACTGCCCCCCCAATGGCACATTCGACATTGATGCTTGGAACTCAGTTATCTCTCTTCTTCCTTCTTCTTTTTTTATTCTTGGAGATCTCAATGCTCACTCTCAGTCATGGGGCAGTGCGTTTTGTGATCGATCTGGAACTAATATTATTTCATTCATTGACGATAATAACCTAATTATCCTCAATGATGGCTCTCCCACTAGGTTCAGTCCCCGTCTCAACGAGCCAGTGCGGTGGATCTGTCTATCTGTTCCAATTCCTTAGCAGCGTCAACCAGTTGGTCAATACTAGGAGATCCACACTCTAGTGACCATTTCCCTATAATCCTCTCATTTGTCTCAAAATCACCCAAATCTCCTGTAAAAAGAGTTCCTAAATTTAATTTTAAAAAAGCAAATTGGAACCACTTCCGCGAACTCCTTGAATCCTCTACCGCTCCCCTCCCTTTGCATATTACCTCTGAGGAAATTCAATCAACATTTTCTCAATTAATTTCAATTATCCAACATGCAGCAGACAAAAGCATCCCAAAATCAAACCCTAACCCAAAATTCCCCGCCTCTCCCCCCTGGTGGGATGAAGAATGTACCCAGGCCGTAAGAAGGCGTAAAACTGCTATGTCTACCTACAAAAAAGATATGAGTATGGCTAATTACTTAGTTGTCAAAAAAACTCAGGCTCAAACCAAAAAATTTTTAAGAAAGAAAAAAAGAAAGGGTTGGCAACAGTTTTGTACTTCTATATCCCCCACTACTCCTATTTCTACTGTATGGACAATGATCCGTAAGTATCGCTCATCTTTTATTCCTTCCGTTAAACGGTCTTCCAACAATCTATGGCTAGGAGTGTTTGCTGACAATCTGGCACCTCCACATGTGCCTCATATCAGTGAATCTCCATCTTTAACTCATTTTTCAAGTCCCACGTCTTGGTTGGATGCTCCTTTTGCTATTCAAGAATTAACCTATCCTCTTCAAAACCTTAAAAATTCCTCGCCCGGGCTGGATAAAATATCCTATATCATGATTCAACATTTTCCCACCTCCACTTTAAATTATTACTTATTTGTCATTAATAAAATATTTGAAACTGGACAAATTCCTGAGGAATGGAAAGCCCAATTGGTTCTCCCAATCCTAAAACCAAATAAAGACCCAGATTTTGGATGCTCTTACCGCCCAATAGCCCTATCTTCTTGCATGCTGAAGGTGGTTGAACATATGATTAAAAACCGTATTGATTGGTATGCAGAACATAATGAACTCCTTTCGTCCTCTCAATTTGGTTTTCGCAAAAAGAAATCTGTTTTTGACAACCTGAGTATTCTTACCTCAGATATTAGAATATCTCTTTCTCTCGGTAAGTGTACTGCAGCAGCCTTTATTGACATTCGTGGTGCGTATGACAATGTGAGCCCTATCTTATTAAAATATAAGCTTATAAAACTGGGTCTTCCATTAAAATTAGTACAACTAGTCTTTAATATTTTATGTGAAAGGACGATCTTAATAGATGGTCCGTCTCATAAATTAATCAGAAATCTTTGGAAGGGACTCCCGCAAGGTTCGGTCCTCAGCCCCCTTCTGTATAGTTTATTTACTGCTGACCTTGAAGAGTCCATTCGAGAGATATGCTCCATACTCCAATACGCGGATGACATAGCAATTTACTGCTCTGATAAGGATATACATGTTGCTTTAAAGAAGCTTGCTAGAGCTCTCTCGGGGCTCAACTCCTGGCTTATCTCCAATGGACTCGAAATGGCCCCCTCAAAAAGTCAGGCCATAGTTTTCTCAAGAAAACATCGTATTTCCCAGACGTGTGTCACATTTGATGGCTTCAGTATCCCACTCGCCAATGAAATAAAATTTTTAGGCATTATCTTCAATAGAAAATTAAATTGGGCCTCCCAAGTAAACTCCATGGTCTCTAAGTGCGAAACGAAATTGAACCTCCTCCGTGCGACATCAGGTGTATGGTGGGGATCTCATCCTTTAACTCTGAAACTCATGTATAATGCCTTTATCCGGAACCATATAGATTATGCTAGTTTTTTGCTTGATCCTCTTCCGAAATATTTAGGAATAAAACTAGACAAAATTCAGTCAAAATGCTTGAGGTTGATTATTGGAGCCATGAGATCATCTCCGATTAATGCATTGCAGGTGGAAACATTGGAGCCCCCTCTCGCAATCAGAAGGCAATATTTAGCTGACAATTTTACTATAAAGTGTTTCAGGGTCCCCAACCACCCTATTCTTGCTATTTCTCAATCCCTCCTTGATCTCACAAAGTCAAGTGCATATTGGAAAGGCAAAACTCCTCCTCTTTTGACTCGGAGCTTCTCCAGATTGGGGAGTTTCATCCCTCGAGTTCAATCAAACCCTGTTCTCCCTATCTACAAATTTCCTTTTTCTAATCACATTTTTTCCCCTAAAGTCATTTCCTTGGGAATTGACAAATTCACTCCTAATCCTAAGAGAATATTTTCTGAAATAATAAATAAAGAATGGTATGGCTGGACTCAAATTTTCACTGACGGATCCAAACTCCAGGCAACCGGCTGTACGGGTGCTGCGTTTTATTGTCCAAATGATGGTATCCAAGGTATATTTCAACTCCCTAAAGAGACATCCATTTTTACTGCTGAGTGCTTGGCAATCCGAGAAGCGCTAAAATCATGTAAACCAAAACAATCAAAGAAGTGCCTTATTCTTTCAGATTCCTTAAGTTCTCTGCTCAAAATTAAATCCAGCCCCTTTCGGCACCCTGATGATCAGATCTGCATGGAAATTCGGAGTATAATTCACGACCTTTCCTTGGATAAATTTGAAATTGTTTTGGCTTGGATTCCGAGTCATGTAGGCATCCCTGGTAATGAAATGGTAGACTCGCTGGCTAAAAATGCAATCTCACAGGGGGATGCCACATTTTCCACTATTCCAGTGAGCGATCTTTTCAATATTACAAGAAACGATGCCGCACTTCAGTGGCAGTCTCATTGGGACCTCACTAAAATGTCAAAAGGTCGACACTACGCCGCTATTCAGCCACTTATCCCATCTCGAACCTGGTTTCACAGGATCAGATTGAGCAAGAGGGAGACTTCAATGGTTTGCCGAATGCGTCTGGGTCATTGCTCTATCCGCTTACACCTTGCAAAAATTCATGTTCTTAACTCCTCAATCTGTGAGTGTGGACAAGAGGAGGAGGATTTGAACCACTTGTTTTTCAATTGCATTTTAAATGTCGGTACTCAGTCCCTACTCCAGGATCTTGCAGACCTTAATGTCCCTTTCCCTACAAATATCCAGCTCTTGCTTACAGACTGCCGACGGGAAGTATTGAAAGTGTTACTACGATTTTTAGAGAGTAATTGCATTGAGCTGTAATGTTTATGTCGATGACCTATTGACTAGTTTTTGGCAATAACATCCTTTTACTGGGTGACAAGCCATTAAATTTAAAAAAAAAAAAAAAAAAACATTAAACATTTCTGAATGGAGTATTTTTATATGTGATAGAAGGTCCAACTAGTTTTAAAAGTTCATAAAAACATTCTTTATTATTCATAATATTAGAAGAATTTTTCGTGGTAATCGTTAAGTTCACCAAATATTTTGAAGAACTGCCCTTTGTTCAAATGATCAGTGGTATTATGCCGCAGTGCGCGCGCCTGCTGTTTTCGCCGCGCGTCAAAATGTCGCAGTGCGCGCGCTGCTGTTTTCGCCGCGCGTCAAAATGTCGCAGGTTTTTTCGCCGCGCGGCGAAAAAACGCTAGTGCGCGCGTACCCTTATGACTTTTATGATACCCCGCCAAAAGACGAGATTAGTTGAAGTTTTGTCGCCGGTTTACATCTTTGTGTTTTATTAAAATTGAAAATATATCGCGTGAAAACATTATGTCATTGACTTTTTTTGTGCTTTTGTCTGTGATTTCCGTGAAAACTTTCGATATTTTAGTCTCTTCATTTACGATTTTAATATATTTTTTGTTATTTGATAAGTGTGAAGAATATTAGATATTTTATTACGTGCACTTGTTAGATTTTAGTTATTTTCGCATTTTATTTTGACTAGTGTTTCTTTTCAAATTAAAATGGCGTCAGTTCGCAGCGCGTATAAAACTTTAACTATTTCTATGAAAATGGATTTGATTAAAGACGTGGACAGAAAAATTGAGAATAAGGGCAAGATTGCGAAAAAATATGGTATAGTCCGTCTAACTTATCTGAAGAATGGCCAAATTTGGAACTAACGACGCCATATTGGATTATCTACAGCTGACAGACCTTTGACGGACTTTGTTTACAGAGGGGTTCATGACTGTTTCGATAGTTTTTTAAGAAAATTTTAGACTGTCACCATGCCAAAAACCATTAAAAGCGGTGTTCGGGAAATAATCTTGAAAATGCACACGTTTTTTGTAGAAGAACAACGTCTAAAAGCCCCAATTATACCGTTTGATTTTGTTCATAGATGTATTGCCGCCAATTGCCGCCGCTTCAGGTTAGTGCTGCCATGCAGTTATAATGATTTTCCCATACTTAGTTTTTTATTTTACTATTATACAATTTCTTCAGGTATTCCTGAATCGGCAATTTACAAAATAGTTAAAGAAGGTAAAGCGGCCGTGGAAATGGGCATTAAAATATCTACACCCGGAAAAAAAAGAAAAAGGATAAGTGGAAAAATTGATATTGATGACTTTGATTTGGGAGTCATCAGGCGAAAGGTACATGATTTTTATACTTTTTAAGAAAGAGTTACTTACATTAAGTAAACTGCAAAAGGTATTGAAAGAAAACATAAATATTCAAGGATATCGTGAGATATAACGTAAATTACTGCATAAGCTAGGTTTTTGTTTTCGGAAGACTAAAAGTAACCGTAAGGTGCTTATAGAACGCAATGATATAATTAATATGTTTCATGAGAGCAAAATTCTTGTATGAATTAAGGAAGAATGAAACTTCTTTGAATCGGCGGCCAGTCATACATCTAGATGAAACATATATACATACCTCACAAACAGCAGACAAATGTTGGCAAAGTGAAGATGTCGAAGGTGTATTCAAACCCGTATCTAAAGGTCAGTGCTTCATAATTGTCAATGCAGGAGGGGAAACTAACGTGTTCATTAGTATAAACATATTTTTTTCAAAAATAAACTTTTTTATTTATACACATTAAAGACTGGTTTAATCAACTTACTTTATAGCAATAGTTCATTTAAAGCATAGATTTTTACGAAAGCGAGTTGTTTGATCGGTGGAAAACGCAAAATATCTATGCTTTGAACGAAAGATGACTATAAACCAAGTTGATACAACGGCCCTAAACCGATTGATATCCTTAGGTGTTACTGAGTTAAACATGGAGGTCAGATCATTACGTATGAGACACCGAATAAAACCGGCGCCACTCTGCGCGGATCTTCCGCCGCGTCTCTTCTGTCGCGGAACATCGCTACATTTCTTTCCATACAATATGCGCTTATTAAACACACTACGCGGATGATCGGTCGATCTATTTGCTTTGCCGATTTGGCGCAACGGAAAAGACGATAATAAAAGACAAAAAGCGGAATATCTGCGTAATGTGGCGCCGGCCTAAAAGAATAATTGTTTGTTTTTTTTTTTTGACAATTGTATTTTTCTTTGATTTTGAAAAAACGCAATTTGGTGACGTGTATTTTGCGAATGTATATTTTGATAAATTTATTTGTACATTACTTTACATTTTTTGATTTTTTATCGTGTCGTATACTGCTTAATAAATTGTTTAAGAAAAAATGAATTTGCAAAAAATTCCCTAAAAATGAGATAATTTTTAGACTATGGGCAGCACCACAACGATTGGGACGCCCTCCTTTATTCTCCAGATAAGTTGGACGGACTATATCGCCAATTCGACTGTTTCAACAATTCTAAAAAATCGCGCCAAAATTGAAAAGCTCAGTGAAGTGATGTACAATATTTGCTATTTTCATTTTTTCTGTTTTAAAATTGAATTGATGGCTCAAGATCACATATCAAAGTAATTTATTTTTATTGAAACAACTGACAGAAATGAATGCAACATTGGCCAAATAAATGTGTTTGAAAATACATGTTACAAAATGCATTTGTTTGTACACTTGGAAATGTTTAGAAAGTGTGTTGATGGTTTAAAAACTTCCTACTAATTCTACTTCCCTAATTCGAAATTCGATTTTTTTTTTGAATTTCGGCCCCCTGTATTTCGTATTAAAGAGCTTTTACTGTATTTGCAATTTTAAGGTGAAAGCTGGTCTTCTGATGTGTACAAGTTGGCTGTGGTTCACGAGACGGAAGGAGAGCTGGGCCAGATCTATTGTGACTTCTATGAGAGAGCTCACAAGCCTCACCAAGATTGCCATTTCACAATTCAAGGAGGAAAATTACTGCCAGATGGGACATATCAAGTAAGAAATAAATCTGTTTATTAATTATATTGAAAATTGATTCAACACAGATAAATGTACTTACTTTTAGTGAATTTCTCTAAATATGTATGTAATACATTTGTAAATCTTGCAGCAAAATTTACAATATAACAGAGTGCACATTTTTTTGCAAATGTTAGTCGCTATAAAAACGTGTTTTTATGCCGAATTTGACATTAGTTCAAAATAATATCATATTATATATTCGAAAGCAATCTATTTATCGCAGATAATAAGGTTTTTTTAACTAGTTTTATATTAATTTGCTTTTATACTTATAATCTAACATTAAACGAACGTCAGTTCCGCTGTCTGACGCGTGCTTTGGTGACCTTGAAGGCCTTGCTATATTCGCAGAGATATTATTGTAATTTGTACAGTCAAGTAAGATATTAATTTACGACATAATTTTTAAAATATATATAAAATTTAAATGGTTGTTAATTTTCTTTTTAATTCAATACATATTGTTGTAGTAGTTTTTTTTTTATTTTAGATAAAAATTATTTGAATTTAATTAAACTCACAGGTGTTTTGACATTTCAACCAATAATATCTAAATGTGCTTATGCAACATAAGTTTAAATTAAAAAACAGTGATATAAGAAAAATTGTTGTTTACTATTTTTTAAAAAAACAAATTATTGGAGAAGAAATACAAATACGCTTTTTTTAAATTCTAGACTTAAAACATTTAAAATTCGGATAATAGTATGCGAGCATACTATTATGGGAGCTCTCGGGCGTTTCCATATATTTTAAGCGTCGGCACTCTGTATGATTGTATCGTTTCCTTGCAACCTTTTTGTCTTGCAGGGAATACGTAAGTAAATACGCTTGTGCAATGCTTATCTGATATGAGGTTTGTTCATGTCTTGTTCTCGTATTGAAATAGCATGATCTATCGACGCAATTTGACAATTTTGACAGTTTGAAAAGCGGATGACCAGCCTTAACACCTCAAGCTTTAAGAAAATGCAAAAATTTAAAAATCGTTTTTTTTTTAATGTCCAGGTAGCTATTCCTCCTTAATTTACTGTCGCTGCTATTACAGTGTCTGTTTTTATATTTAAAAAAAAATTGGCACAATAATTGGAAGCACAGTGCTATTAAAAATGTATATATTTTTGTTTAGTAAAATTGGATTCAATTTATGTATTAATAAAGTGTAAAACATATGTTGGGGTTTATTTTTACAAAAAAGTAAATGTCAACATATGTTTTGATTTTGAAGGTTTTCTCGTTGATTCCAGAATCCAATAGTTGTGGTGATGCTGTCATTGGGCTCTGGAACCTGGGGCGGACCTGCTCTGCTGTCGCCCGGGGCCGTGGACAATTTGTTCCACGAGATGGGCCATGCCATGCATTCCATGTTGGGTCGTACACGTTATCAGCATGTGTCGGGCACACGTTGTCCAACAGACCTGGCCGAGGTCCCTTCTGTCCTCATGGAGTATTTTGCGGGTGATCCCAAGGTAATATTTCACCATGATGCTGTGTGAAAAATTTTCACTCCTTCCTTATCAAAATCAATATTTTGATTTAGATTAACATTTCCTAATTTCCTTTAAACCTCCAATTACTAACTTATATAAATTTTTATGTTCCTTCAGACAAAGTTATACATGGTGAATGAAACAGCTATACATGTTTTACTTTTTTAAACATCTATGTATAATATAAAAATTGACCAATCAAGCAACTAGGTGGGCAGAGAGTTCTCGTTCAAGAGTTCCTGTCACTCTTGCCTTGTCCACATTACAATGAACATTACATATTCGATTGTTGAGATTTCTAATAGGGCTGTACTCCAATATTCAATTTAACTGATCATGTCAGGTCTTTTGTGGATGCCGTCTATGTATTTCTGTTAAGCGGACGCTTCATATATTTTCTTTACGATTCTCTTTTTGCTCAAATGTTCCACATTACCAAACTATCTCCCTTTCTTTATTGTTCCAGCATCCCTTTCTTTATTTTTTTCATATTTCGGATTTCATTACAATCGTAGTCTGAATATTATCAAAATGTGATCAAAAGGCAGAAAGAGCATAATTTTCAGACTAATGTTGATTGTGTTTTTAGGAAAATATTAATAAAACATAATTGATGTCAAGTGATGATGGTGATGCTATGTTTCAGGTGCTTGGGTCGTTTGCAAAACATTTTCAAACTCAAGAACCAATGCCAGAAGACATGATTCACCGCCTTTGCGCTTCTAAGCATGTGTTTGGTGCCAGTGAAATGCAACAGCAGGTAACCCAACTCTTTTATCTTCTACACACTTCATCAAAAGTAATATTATCATATAGCAGAACCTCGATAATTCCAAATTCAAGGTACAAAAAAAAAATGACACGATGCGATAGCGAAATTCGCCAAAAATCATAAAACACCTGAAAAAAGCCATTAACTTTGTGAAAAAGGCTGTATTTTTTGCATTTTTCAAAAAATCATTTTGAAAACGCAATATTTATTATGCTCATACAGAGATTGCGACATTTTTATTATTAAAGTACCCGATATTGACATATTTGTTGTCCTCACTTTCGAAAAAAAAAAAATTTGGAAATTTCAAAAAAATTTCGAATTATGTGAACAGAAATGTATTGATTTATGGTACAAGGGACTAAAAATTATTTCGAATTACGAATTACCGGGGTTTTCGAATTATCGGGGTAAATCAACTATGAAATTAACATTTTGGAACCTGTGGGTTTTAAAAATTTCTAATTATGTCAAATTTCGAATTATCAGAGTTCGAATTAAAGGAGTTTTAGCATATTAGTTATGCTTAATTAATATCAATCAAGTTGAATTTCAACTACTGCTTAAACTTAATATTACCATGGAGTACCGGTACTAAATCTTTCTGATAAAATCTATACTACTCAATATATATATATATATACATAAAAATATTTGTAAAATGCTTATAAATACTATACAATTATTAAGTAGAAAAATGCCTTTTTTATTCTGCTCAACCAATTTCACTTTTTTTACTATAGCTCGTAACTTGGTAAATTAAAGTATGATAAAAAATGGGGTATTCTGATTATCAATTTTTGTTCAAATGTTAATTATAATAAACTTTTTATTTCTGCCATATTTTAGAAGCTAAAGAATCATTTACGTAAAAACCATAAAAACAACAAAACCATAACTAATACATATTTAAAATTTGTAAAATCCAATCGTATTTTTTTAAGCAAAGGTATATTTAATTTACATCTGTAGATATAAAAGCCCTAAACGTATATGTACCTATTTATTATATAGAAATGAAAATTGACGTTCCAAAAATAAATTGAGATTCTTCCGAGATTAAGTATCCTCGGCATAGTTGAGTGTCCTGATTTCAAAATAAAACAGAATTGACGCGCAAGTAAGTATTAATAGAGGTATTCATCATACATTTTGACATTCGATAGGCAATATCTGAGGATAAAGTGTAAATCATAGACAAGATTTACATGAAGAGAATTTTATTTTTAGACAATATCAAATGTTTATGCGTATCGTAGACAATATAATGAATACTGAATATAGGGACTTTTTGTATTTTGGTAATAGGCTTGATTTTTGCTGGTTCAAATATTTTATTTGATAAACATAGGCAATTTAGGTTTGGTTAGGTTATTAAGTTTGACTTAGTTAAGATTAGCATTTTCTTATTACATAAAATTAATAAATTTAGAATTGGTTAGGTTAAGATTGTTTTGGTTAGATAAAATTAGGTAGCTTAGATTTATTAATATGTATGTTGTTGTATTAATATTATGTATAAATGCATAGTAGGTAAAAGGCTATTTAACCGTGTATATTAAATAAATAAATAAATAAAATACAATGCAATGATTCTGATGAATTTTTGGATTTTTTTTTTATTATGAATAAATTATTTTTTGTAAAACATTCCTTTAGCGAAATTAATGAATTTATTAATTCATAACTATAATAATTTCTGTTGTATACAGTTTGCATAGATTTTTGATGTATCATGAGTAAAACAAAATTATTATTACACAATATTTTTTTATTTATGGTTTACGCTTCGTCTTTAGTATATCTCTTTTCTATGGTCTTTAATAAAGTGTCCCATACGTCAAAATGTACGATGAAATATTCAAAACTTTAATGTGTAATATCTTTTCTTATACTTATTTGCGTGTCTACTATATCGAGGATACAGTGAAACTCTCTTAATACGTTTTTCAAGGGACCAGCAAATAAAAACTTGGCGTGAAAACATATTAACAGTGATTTTAATATTTTGATAAATTATTTACAGTTTCTAATTTTGTGTTTTAATTAAATTTTCGTTCATATAATATGACAATTTAACGACATTTTATTTTAAAAAATGAAGTAGGTAAATATATACATTTGTAAAATATTACCTATGTAAAAATACATAGTACCTGAGGGTCAGAAAACAATAAAAACCACCAAAACTATAAAAAAAGTTAGCACTGTCAAAATTTTTTAATATAAATCAAAAACCTCACGAATACGAAAAAAAATACAAAAAGGTACCTGTATCTACTTTCCCTGGATTGGTAAAGATCTCACATTTGTAAATAGTATCCTATTTGACTTCATTTTAAAAATTTATCCCTTTTGATGATTTGTACATAATTTAGGTGTACATTCAACATACCGCCTTGAGCAACGTCCTTTTATTTGTGATTAATTACGATTTTCTTTATTTTAATTACGTTTGATTTTAGACTACCTTAATATTTTCCCGGGCGCGAAGAAAATTCGTGGTATTTTTTATTGCTAAATTAAATTAGATCCGTTTTTTGTAACTCATTAAGGTCGGCGCCACACTACGCGTTTCTTCCGTCGCGTCTTTGACGTCGCGTCAAATCCGCAACCGAATTTAGCCGTCACATACCTACTATATTCCGCGGCGGACTGCGCGGAGAACAAACACACGTGCGGACAATCCGTCAAATGTGGCGCGTTGCAATCAAAAACACGAGATGCAACGTCACCGATTTTACGTTGACGTATTCCGCGGGCGGGGAACTGACCAGACGCCGAAACGAGCATTCCGCCGGCGGCGGCGGAACGATTGATGATCCGCGTAGTAGCGGCATTCCGCGGCGTCAAATACGCGACGGAAGATACACCTAGTGTGACGCCGGCCTTAGAAAACAATAGGAGATATTACGAAATTAATATTGCCAATTATTTCCTCGAAGAAATACAACCAAAATGAAAACAGTTTCGTTTAGGCGAATTTATTTTGCGCCGACGTTGTTGATTTTGAAAATATTATTTTATTAGCCTATTCAAATACTACAGGGTTTTTTCAGCGGCTAGAACTTTTCTGACGCCGCCAAACCCACTTAATTTTTATTGCGCCCATTTTTCATTTTTAGGAATGTTGAACAAAATTTCGTCTTCCGAAAAACGTATTATGAAGATTTATTTGTATGAATAAATTGAGTATAAATATTTTCACTACTTAGGCGAGAAACGAAATTAAGCGGGAAACGTATTAAGCCTAAAAAAATATGGGATTTGTATGGGACTTTTTCGGGACCGCAGAATTTAAACTTATTTAGCGGGAAAACATATTAAAAGTGAATCTATTAAGCGAGTTCCACTGTATTTACTCTTTTGTCAAGTTTGTTTGAAAGTGCCATGTTCTTGGATTATAATATAGAAATGATGTCAAATAATGACAAGGAGAACAGATGGTGAACCCTTTTACAACACCCAACCTTGGTTTTATAATTGCGGGGAAATTCTAACAGTGCAAATTGAACTCATGAAAATTTTAATACCCATATTTCAGGTGTTCTACTCAGCATTGGATCAAAGATATCACGGAGCTCATTCTCCTGAGGAGAAGTCGTCCACGTTAGACATCTTAAAAGATGTTCAAAAACAATACTACAGTCTCCCATATGTTGAAAATACGGTAAATCAAGCATAACCTAAATATGTTGTTAAGTAGCCTGTTGGTGTAATGGTCATGATGCTCGTCTAGTGATCTGATGGTCGGTGGTTCAAATCCCATTCCAGGACATCATCAAGTTGGTCCTATTCTCATAACACAAGCGTTTAGCTTATTTTGAGAATAGTAAGAATATTGATGCGACACGCATTCCGTGTTCGCATCACTATTTTAAAAAAAAATGCATACCTATTTAATTTAGTTGTTTTGAAACTATCAAATCTGAGTTTAAAAATATTTTTCAGGCTTGGCAGCACCGGTTCAGTCACCTGGTGGGCTATGGTGCCAAATATTATTCCTATTTGATTTCTCGTGCTGTGGCATGGAGCACCTGGCGACATGGGTTTGCCTCTGAGCCCCTCTCTAGAGGAGCCGGTGAGAGATTCAGAAGTGGCATACTGAAACACGGGGGATCACGACCCCCTCAGGATCTTCTGTCCGAATATCTCAAACCGCAGACCATCACACCTGAATCCTTGGCTAATGCGCTTGCTGATGAGTTAGATCATCATATGGACCACATTAGCAGGGTTCGTAGGATTAACGAGAAGCGATAATTATTTTTGGCAGTCTTCATAGTCCAGTGAGTACGATGCTGGTTTCTCATACCGGATGTTCCAGATACGACTCCCACCCTGATGTGTGGACACAATACATCTATTTTAGATATTTTTTTAGATAATCTCAAGATCTCAAAAGATTTGGTAAATCTCAGAGATTTAATTGAGGTAAATCTTAGTACCGTATTCACATGTTCAGATCTTGATTTTGTGATAAGCGTGATATTGGTAGAACGAGACAAAACTCAAAACCGTGTACACAGTATTCATGGGTTTGTGAAACAAACGTCACCAATCACGGGTACCCTACAACCATTTTTTTCAAAAAGTTTATCGAATAGAAGGCATTAAATTATGAACATTTACTATCTTTTACCAACAGTATTCACAGTTACGGTTTGATTCAAATTGACACAACAGAACATCGACGGCTAATGTTTGAACAAGTAACAAATGTCAAGTGAGTCATGAAACAAAATAAATGTCAAACGGCATGTGGCAGTGCTCTAGACTTGGTGTACACATGGCGGACTATGAAAGTCGAGAGCCTGTGTTGAGATGAAAATCCCATAAAAGTCTGTGGACGCAGACCACAATACCTATTTTGGGTGATATCATTGCTCAATGTGAATGGATACTACATGTTACATGTAGTTGTCTGCTATTTGGAAAATTTAGAATCTCAACAAAAGTATGAAAATTGAAATCACTAATTCAAAATCACTGATGACTGTAGAAGTTTTGTCTTGTAGGTGTTCGGCAGCTACGTACTGATATACAGGGGAAGGCAAAGTTTTCTACTGTTTGTATATACATAGTGTTATGTTGTATATAATTTTCGTTTTATTGTTCATGTATAATTGTGATCAATATTTATGTCATGTAAATATGTATAGTTAATATTTTTGCTGTACATATGCAAATATGATTAATATAGTGAAATTTTATCACAAAATATACATCTTTGGTCTATATCCTGAACTTCTTTTATTTTTACATTACTATAACCAGATAAATCTAAAACATTGTCTTAACAAATGTATTTTTCATTTTCAAGTGCTCAGTATGCTTCTTGCTCCTGATATAATAGAAAATGTTTTTAAAAAACGGGTGCGTGTACTTATGTACGCACATTAGAAGTTATACTTCTTTGGCATGCAAAACCATGTGGCGTGTTGTATACCTTGCATTGGAACATATCTCAAGGTATTCAACACACCGCATACATGTTCCGACTCAAGATATTCAAGGCACACTACAATTGCCATTAATGACAGTTCTCCATCAATGGATAAAAAAATCTATGGCAATCATAAGGTTAAAAAACAGAGATTTATTTTAAATAATCTCATGGAGAAAATAAAAAACAATAACAGCGCCCTGAGCATATTCAATTTTCATAAAACCATTTTCAAACTTGATGTCGTCACAGAAAACCTCTATCTTAGCTTTTGATTGGTAAGTCGTGACTTCAAGATGTGAAAATATTCCTGTTGCATGATGCGCGCGCATTTCATTGCATCCTAAAATTTAACTCTCAACACCCCCTTAGAAGTATAAACTTCAAAAATCATTCATTCTGTTTATGATCTGAAGTAGTTTTTTTATTCTTTACAGAGCAACCGACATGACTTTCAGTGCTATTTTATCTCCCAAGCCAGTTTTATGCACTGTAGTGTTTATATTATGTGTACATGTTAGATTAATGTAGATTTTTTATGTATGATTATTCTTCTGGGTTGTTCGGAAAGTAATTTCGTTTTTGATGGTTAAAATGAAAGATGATTTTCTTATAATGTATAAACATTTTATTTGATTACTTATTCACCATTTTGATCCAATACCTTTTGCCATCTTTCTGGTAGTAGCATGATTCCACACTCATAAAATTTCTGATCTTTGCTGGCAAAAAACTCATCTAAGGCATTTTTAACGTCCTCACCTGAGTAAAAGTTTTGCCTCCAAAAGTTTTGTACAGACTGGAAAAAGTAATAATCAGAAGGTGCCAGATCTGGAGAATATGGTGGGTGTGCTAGTACATCCCATCCAAACTCTAAAACCTTTTGACAAGTAACTAAACTTGTATGAGGTCTCGCATTATCTTAGTGAAATACTATACCTTTTCTACCGATCAATTCTATCCTGTTCTGTTTAACCCATTCCACGCGTTAAAAAATATATCTGACATCTTTCATACGCGGCGCTGTTTGGCGGCATTATATTTTATGACTTTAAACAAAGATAACGCTCTAAGTTTATTAATTGTTTACAATAAGTCGATGAGTGAAGTATTCAATAATCTTCAAGGATAAAAACGAACACTGAAATCTTTCAAATATTTACAAAATAACGTAAACAAAATTTAATATGGGACGACATAACGCCGGGCGACGACAGCGCCATTATTGGTAGTATTCATACGTACCAGAGTGAAGTGGTTTTCTGCGCGGGCTCTGATTTAACAATAACACAACACTATTTACAACTCACAAAATCTTAAATAATATTTTTAATTTTAACACTATTTACAATTCACAAAATGTTAAATTATATTTTTAAAACTTTTTCAAATCGTGATACACTTTAAAACAATTTTTGGCACACAGTGGTACATTATATTCTAAACACATAAACTGAGTTTGTTTTCTAATTTTATTTTTGATACTGCAAGTGGCACACACGCGACACCGACGACGAGGATTTGCTACCTTTTCTGTCAGAGGGATGACAACTGGCATGCAGCTAGGGATTTTGAAGCTAACCTTAGAGGGTTATCACTGGATGTTGTAGGACGACTTGTTGGCTTTGGAAGAACAACGTATTTTTCTAGTAATTGTCTATTTAATGATAAATGGAAATCAGCCAGGCTTATACTTTTTCCTGTAATTTTTTGATACAGTATGTGGGCATTTAATAAATAGAGGTCTATAATGTGGAAGGCAACTTTTTTATACCATTTGACTGACTTCCGTATGCAGCTTAAGGTGCTTAACATCTTGTCAGCTTTGTCAACCAATCCCATGAACCGATTGTAGTCGAGCACACACTTGGGTTTTTCAATTGGTTGACCTGTTATTCTGTCGGTCTTACCTGTTGGTGCTTTGGAGTCATCGTGTAAAGTTGTTAACATCAGCAATTCACGCCTGTCGTGCCATTTTATAACCATTAATGGTCCTGAGTGTTGCGATTTTAAGTCTCCTTTCTTCAACTTGTTAAATTTCGGCATATTCTTACGATTTTTGCGAACAGTGCCACATGCATTTGTTTTCTGGTTGTGTAAATATTTAAAAAGATTAGGACTGCTGTACCAGTTGTCACACCATAAAGTATGCTCTTTCCCTATGTAATCAGCCAACAGAGTTGTAACGACAGAACCCGAGACACCGAGACCTCGATTCTCATCATTTATTTCAGTTTCTTTACCAACATAAATTATGAAATCTAGTATATATCCAGTCTCGAAATCGCACAAAACAAACATTTTTATACCAAATCGGTGACGTTTTGATGGTATAAACTGCTTAAACATTAATCTGCCTTTAAATACGACGATGCTCTCATCAATACATAAATTTTTGTTAGGCATCATAGTATTTTTAAAAATATTTCGGGTGTGCTCGACCAGTAGACGAATTTTATATAATCTGTCACTCGGTGTTTGAACATCACTATCGGAGAAGTGTAGCATTTGGGAAAGTAGCTCGTAACGGTCTCTTGGCATTGTATTCCCAAATATAGGACTCTGAATTAAAACATCTGTCGACCAATGTTCTTCAATAGTCAGATGACGATTTTGTGTCATCAGCATAGATAGTGAAAAGAACACATACATTTCTGCGATAGTGGTATCAACCCATTTATTGATTCTTGATTTATGTTAGAGTTCTTTCGTGCGCACGTTGTATTTGTTACAGCGAATTTGCATTTTTAGTGAGACTATACTTTCACTAGTAAAAATGTACTTTTCCCGGTCGGGCAGAGTGGGGGCAGTGAAAACATCTAAATCAACGAATTCTCAGATTCACTACACATAATCCGTGAAAATACATTACTCAAAGCATAGACAATATATCGGTGAAACCATCAATTCGTACACGTAATTTTTAAAGCGTAGAAAGTATAAAGGCGGCACTACACTAGACGATTTTTATTCATTTTGCGGTCCTATTTTAACTCCTAAATTAAAATAGGACAGCGGCACCGCAAAACGAATACGAATCGCGAAGTAAGGTGTCGGCTGAAAGATCGCGCACTCGGGTTTTTTATGATATCTGACGACTGCCGGAACAAAACGAGGTTATGTCACCATGTAAATATTGGGGGGTTAAGGGAAAATTTTTATTAATGAATATGTATTTTGTCAATTAAGTTTATTAAATATGTTTTTTTTATAACAATACAACAAAAGTTTATTTCTTACAAATATAGAAACATAAATAAACATACACCCGGTATTATTAATTTTAAATGAACCTTTAAAAGTGCGTCAAGTAACAAACACTCGATGCGAAAAATACAAAAATCAAAGAGATTCTAAGTCATCATTTACGTTTGAATTCATTCAGATTCTTCCGCATTTCCAATTTTCTATCTTTTTATCAAAAATGTGTCTAATGTCGTTTGCGTTTCTTGTTTGCGCACGTGTAAGCACGGGTGGTAGACGTACAACATAAAGTGCGCGGTTTTTAAGTTCGCAAACTTACTCGGCTCGACGTCGGTGACAGACGTGAAGCTTGCTCGCACCGTATCATTTTTATGAGTTTAATCGACTGTCTTTTGAATTATAAGATGATCAGAATTTCGTAAGTGTTCGCGATTAAAATTTTAAAAATATATTACGTTTTAGTTACCTACCTAAACTAATCATTGAATATCAAAGACCAGTCCAGAAGTGTGACAGTTCGAGAAACAGAACTATCGCCACAGAATAGAGAATATGCTATCGCTCAAAGGATAAAAATTAGAAATACTGTCGCTTTGTGATGACTTTGGACTAGACTAGTGTAGAATGAGACACAAAACGCAAAATAAATTTTGAAAAACAAGGTCCATGTGCCATTAGAATCTTGTTATAAAATCATATAATGAAGAATTGGTGCAGACGAAACTTTCAACACTTCAAAATGACTATTTTAATAATATCCGTTACCTACATAATGTTGATTTGCACAGAAGAAATTAATAATGCAGTAAGAACCTTGTTCACGCAATGACTTATTAAATTGTTATTCAAGGCCCGGTTGTTTCAATTTGGATAAATAAAAGTTCGTTTAAAAGCATAGATTTTTACGGAAACGGATTTCAGACTTGTCAAATTTAATTTTTGACAGTTCGGAAACCAATAAATTCACTAGTAAGTGCAAGTTAAAATATTGTATTCATTTCTATTGGTGAAAAACTCTTTGAATATGATAAGAATGACCTTGAATTTACTTTCTCTAAAATGCCAGTGAATGATGGACTCACTAGAAAATCAGATTCACTGTAACATATTCATGGAATTTATTCGTTTCATTAACAATAAATTCCATTAATTTATGTTTTAAAAAATGCTCAAAAAAATCAATTATCGGTGAATTATCTGTCAACATTGTCTCAGGAATGATGCCTGATGCGAATTCGTTGAATTCATAGACTATGGGAATAAAGGAGCCTAGTGACCAGGTAGATTGAACATTTGTATCGTTTTCATTATTTGGCTCGGGTTCTGAATCCGCGTTGTCCACTACATCAGCCGGTTCACAATCGTTATCACTTATTTCAAAATCTGAATCAATTCTTGAAGCCGCCTCTATTATTTCTTCTTCGGAAAGCCCGCGTCTCGACATATTTAAATAAGGGTATTTGTTTCTATTAAAAACTTATAATTCCTTAATAATTCAACAGATTTTAGTAATAAAACGAAACACAAATTTAAGAATTATCGAATGAAACAATTTTCAAAGTTGGAATAAAATCGCACTTTTCTTAACACAAATAATTTTTAATATAATCAATCAATTATTATTTTTAAACATTAAAACTATCACAAACATAAAAGTCACTTGAAAATGAATTATACATGGATTTATTTTAGTGTCTAATAATATTGCGTTTCGTCTAAAAAAAGTCCCTTGCAGAACTCTATCGAGATACAGAGTTTTTGTTAGTACGCGCTTCCACTGGCGGGAGATTTTGAATAACTGAATCATATTCTGCTGCGTTAGGACATTCATTATTTCGGGTTTGTTTATAAAATCACTAACAATCTTTGACAAATATTGAAAGATGTCACTAGGATAAAGATCCAAGATATTTTTGAAACCATTTTTACCGCTCCACGGTGCACGCGTACTCGGCAGTCGCAAGCGAAACTCGGCAGTCGCGAGCGAAACTCGGCGACTCAAATATGAGTTGTCCGCGCTGTGGGCACGTATGGCGTGATTCATATATGAATCGCCCGCGGGCTAAGGGTTAAGTAGAACATTCAATCTGTTCAGTTGACGATGGTACACTTCAAAATTGATTATTTTATTGTCCGGTAGTGGCTCAAAAAAAACTATTCCCTTGAAATCCCACCAAACAGACAGCATCATCTTTTTTTGATGAATCTCGGTTTTCGAAGTGTCTTGAGCCGGTTCATCCTTTTTATTCCATGATCTCTTGCGTTTAATGTTGTTGTAAACAACCCGTTTCTCGTTCCCAGCGATGATTCCGTTCAAAAATTTATCATTTTCTTGACATTTCAGAAGAAAATCAGACGTAAAGACGATGCAGTAAATTTCTCTCTGTAAGAACGTGTGGAACCCATATGTCGAGTTATGAAACTAAACCAAGGCATTTTACGTGATCATAACAGTCAAATTCGATCAATTTAACTTTTGTTATTCGGTGGTTTGCATCATCAGTTTCAATTGGCCCTCCAGAACGTGGTGCATCTTTAACATCAAAATTGCCAAAATGAATTTTTGCAAACCAGTTTTGGGACTGGCGATCTGTCAATTCATCTTTTCCATACACATTGAATATTTTTTTTGCTTGAACAGTATTTTTTACCTATTCTATAGTAAAAAAGTAAAATATGCCGATAATGCTGCTTTTGCCTCTCCATATTTGATAGGGCAACAAACAAAAACTTTATAGGAGAGCTGTTTGAAGTTAGGCTTTACATACAAAATATCAAAGGACTAGCTCCGTTACACCTGTATATGCTTTTTCCACCATATGTATTGTAGGCAACAGGCTTTTTGGACCCCAACTACGCATTGATGTAGTTATGCCACCGTACAGGTGTCTCGTAACTAGTTGCAAAAATTTCGAGAAGTCTTCCTCATTCAATTTGAATGGAAAATGTTCTTTACACTTGGGTGAAATTTGAACAGTTAAGGATATAAGCGACATCAAAGTTGCATTTTTTTCTTCAATATTTATGACTTATCTTTTGTAAAATGTAAGACTACAGTGAGAATAATTTATACTGAACATTAAAAATGCATTTGCTTTAATACAAGTCAAATAAAATGATCCCTACAAAACAAATCTGGTTGAAATTTCTGCGCGATTTTATCTATTATATAAATTACTTTTATGATGATATTTGTGAAATGTCATTTTACTAAAGATAAGCCAGAAATATTGAAAAAAAAATGCAAACTTGGATGTCGTTAATCTCCGTAACTGTCAAAATTTCACCCAAACTGTAAAGAATATTTTTTATTCAAAATTAAATGAAGACTCCTAAGTTTTTTCTACTAACTACAAGACATGAATACTGTTGAAGAAGGCACATTCCATATGTTAAGTATTATATCACTGCATTCAAAATTAAACACATTAGTTTTTTGATTGACGTGGCAGTTTCTTTGTGATGCAACATGATTTTAATTTACACTAAATTGAACTCTGTAATACACACACGTTGAGTTATATTTATCATTAGTGTAGTTTTGAGGAGCAGTGATGAGTGTGACTGCTCTTCTCAATAGTAATATAATAGTAGTGATAAATATAACTCAATGTGTGTGTATTACAAACTTTCATTTATTGTAGATTAAAATAATTATTAGTTTTGTTCTGTTTGGGTTAAGGTACAATTGGATTAAAACTCACAATGACTTTCATATTTTAATTTGTTTAAATTAAACCATATTTATCACTTTTTAAAAAAAACATCTAATTACAATTAAATCATACAGCAATCTTCAAATACAGAAACTTTGTGTATTTACTGTTGAAAGTTTCAACTCAATATATAAATAAGGGTTAATATTTGAATATCTCAAACTCTTCATGGACTGATGGGTTCATTAGGCTTTTACACAGTGATTACATGTAATGAAGAAGCGTACGAGCATCGTGGCACGTTAAATACAAACAATTTCAAATCAAAATACCACCAGATAAAAAATCTAGTTATCGAAATAATATAGGTATCATTCTTGGTCAAATCTAATGAAAATAACATATGTACGTACACAGCTATAGTGTATTGAATACCATTATATTTCTATTGTCCAAGGTCCAGCCAGGTTAAGTCGCCAATAAATGGCTCATATTTTGTTTTTATTGTTTTCAAATGAAATTTCTAGTCTAAAGTAGTACACGTTTGGCGCTCAGGGTGATTGGTCGATTGTTATGTGCTTCAAGTATTAACAATGAGATTAGTAATGATCATTATATTTTATTCAAAAAAAAAACCTTAAAAGATTAACAGAGTACAATGACATACAGTATATTTCACAATATTTGTAATTAAAAGCATTTATACCATTGTCTTTCATTAACAACTAATTCGATGCAAATATCTTTATGATGGTCACAATTTTCACATAATTCTCAACACCTAACAGTTTTGCAGGTGATATTGTATATATGTATGTATCTCAAATAGCATTCAAAACTTCACACACACATTATTACATTAAATAAATAAATAGTAATAAAATAAATAGGGTGAGAATAGTTTACAATAATACTATTGACATTAGTCCCTTCTTTAACCATTTATTTATTATGATTATAGGAATATACTAATCCTGGAAATATACAGGAAAATAATTAATGTTGAGTTTTTCTTAATTAGTTGAACCTTTTGAAATTTATGAAAAATCATGTTATATTTCAAATTAATGGTGTTTCATTGAATCATTTGCGGGGAATATAATAAATTATAGCCATTTAGTAATATCACTATCATTATTCACTAGTTAATGGTATCTTAAATAGTGACAGGCTAACCATTATTTGAGATTTGTATCTCATTGAATCAATGATTTGCAACTGATTTTTCACAATTCAACGTGAAACTATCAATACTAGATGCAACCACTATAAATTGGCGTGCGAGGGAGGGCGTCCCTGTCGCGTAACAGAAGTTGCCAAGGTGTAAATTTATTACACAATACAGAATGTAGGTGACCGGTGTCGTAATCTTTAACAGAAATTTGGTCGGGCAGCACTAAAGAAACTAAGCAGTAATGGCGGCTGCTATATCTGTCAGACGGTAATTCGGTTCATTATTTGCTTTTTCAGCTTCGTAAAACTTTAATACTTCATTGGCAATTGTTCTTGCACCATCCCGGACCGTTTAGAATGTTTCGGACATAATAATTCAGTGTATATTGGTAATCAAGATGTCACAGCTCCCGAGCAAATACAAAATTGTACTGAATGACAGGGCGAGGGGTTACCGCCGGGTGCGGGCGAGGCAGGTTTTAGTTCCAAATTCGCCGCACGCCAATTTACATTAGGCAAGCAATAGACAACAGTTTTTTCAGTTACCAATCATCATTACAATCAGATACAAATATTAAATAACTGTACCATTTGTAACCAGTTAAAAGACAATTTAAACATCACTATTATTCACAGCTCTTCCGAGGTTACTCGTATTTTAACAGAATAGTGCAATTTTCACCGGAATCTGTATGATTACACTCTGATCTGAACTTCTTATATATAAAAATTATTCTGCATTATATGTAATCACTGTATTTCTAATATCTTAAATTAAACTTAAGCAACATAGTTGTATTGGTTGGGATTATCCTTATCGCGCTCCATGTAATCGCGGTCTATTAGGGACTCGATCCGTTTTTTCAAGTCTGAAGGCTGAAAACAAAAATTACATTGATATATAAACATTGTATTGAGAAAAATGCTTATATATATATATATATATATATGCTTGTTTTATATAATGAAAAATAAAAATATCATTAAGGCTGGACATCCATATTGCGAGATTAAAATTCGAGGTATTCTGTGTTAAGATCAAGACGGGCCTTAGATTTCATCTCTTTCCAATATCGTATAAACATCATGAGAATAAGAGATAATTTATTATCGATGCGCCAACAATTGACATATATGGAAACGCACAATGACAGCCAAACTGCATAAAATATGTCAAAATACTTCTGTGTGTGAGTTGACTTAGTATTATTTTCTGTCTATAATTTAAAAAACATATTTCTGCAACTCTTTTTAAATCATTTCATCTATTATGATAATTGAAAAATGACGTGTCATGTTATTTTGACATCCGACTGAAATGTCATAATACTTGTGAATCGAATGAAATTCTAATTATTTTTGGTGTAGAATTAAAAAAAACATTAATATTTCATTTAAAAAAATAAACAGATACAGGAACATATCCTGCCCTCACCGGTACATGGATTCTAATTTTAAAACTAATGTCATTTGTTTTCATTTTTAAAATAGTAATTAATGTGTTTTTAATAAATAAAAAAACTAACTTTTAAATAGTGGTTGAAGATTCAAAGTACAGGATTAAATACAATATATCATTTAAAATCATCTCTTTATATGAATAAAAAGCGTTTTAAAATCATCAAAAAAAGTAAAAATGTCTTCAAATTTATAACTTTATTAATGTTGAACATTTCTTAATTATTATAGTAAAAATTCATCATTGTAATGTAAGCTTTATACGTGTAAAAAACATGTTCTGTGTAGACCTCTTTCCATGTAATATAATTAAATTAATTAAAAGTAAAAGTAACTTAATTAAAAGACAACCGAATTACGAAATTATGTTTATACAGGTAAATGTCATTTTGCGCCCTTTGGATTTACACCAGTTGGTAGGATTCGAAGACGTAACAACAGAAGATGTGACCGAACTGATAGACGTGCATGACCAACCACTCTCAAATCAAGAATTAGAAGAGTTGATGGAGGTATTAGATCGCCCTCAATCAGAAAATCCCGAAGAAGAAGAAGAGAATGAGAAAGAAAATGATGGGAAAACCCTAAAAACGGCCGATCTAACTCGTATCCTTTCTTCTATAGAAAGGTTAACAGATGAGCTCTGTGAGATAGATGGGGATTTCAATCGAAGCGGAAATGTTAAAAGAAGCGTCACAGCTGCCGTTCGACCTTATGCTATGATTCTGCAAGAAAGGAAGCAACAATCAAAGCAAATGAGATTGGATGCTTTTTTCAAAAAAGTGTGAGAATTTAATTTAGTTCCGACGAACTGATGAGTTAGTATTTATTTTAAAAAATTCTTTATTTATATCAAGAGATTATTTATTTTGTAAACGAATTTAAACTGTATTAATTAAATACATTTAAAATTTATTTTGAATATATATAGGATATGTATTAAATAAACATGTTAGATTGTTCTTAGAATTTTGACACAGAACCTAACCTTATATCGTCCATTAAATTTCTGTTCATTTTACGCCGATTTTTTTTACGCCAGTGTCTCTCAGAACGGAACCCGGCATAATACGATGTTTACCTGTACTCGCAAACACCAACACAAAACAATGTGCAATCGTACACATGACTTACACATAATCACTAACTTTTCGGCCGCGGCTTGTCAATTAATGCTTATAATTTCTTAATTATTGTAAATAATGTTTAGTTTATTAGTTTTATATGAGAACAAGGTTCTATCTATCTAAGTTATCGCCCTAAAAAATTGCAGTGTAGCATATACATTCTGATATAAATGAATAATAAAAACCCATTTTACCCAAAAAAGACACTGAAATATGCATTTGCAGTGAATGTCCAGCCTTAAAAACTGAAGTGCTATTTAGAATTGCGTAAAATTGACATAAAACCTTAAATTTTCATCAAATAATGTTATTTATTTTCCTTTCATGTACAGAAATTAGATAGCTGTCCTTTACAGATTGAAATTGTTAGATTGAAAATGGGTCTCATAAGGGTAAACGAGTAGATTCAAAAAACAAATACTTTATTTCCGTACATGAACTTACCTCAGAAGGATGTTAATATAACCTTTTTTTTTAAATTGCCTTGAGCATCAATAATATTGTGCATAAATTTTTTGATTGCATGGTTCGATTTTAAAATGGTTATTTTCAAACATTTATTTTTAAATTGAAAATGTTTTTCTTTCATTAGTTGTCATTTAATATTGTTAATTAATTAATTACACTTATTATTTAAACTCATGCTGTACTGCGCCATGGGAAACTTGTCACTTATTTAATTGTTAATTTATATATATGTTACAGCGAATTTGCATTTTTAGTGAGACTATACTTTCACTAGTAAAAATGTACTTTTCCCGGTCGGGCAGAGTGGGGGCAGTGAAAACATCTAAATCAACGAATTCTCAGATTCACTACACATAATCCGTGAAAATACATTACTCAAAGCATAGACAATATATCGGTGAAACCATCAATTCGTACACGTAATTTTTAAAGCGTAGAAAGTATAAAGGCGGCACTACACTAGACGATTTTTATTCATTTTGCGGTCCTATTTTAACTCCTAAATTAAAATAGGACAGCGGCACCGCAAAACGAATACGAATCGCGAAGTAAGGTGTCGGCTGAAAGATCGCGCACTCGGGTTTTTTATGATATCTGACGACTGCCGGAACAAAACGAGGTTACGTCACCATGTAAATATTGGGGGGTTAAGAGAAATTTTTTATCAATGAATATGTATTTTGTCAATTAAGTTTATTAAATATGTTTTTTTTTATAACAATAGAACAAAAGTTTATTTCTTACAAATATAGAAACATAAATAAACATATACCTGGTATTATTAATTTTAAACGAACCTTTAAAAGTGCGTCAAGTAACAAACACTCGATGCGAAAAATACAAAAAATCAAAGAGATTCTAAGTCATCATTTACGTTTGAATTCATTCAGATTCTTCCGCATTTCCAATTTTCCATCTTTTTATCAAAAATGTGTCTAATGTCATTTGCATTTCTTGTTTGCGCTCTGTAAAGCACGTGTAAAGTGGGTGGTAGACGTACAACATAAAGTGCGTGGTTTTAAGTTCGCAAACTTACTCGGCTCGACGTCGGTGACAGACGTGAAGCTTGCTCACACCGTATCATTTTTACGAGTTTAATCGACTGTCTTTTGAATTATAAGATGATCAGAATTTCGTAAGTGTTCGCGATTAAAATTTCAAAAATATATTACGTTTTAGTTACCTACCTAAACTAATCATTGAATATCAAAGACCAGTCCAGAAGTGTGACAGTTCGAGAAACAGAACTATCGCCACAGAATAGAGAATATGCTATCGCTCAAAGGATAAAAAATAGAAATACTGTCGCTTTGTGGTGACTTTGGACTAGACTAGTGTAGAATGAGACCCAAAACGCAAAATAAATTTTGAAAAACAAGGTCCATGTGCCATTAGAATCTTGTTATAAAATCATATAATGAAGAATTGGTGCAGCCGAAACTTTCAACTTTCAACACTTCAAAATAACTATTTTAATAATATCCGTTACCTACATAATGTTGATATGCACAGAAGAAATTAATAATGCAGTAAGAACCTTGTTCACGCAATAACTTATTAAATTGTTATTCAAGGCCCGGTTGTTTCAATTTGGATAAATAAAAGTTCGGTTAAAAGCATAGATTTTTACGGAAACGAATTTCAGACTTGTCAAATTTAATTTTTGACAGTTCAGAAACCAATAAATTCACTAGTAAGTAGAAGTTAAAATATTGTATTCATTTCTATTGGTGAAAAACTCTTTGAATATGATAAGAATGACCTTGAATATAATTTCTCTAAAATGCCAGTGAATGATGGACTCACTAGAAAAACAGATTCACTGTAACATATACATGTACAGAAAAATGATTTAATAACAGGAATGTGGAAATATTACCTTGACGGGGAACTTGAGCTGGTTATACAGCTCTGAGATGAGCAAGTTGTGTGAAAGTGTTTTACGCATTTTCATGATCCGCACAATAGCTGCATCGATCTGGTATTGTCTATCCTGGTATACTCTCTCTTCAGTCGCTTTCTGTTCTTCAGTCTGAAAATGTACAGTACAATTCAAATAGTTTTTTACAAATACAATTTTTTTTTATTGAAATAAAAAGTACATATTTGTAAACTACATTAAAACACATTTCAAAATGATTACAGTAAATAAAGCTATGTTTGTGTGGGTAATGCAAGTTTCAAAGGAAAGTATTAACTTGGGATCAGTCAAAGTTTAGACCTTTCCACTTGTCTAGATATTGTAAATTTGTAGACCCATGTAAAGATTTTCAATGGATTAGATTTTCTTATTACTTTATAAATAAAATAAAGTCTTGTTAACAATCAAGATATATTATAGATGTCTCATAGAGACAAAGCTATACTTCTTTTTTATGTGCGAAAGTAGGTATGGAAGTTTTTTTTTGAGTGTTCATAGGGCTTACGACCTATGAACACTCAAAAATGTTGAGGAGTGACAATTTAATTTAATTACATGTGACTGTTTAATTTTACAATTAAACGGATTTCAAACAACACAAAATTAATTTTAATTAATTAATAATTAATTTTAATTAATTTTTTTTAAATTGAAATTTCAAAAGTGCTAAAAGTTATTTTCAATTGATGACTGCGTTCAATTTCCAAAAAAAATTTAATGCAGTCATCGAGGATTACTAACAATTTATAATGTACTGAATTTGAGAAATTATAGGAAACATGAATTTGGAAGGGATAGGCACATAAAATTTTGAAAAAAAATAATAATGTAAGCTCTCTTCTGCAAAGTAACAGATTTGCAAATAGAGTACTTTACATAGGGCACGTCGACATGATAGAATGAGCAATGTTTTTCTTAAAATTATAAGTTTTCAAATGAACCTGACTTCAAAGTGTCGATTTTAGAGTGGAATATACTTACAGTTTCCTTCATTTGTATCTGATTAATCTTAATGCGGAACAATTTATTGGTGAAATCAGTGTTGAGTGTGAATTTATCCTGATCCTGTACCTCCCTGCCACGGGGCATCTTGGTCATCACGCGGGCTTTGCCGCAAGCCAAGGATTGGAGGGTGCGGCGTAATTCACCATCCTTAAGAGCAAACAATATTGTATTAGATATGTGGACAAAACATGAATACAGTCGAACCTCATAAAACAAACCTCGCTAAAGCAAAAATGATGTGTTAAAATAATTTTCAAAAATTAATTCCCTACAATCTATTTTTCATAAAAAATGTATTTATATAGTGAAACTTTGTTAATATGTTTAATAAAATTATTTTAGTTCCTATGAAGAAACACATAACATTTTTTTTATGAAAATAGTTGTCAAGAGAATAGTTTTACAGCCTGGACAGAGATATGTTGCAGCAAGTCAATAAAATGCCATTGGATATTTAAAAAATTATTCTTGGGATCATAATAGGCCCCTAGCCTATCAAATTGATTGTAGATTATTTTGAAAAAAAAAATATTGATATACATGGTTTTTTGATATAGCAGGGGTTGTCATACTGAGGTTCTTCTGTATTATATTATAGGGGAAAATAAAATATATTTTTCAAGAGACCAATGCTTTACCACACACGAGAGATTGCAGAATATGTACGTAATTTATGTGACTACTCATTTTAGAATAAGTGTCAAATTCCTTGGGAACATTATTAGATTAAATAACTTCCTTTGTTTGCTGAACGCCTTATTACGTTAGCATCCAAAGGAACTGATAATGGAGTCTTATTTCAAATCATTTGCGATCTTTTTAAGGCTGCAGTACTTTTTTTTATGGCGCAGAATATACGTATTAGGATTTTTTTTTTGCGTTATATATGGCAATTCGTTATAACAACATTTTTTCTTGAATTTCACAATAACAAGGTTTTATTGTAACACTATTATTAACCCTAAGTAAAATCTAAACCATCTTGCGAGACACAGTAAGTACGTTTGTAAGATAACAAAATTACCTCAATATTGGTAGACGCTTTGATTTCTTCAAAAGAAAGATTATTTCCATTGTTGAACAGCAGTAGCACAAGCACTTGGAACAGCGACACCTGCAATTCTTTATTACCCTGAAATCAATAAACAAATGTTGATTTTAAACAGCCAGCTGTAAATACGTGAATATGATAAAAACATATTTTTTGTAAATTTGGAAAACAGAATTTTTTAAATAATTCTATACTGCTAAAAGAGATTTGAATAAAAGATAAAATTTGATATTTTAAATTAAAAAAATATTATTAAGGTATAGGAAGTTACCTGTGTGAAGTATGCACGCAATACACAATGTCCTAGAGTGGGCTGCCATTGCAGTTTGCGGCCACTGTGTTTGGCCAGGTAGAATTTGGTGAACATGGCCTGGTGGCGGAGAAGGTTTGCCGACAACCGTACCTCCACTACGGGGTAAGTGGGCCAGTAGCCCATGGTCAGGGTGGAGACAGACAGTTCCAGCTCAGATTCAGCAGAATTGGATATATGCTAAAACAATCCATAGTATTTTGTCTTCTTTTCCACTAGTTTTAATTAAATATTTTTTTGTACTATTATACATAATAATTCAAGCAGCAGTATACTATTTCTGGCCAATGAAGAAGAATTGAAAAAATTAACAATACTTCAAAATAAAGCATTAAGAATTATACTTAATGCTTTATTTTGAATCAAATCAAATCAAATCAAATCACAAGAATCAAAGGGATGTTAGAAAGCTTACAAATAATGACATTTAGACAAATAATTAAATTTAATATACTTCTAATTATATAAAAAAATATTATTTTTGAATTATTAAAAAAAAAAAACCAACATGAACATGAACATGACCATTGTACAAGAGGAAAAGATGAAATAAGATTACCATTCCGAAAGAAAAAAAAGATCGCAAACTTCTACGATGTACAGTGGGATGAAATTATATATGAAACTATTGCTTGACCACAATAACTTGGCGTGCGGCGACTTTGGAACTAAAACCCGCCCCGCCCGCACCCGGCGGCAACCCCTCGCCCTGTCATTCAGTACAATTTTGTATTTGCTCGGGAGCTGTGACATCTTGATTACCAATATACACTGAATTATTATGTCCAAAACATCCTAAACAGTCCGGGATGGTGCAAGAACAATTGCCAATGAAGTATTAAAGTTTCGCGAAGCTGAAAAAGCAAATAATTAACCGATATTACCGTCTGACAGTTGACAGATAGAACGGCCGCCGTTACGGCTTGGTTTCTTTAGTGCTGCCCGACCAAATTTCTGTTAAAGGCTACGACACCGGTGACCGGACATTCTGTACATTATGTGTTGTGTAATAAATTTACACCCTGGCAACTTCTGTTACGCGACAGGGACGCCCTCCTTCGCGCGCCAATTTATAGTGGTCACATTCTACCAGGGGATATTAGGAAGATCCAAATGTCAATTCCGTACATAAATTAATCTACTTTGAATGAGATTTTTATTTTTTGAATTGTAAAAAAATTACTAACAAAGCAAAGGTTTTTATGACCGTCCTCTTTCCATCTCAGTCCACCACCACATGCCGCTAACAGGCATGATGACAGTATTAAAAAGGTATTTTATAAAAGAAAATATTTTGAAAGGATTCTAAAAAATGATCCAGTTTTAATAGACACATTGAGATTAATAAGATTTTCAATAAAATAAATGCGTGAAATTGTGCAATCCGCCATTTTAACTGAAACACCGGTCAGAGCGAATGACGTCAATGCCTAAGTACCCATCACCGCGTCTTTGAACTGTTGTCATAGACACAATGCAATGTTTACTTAGACTTGACGTCACATGTGTGAAATTAAAAATAGGTAGATAAAAATGCAATTATTTGCGTGAAAACTTAGTTTATTACATTATGACTGAAATAATGTTATTTTCGGTAATAGTAGACATGTACCTACATTATAGGTTATTTCAAAATCAGTCATCATGCCTATTGTAAATATGTAGCCGCTCAATCATCAAACAGATCAACACCCGCCGCATGCCAATGTTTTTAAAAAAAAATTATTAACCGTTAAAATATTATTATTGCATTAAATAAAATTAATTATCGGGTCGGCACCCGACCGGTTAATGCAAACTAAATACGATGTGAGAATTTCTAGTATCGATCTGACAATTTCCTGCATGCGGCAAGCAATTTTTTAAAAACATTGGCATGCAGCGGGTGTTGATCTGTTTGATGATTGAGCAGCTACATATTTACAATAGGCATGATGACTGACATGGGACGCGACGGGATGTATGTAGCACTAGTATCTCGAGAATGTGCGAGCGTCTACGTGCGAGTGCACTCGCGCGTAGAACGTATCATCTGAACGGGCTCTTAGCAGTCACATAGTATATTCCGCTGCGGACCGCGCGGAGAACAAACACACGTGCAGATAATCTGTCAAATATGGCGCGTTGCAATCAAAAACACGAGATGTGATGTCACAGATTTTACGTTGAGGTAAGTTCCGCGGGCGGCGAACCGAAAAGACGCCGGCAGCGGCGGAACAATCGATGATCCGCATAGTAGCGGCATTCCGCGGCGTCAAAGACGCGACGGAAGATACACCTAGTGTGACGCCGGCCTTAGAAAACGATAAGAGATATTACGTTATTAATATTGCCAATTGTTTCCTCGAAGAAATACAACCAAAATGAAAACAGTTTCGTTTAGGCGACTATATAAAAAATTATCATAAATAATCGCCGGATAAATTTATTTATTAAACATTATTTTATTAGCCTATTCAAATAGTACAGGTTTTTTTCAGCGGCTAGAACATTTGTGACGCTGCCAAAACCATTTAATTTTTATTGCGCCCATTTTTCATTTTTAGGAATGTTGAACAAAATTACGTCTTCCGAAAAACGTATTATGAAGATTTATTTGTATGAATAAATTGAGTTCAGCTATAAATATTTTCACTACTTAGCCGAGAAACGAAAATAAGTGGGAAATGCATTAAGCCTAAAAAAATATAGGATTTGTATGGGACTTTTTCGGGACCGCAGAATTTAAACTTATTTAGCGAGAAAACTTATTAAAAGTGAATTTATTAAGCGAGTTTCACTGTAATTATTAATGTCTGTATAAACCAAAAACTGCAATTTCTTAGCGATTATTGTTGATTTTTACAAGAATATAACCATCACAAAAAAGTGTCTAAAAAAACAGCATTCGTGCGCGAAATTGTGCGGCAGACAGGATACATTCCGCATTACGTACGGCCAGCATACGACCGGTTAATTACTTGTAATAATATGAGTTTTCAGGATGTTTCTTTTGAATACAAGAATATAAATATATTTTTTTAATGCAATTAACGCCTTTACGGCTATTTTGGGGATTCTGATGAATTAATTAATTTGATTGACTCAATTTGTTCCCTCAGTAAATTTGTTATTGGTCTCTTGGATTTTGAGTTAACGGGGTTTCACTAAATTAAAAAATGTTTTAAGCCCTCGAATATCGAATTAATGAGGTAGTATTGTAATCAATATTTAACACAAGTTCCTGTATTTCACTTTACAAATTTACAAAGTAATAAGAAAAAATGAAATGTCTCACTTGTTTAAAAGCAATATTGATGTCTTTAGAGAGTTCCATGTCCTTAAACATCCCCTCGAGTTTGGAAGTGAAGCCGCCGCCGCATTCCTGTTTTAATTTACTAAGCATTGACTTCTCTGCATCCACACTGGCCGACTTCCCAACCAGCAAACGTTTGGCAAGGTCCTAGCGATAGAAGACAATTATATAAGCCTAATTTATTTGAACATATTTCTAAATAAATTGTCAATATAAAAAGTACTAATAAGAAACCAAAATGAACTCAAAAATATTTCTTATATAGCAAACATATTAAACATACCTTTTTATAAAAGGCTTCAAAGACATCCTTTCCATGTATAAATCTAAATAGCACCATAATTTTATCCAATAATCTCTCTAATTCTTCTTCCGTGGCCTCCTTGTTTCCAGCACGCAGCTTCACGTCAACAAATTTGGCTGAAATAATAAAATACAGTCGTCATTCTCTGTAACAAAATCCCTATAACGAAAAACTCTATAAAGTAAAAATTAACCAGACTTGTTTGGTTTTCCATAAGAACCGATGTATTAATTCACTGTCTATAATGTATAGTATTAATTCACTCTCTATAATATTTAACTCTTTATAATGAAAAAATTTGTATCCAAAATAGGGAAACTTGGAAAGACCATTTTTGGAATTCACATAGAATTCATGTACCGCCAGGCAAACCGAATGCGGAATCGGACGGCAAGGTCTCATAAAATGTACACACACAAAATACACTTTATTCCATACAAAACTTCAGTATTCTTTTGATTCCTTTAAATTGAAATGAACGGTATTCTATTAAAATAATGATCGCTTACCAATGAGTTCAGCAGGCTTGTTGGTTCTCTGGTTAATAAAATATTCAAAGGCTTCCCTCAAAGAATTAATAAACTTATCATTTCTATGGAAACAGGTTAAAACTATATGATCTAATTTATCCTTAAATTCAAGTAACTCTTGAACCATGCTTTTATCTTTCTCAGGATCAATCACTATCGTTCGCCCCTTTTTCTAGAATAGAAAAGATTTACATAAATATCAAAAATGTCAAAGTGATACATAGTGCTATTTCACATAATTTTTCTTTTAGAATTATAAATCGCCTTTCCAAGAAGTATTTTTATAATACTAGGTACATAATATTTTTAGAAAAATTATTTTCGTCCATAAACCACGTGGCCTAATCAAGGGGAGAGGTTAGGTAGAATGCTACACTGGGCTACATGTGAGAGGTCGGAGATAAGGTATGTAATTCTTTCATTTATTTTATTTGGCACAATTAAAAAGGTAAAGAATATGCAAATGATAAATCTGCCCAGATCGGTTTGCACGTAGTCAATAATTTTAAAATAGTTTTGGTAAGATCCCCAGATCGATTTGCATATAGTCAATAATTTTAAAATAGTTTTGGTAAGAGATGGCAAAAATGACTTCTGGAATTAATAGGATAAAAAACTACATTCCACTCAGAGGGGGGGGGGGGTCAAAGGAAAAGTCACGTTAGGGCTACATGGGGGGGAGGGAGGGGCTTAAAAGAGTTCAAAATGGAATCACATGGTTTATGGATGCTCCCTTTGCAACTTGCATCTTTCGCTATCTGATAAGTGCTAGTCAAAATGTTACAAGCACATTCTAAAATTGAACATTCAATATAGTTTTGATAGGAATTGAAGAAAAAATAAATTAAGAAAGTCGTAACTAAAAATAAGAAAATAATACAGTAAACTCGTTAATACAAACTATAATTCGAAATTCGGTATAATTCGAAAAATTTAATCATATTTTATCCCCCTGAAATGAATTTTCATACAAAATGCTTCCTATAATTCGAAAAAATGGCTAATTTCAAATACGAAAAAAATTTCAGACAAAATTATGAAATTTGACACGAAGTCATTTGTGTAAATGTTAACATTTGCTCACCATTTGCTAGTGTTTTTTATACCTGCACTGACAGGAATGACCCCTCAGGGCGCTCACAGGCCTTTGATCATACATATGACAGTAATAAAAGTCATAAAACATCCTGACCGGCCGGTGGCGGCGCGCAGGGTAAGGATGTTTTATGATATCCTGCTAAAAGACGAGATTAGTTGAAGTTTTGTCGCCGGTTTTGGAGTTTTAGGATACGCGCGCACTAATGTTTTTTCGCCATGCGGCGAAAAAACCTGCGACATTTTGACGCGCGGCGAAAACCGCAGGCGCGCGCACTGCGACATTTTGACGCGCGGCGAAAACAGCAAGCGCGCGCACTACGGCATAATGCCGCTGATCATTTGAACAACGGGCAGTTCTTTAAAATATTTGGTGAACTTAACGATCACCCCGAAAAATTCTTCGAAAAAAGAATAAAAAATGTTTTTATGAACTTTTAAAACTAGTTGGACCTTCTATCACATATAAAAATACTCCATTCAGAAATGTTTAATGTTTCTATCACTATATTCTGTTGAAGTAATATCATACAATGGTGGTCTTCTCTCAACTTTCGTAATTAGCATTTCAATATTAAAATCTTCATCCAGATCAGCAGAATTATTGCTTGTGGCCATTGTTCTTTCACATAAAATATTATATGGTACAGCAAAACAGCGCGTAGTGCGCGCCGAAAAAGATGCGTTTTTTTGCCGCTGACCGCCGCGCCGCAAGAAAGTTGTAACATTTTGCGTTATTTTGCCGCTAAGTGCGCGCACTACGATTCAAAACTCTTTGTTACAACACTGCGGTGCGACATAAACTCGCTAGTGCGCGCATACCCTTAAATTGTTACATCTTTGTGTTTTATTCAAATTGAAAATATATCGCGTGAAAACATTGTCATTGACTTTTTTTGTGCTTTTAAATCTGTGATTTCCGTGAAAACTTTCGATATTTTAGTCTCTTCATTTACGATTTTAATATATTTTGTGTTATTCGATAAGTGTGAAGAATATTAGATACTTTATTACGTTCACGTGTTAGATTTTAGTTATTTTCACTTTTTATTTTGACTTAGTGTTTTGTTTCAAATTAAAATGGCGTTAGTTCGCAGCGAGTAAAATACTTTAACTATTTCTATAAAAATGGATTTGATTAAAGATGTGGACAGGAAAATTAAGAATAAGGGCAAGGTTTCGAAAAAATATGGTATCGCCTATTCGACTGTATCAACAATTCTAAAAAATCGCGCCAAAATTGAAAAGCGCAGTGAAGTGATGTACAATATTTGCTGCTTTCATTTTTTCTGTTTTAAAATTGAATTGATGGCTCAAGATCACATATCAAGGTAATTTATTTTAATTTTATTGAAACAACTGACAAAAATGAATGCAACATTGGCCAAATAAATGTTTTTAAAAATATGTACATGTTAAAAAATGCATTTGTTTGTACACTTGGAAATGTTTAGAAAGTGTGTTGATGGTTTAAAAACTTCCTACTAAGGCCCGGTTGTTTCAAGTTCGATCAAAGTAAGCGGTCGATAAAAGCATTGATTTTTACGAAAACGGATCGTCTGATTGGTGGAGAACGTAAAATTTCAGTTTAAACTCTACGCTTACTTTGATCGAATTTGAAACAACCGGGCCTAATTCTACTTACCTAATTTGAAATTCGAATTTTTTTTTGAATTTCGGTCCCCTGAATTTCGTATTAAAGAGCTTTTACTGTAGTAGATTTTGACTGAACTTTCTGAATTACAAATATTTGAAAATATAACAAAACAAACATTTTTGTTTTACATATATGTACATATTATAAAAACAAATGGGAACTGTTCACACTTTTCCTATCCCCAAAACAGTAGACTCCTGGTTATTTGGGGCGGTGGGAAAAAAATTACCCGGATAAAAAAAAAACAGAAAATCTCCAATAACCCTTTTAACTAATTTACGACTCCAAATAATAAAAATGGTGAAAAAAATACACATAATCACAAAGTAATATGGCACGAAAATACAATATTAAACGTAAATAGGAGAACAAACAATTAAATAAGTCCAAAATACACGTAAGGTGTATTTTGGATTTATTTAGGTGCATATTTACATTATTAACCCCCCCCTGGGCCGCCGACGCATATATCCGACAGGCACAAAATAATTTATTTATCGACGGCCGCGTATCGAATTTGAAAAACGTAATTTTTTCCCAATAGAGAAATCCTGTTGTGACCTGTCGTTCCATTTTCAACTCAAAAACATCACCGATTATATTTTAAATCAACAATCAAAACGGAAGTTTTTCTGCCGTCAAAATCGTATAGAGAAGTTGTAGATGTCGCCCCGATCACGTGTTGTGCAATCGAAATTCAAATATTCCATCGTCAAGGTCACGCGCAATGTGCGCGGGAAATACGATTTATTTTTTTCGATTTTCGATTTATTTGTACACGTATATACAAATATATACGATATGTTTTGCGATATTTGTCAGTTTTTGTTGGTTTATGATTCAATTGAATACTAATAGTGATTTATTAACAAAAATACACGCAATTTTGTTGCGTTTATTTGAAATATGTGTGTGTGTGAAAGTGTATCATATTTATGTGTTATGAGTGCGATGTCCCGTCGTGTGCCGTGCCGTGCAACAAAATATATCACACAGAAGAAGATTATTATTATTAATAGTAGTGTTGTCTCTAATAAACAAATAAAAAAATTATTATTATTTTTCAGAAAATGTTGCGCTGGCAACATTATGGAAATTCAAAAAAAGATTATTTTTTTACTTAAATGATAAAAAAATCATTGCGTTTCGACACTTACGATAAAATAATATGAATGTGTGTGTTTTTTTTTTAATATACGCATGTTTTCATGGTTTTTTCGTAAAAAGAAAAATCACAAAAAATTCCGAAAATTTACGGCCCACAACAAGTTAATAGGATTTATGGCGCATTCAAACGCTTATGTCAAAATAAATATGCATATGGTACTGATAGGGATTCCTGAAATATCGTGATTTGGAATAACAATTCTGCGTGTTCACAAACTAAACGAGCTTTACGCATGACCAAGAAATAATTCGGAAAAAAATAATCTTTTATTGCCCCAGTTAATGTGAACTTGGATAATCGGAATTCTCCTGTACTAAAATTAGAAAATAAAATATTCACAAACAAAACACAAGGTACAATATAATTATTTAATACATATGCCAAAATCTGTATTTTATTTTCGTCAACGCGCAACACAATTTAAAGTGCTATTGCGTACCTTAATATATGTATTGAAATGGGCACACAGCTCGGTGAGTCCGTTTTTGACTCGGGAGAATAGGCTGTAGAGCAGCGAGAGATCGGCAATGCGTGGAGCATCCAACAGGGCTGGAAGACCTTTACTTAAGATGCCTCCGAGGTGCTCGCTCACCAGCTGCTTTTCCACACAGTGAACTAACTGACATCTGGAAGTCAAAATTTAGACTTAAAAAAATCTGTGATAAGGTATGTTTATTCTTATTATTAAACCAATTTTCTAAATTCTTAACCAGCTGGTGAACTTGATCCCGGTCTCATGGACTGTTGTAGCGATAAAAAAAGATTAATTTCGGTGGGTCTATTATGAATGGTTTGTGGTATCATAACAGTAATTTCTCCACCGCCTTTATTCATTTTTGACAATTTTGATAAATTTTATGTAAAGCAAACAATATTATTTTAAAAATTGTTAGAAATCGGTTTGTTTTATACACATCTACTAATTTCTTCAGCAAAGTGATAGAATATTAAATTAAAGGCAATATGTCCTATGTGTTCATAAATAAATAACAATCTATTTCGTGTTGGGATAAGAAAAAAAGTTATTATGAGAATAGGGGGGTCATGTTCATCTTAACTCCTCTCTCAGCGCACAAATTAGACCTTAAAAGACTTTTGTGCAAAAATAATGCTTTTTGGTGGACTGCGCTATTTCAAAATTGCGTAAAAAAAGAGTTGGGTGTATGTACAGATATTTCAAGAATCTTACTTAGTGGATGGATCCAGGTAGTGCAGCAATCTCTCCTGCTCTTCCTTGAGACGACTCTCCACGTGAGCCAGGTATTGTGGGACGGTACTGTCCTGCATGAGCCGTTGGCCTTCAGCGGCATACAGGCGCTCAGTTGCTATCAGGAATCTGGAGAAACCCAAAATTAAACCATTAGGGTGGGACGCTAATTAAGCTTAAGATTATTCCTTTAAAACGTGGTTGTTTAGGAGTAGTTCAACATAAATACAATTTTATGTCATGTTATTCTATTTTTTAAAGTTATACAAAATTGATATGCACAGCTTTTTGCTCGTACGGTCTATACGGAGCCTCTGCGTCCTGCGGGTAACTACCGAAACTACACATGTCTGAGCCCGCTTAGTGAAAACCTCCTTTAAGGCGGTACATACATTTTTTAAGCTGTCAAAGTGGCAATATGTTCGGATAGATCATGCTACTTCAATACGAGATCGAGACATGAACAAACGTCATATCAGATAAACCTTGCAAGAGCGTATTTTTTACATGTCCTTGTGAGATAGAAAGGTTGCGAGGAAACGAGACAACCATATGGAGTACCGATGTTTAAAATATATGGGAACGCAAGTCATGCGCGCATACCATTATTAGAATTTTAAATGTTTTAAGTCTAGAATATAAAAAAGCGTATGTATTTAATTTAATTAATTAATTTAATTTCCAATAATTTAGGTGTTGTAAAAAAAAGTAAACAACAATTTTTCTTATATCACTGTTTTTTAATTTAAAACTTTTGTCGAATAAGCAGATTTAGATATTATTTTGACTTCCGACTGAAATGTCAAAACACCTGTGAAAATAATTGAATTTAAATAATTTTTATTTAAAATAAACAAAAAACTACTACAACAATATGTATTGAATTAAAAATAAAATTAAAAACCATTTATCTATATTTCAAAAATTATCTTGTAAATTAATATGTTACTTGACTTTCAAATAACAATGAAATCAACACGATTATAGTGAACATAGCAAGTCAGCAAAACTGACATGCATTCAATGTTAGGTTATGAGTAGAAATGCAATTTAATACAAAACTAGTTAAAAAAAACATTATTTTGTGTTCCGTCTCGACGCCTGGAATCCATTATGAGAGAACAGCCTGCTGTTTCGGCACTTATACACGCGTTCCTACCCCCTCTGATTCCCTGTTTGCGACAATTTATTCCCGCTGGTATCCCTGTTTCCGGTTACGTCGGCGCAACGGTTTTTCTTTCATATAACGTCGTTGTTTGCACGCGTTTAGACACGCCAACTTTTGTTGTGATTTTTTTGTGTTTCTATTGCAACCTACCCCCTTAATTTTTGATCCCTAGGTTAACAAACATTAGACTATACAAATTTTTAACATAGTGCGACAGGACGTTGATATTTTAGTGTAAATTCCCGTGAATTTCGTCAAACGATTTGTTAACAAGATGGCGGACGAGCAAGCTCCTTCGCCGGTATCCTCGAATGACGGATCTTCTTTCGAAGAACCGAGTCGAAAGAGACGCCGCGTAGCATACGACCCGCGTGTAGACCACCTGCTAAAACAGGTGACTGCTCTGACGGAGGCCTTGTTAGCGGGCGGCGCGGCTCCTGCATCAACAACGCCGCCAACGCCGGAACACGTGGCCACGAGCGAGCCCAGCGTGGAGGACGCGAATGCGTCCTTTATTCAGCCGCCGCCGAGCCTCAGAAGGGCGAAGAATACGCTGGAGTTCGGCAAGCTCAGCACGGTCGTGAAGGAGCCGCCAGTACCGAGAGCGGACCCGAAGCGGATCGAACAGATCTCGAAGTTGCAACACTTCGATTTCGACGAGTGGTCAGGCGTTCGCTATGCGGAAACGCAGAGAACCTACGCGGCGACTCCCACATTTGTGGAATTGTCGGTGAACGACGACTTGAGAAGGATCGATAACGCGCCGACCCATACTGGCTTGCTGGAAAGATCGCTCGCCGCGCTTTCAAACGCCTTGCTCGCCCAGAGAGAGACCCTGAGAGACGGGATGCAATCGCTGGTGAATTGGGCATCCGAACCCGGCACGGATCTGTCCGCTTCGGCTCTCTTCGAGCGGATTCAGTCGATGTTCACCAGCGATGCTCCGTACAATAAGATTTCGGACGACATCCTGCAGATTGTGTGCGGCAGACGGGCAGAGTGTATACTGAACCGGAGAAAGGCCATATTGGAGGGCTTCAAAGACCCTTCCGTGCGAGAAGGTGCGGCCAAAATCCCTCCATACTTGTTCAATAGGGAAGAGCTATCGGCGTATATCCTAAAGAACGGGGGCCAGGAGAAGGTGATGGTCTCGCCCGCAACCCGAAACCTGGCCCAACCGTCAACATCTCAGCCCCAGCCGTCAACTTCTCGTCGAGCTCCGAACCAGGGATACCTCCAGTCCCGTAAGCCCTTTCTGCCGGAGCCGAGGAACAGGGAGCGAGGCCCAGGGAACCCGAACAGGAGACCTATCCGGAAGGCAGACCACGGCCGAAAACCCGCTGGTGACCGTAGCCGTAGAGGTAGAAGATGACGCGAGGCTGAACAACCAGTTCTGGGGAGGACGCTTGAGGAGGTTCCAAAGCAAGTGGAAGGAGTTCGGGGCACCACCTATAGTGCTGAGAATCCTCAAGGGCGCGAGAATCCCCTTTGTGGCCAAACCTCCGTTAGTCTTCCCCACCAGGCAGCTGTTGAGCAGCTTCAGCACGAAGGAGTCTCGAGACATGTCGAGTCACATTCAGGCCCTGAAGATGTCAGGCGTGCTGGAAAGAGCAGATCATTCTCCGAGCTTCATCTCAAATCTGTTTCTAACTCCGAAGTCGGACACCTCCCTAAGGCCGATATTCAACCTGAAGGCGTTGAATGCCTTTGTGGAGGCGAAACCCTTCAAGCTGTTCAACCACTTTCGAGTCCCAGACTTCCTCCAGCCCAAAGATTTGTTGGTGAAAATCGACCTAACCCAGGCATACTTTCACCTACCAATAGCGGAATCGCACCGAAAGTTCCTGAGACTGTACTACCAAGGGGAACTTCTCCAGATGACCTGCCTGCCCTTTGGCCTGTCATCAGCCCCGAGAATGTTCGCAACGCTGTCAAACTGGCTAGCGGGACTCTTGGGAAGAGAGGAATAAGGACCGTAGTCTACCTGGACGACTTCCTTCTGGCCAATCAGTCAAGGGACCTGCTAGCGACCCAGGCAGTAGAGACGGTCAATCTGTTCCAGCATCTGGGTTGGGCATAACTTGGGACACCGAAGCCAACCAGAAATCCCTCTCGGACCGCAAGTGCTCTGGCCTTCGCCAAGTACTGCGCCGCCCGATCGAGGCCGGCAGTTGCTCCCCCAAGCAGGTTCTAGGCCTCTTGGGAAACCAACCAGAAATCCCTCTCGGACCGCAAGTGCTCTGGCCTTCGCCAAGTACTGCGCCGCCCGATCGAGGCCGGCAGTTGCTCCCCCAAGCAGGTTCTAGGCCTCTTGGGGAGACTCAACTTCGCAAACTTCGCCACCCCTCGGGGTCGTTTGCATTGCCGAAGACTGCAGAGATTCAGCCGCCAGCTGCAGAGGCACGAGCCATCCAGACAAGTGGAGCTTCCTGCCGCGGTTCGGCAAGACCTAGAGTGATGGTTGGAGGCCGTAGGGGAGTCCTGCCCAATATACGAAGCCCCCTTCTCCCACTTCCTGACTACAGCGGACGCAGGTTGGGGCGGCCAGGTGGACGACAAGACGATATCAGGCCAGTGGTCCCCAGAGCAGATGCGGTGGCATTCCAACCAGAAAGAAGCCTTCGCTGTTTACGCAGTGATCAGGGATCACGCTTACCTGCTAAGAGGAACGAAGACCCTACTGCAGACAGACAACAAGACAGTAGTGACTTACATCAACAAGGAGGGGGGGACAAGATCATTGGGCCTTCTGAAGATAACTCGAGACCTCCTAGAGTTTATCGACCAGCAGGAAATATCTCTGACAGCGCAGTACATTCCAGGGAGATACAACGGGATTGCGGACCGACTCTCTCGGGGGACACCACTCCCGGAATGGCACCTCCTGGAACCAGCGACAGAGGAAATATTCCGAATATGGGGACGTCCTCAGATCGACCTCTTCGCATCGGCCACCGCCCATGTGGTGCCAAACTACGTGTCGCTAGACTCAACCGATTGCTCGGCCTCCTATCTCAACGCATTCAGTCAGCATTGGGATTACGAGCTGGCCTGGGTATTTCCGCCGCCGAATCTCGTCCCAAGAGTACTGACGCACTTGAACCTGGCAAGAGGCACCTTTCTCCTAGTTGTGCCAAGATGGGAGAAGACATTCTGGAGGGCCGATCTCAAACAACGAGCAAAGGGAGGGCCAATAAGCGTAAGAGATCTGAAGAGCGTCCTGATCGATACGTCGACAGGGTTTCCCCCACCGAGGGTGTCGGACCTCCAACTGGAAGTTTGGAGAATAGCAGTGGGTGGGAACAGGCTATAGCGGATTGGAGCCAGGAGGAACAGCAGCTGTTCAGATCTGGCTGGAGAGGCTCAACGCTGAACACCTACAAGCCGGCCTGGGATAGGTGGCAGCGATGGTGTACCACGCATTCTGTCCAACCTCATAACCCTCCCCCTGCAACAGTGGCAAGATATCTGGCCAACCTGTTCATCCACGAAGGGCTAGCCCCTCGAACAATATTGGTCCACAAATCGGCAATCGTATCCTTCTGTGGCCCAGCTCTTGATGCAGATAAGATTAGCTCGAACTTCCTCGTCAGGCACGTCCTTAAAGCCATCTCGGTTTCTGGTGGATGCACTGAGAGACTCCCGATCTGGAACCCCCGAGTAGTGGGGGAGTGGCTACGTGAAAACCCGCCAAGGAACAGCCTGTATGACGTGTCAAGGAGGACGGCCATACTACTCATCATGGCATCTGGGCGAAGAGTCCAAGATCTGACACTTCTCAGAGTCACCCCGGACCGATTGATCGACAAAGGAGACTCCATCACGCTATGGCCAGCCTTTGGAGCGAAGACTGACACGGCAAGACACAAACAATCGGGATGGAGGTTGAGCGCATCGGATGAAAGGAACATCAACCCCTTGTTTTGGATCCGAAAGCTGGTCTCACTCTCACAGCCGAGACGAAAGCCGGACATGAAAGAACTATTTGTGGCGACGGCAGGTGAAGTAAAGCCAGCTTCACGGACAATGATAGGTGGTTGGATCAAGTCAATCCTAAGAGAGGCTGGAGTGGAAGCAACGCCAGGAAGTGTTCGTTCTGCTGTGGCTTCGTTGAATTGGCTGGAAAACTACCCGATAGAGGAGATCTTGTCAAGGGGAAACTGGCAGAGTGAAATCACCTTCCGAAAATTCTACCAAAGAGAGATAGTAGATAAGCCCAAGCAACAATGCCCCCAGAGCTCATTAGCGCCTCTCTTTACGCCAATATAGGCAGTCACATATAACGTCGAACCACTAGGTCACCAGGTGATAACAAACAGATCTCTCATAATGGATTCCAGGCGTCGAGACGGAACACAAAATAAAAGAATTTTACCTTCCATTAAAATTCCTATTTTGTTTCCCTCGACGCCTGGAATCCAGGTAATCCCTACCTGGTGCATTATGAGTCATATGAAAGAAAAAACCGTTGCGCGACGCAACCGGAAACAGGGATACCAGCGGGAGTAAATTGTCGCAAACAGGGAATCAGAGGGGGTAGGAACGCGTGAATAAGTGCCGAAACAGCAGGCTGTTCTCTCATAATGGATTCCAGGCGTCGAGGGAAACAAAATAGGAATTTTAATGGAAGGTAAAATTCTTTTATTTTATTTCACTTTAAATTTCTATAGGTACCTCAAAAAACCTAAACACTTAAAACTTTGACGTCCAATAAGTCAATTTATCTAGATATTTATCAGATATTACGAATTAGATATTTTATTCAAATTTTAAAAAATTCAAATTAACTACGGACACTTTATTTACAGTGCCGCCTTATGCTAGGCTAAATAAATTAGCTATTATAATTAATACTCGTAAGATTATGTTTATTTATTCAAAAATTATTTTTTGGTATTCAGGGAGATCCTGTCTGCTGGTTTGCACCTCATTCGGGTGGATCGAGTGCATTGTTTTGCTTCAGGAAGTAGTGCCTGGGTCATCTATGTTTTTTCTGAAAGGCATTAGACTCATATTTACGTCCGATGATACCTTATAATATAATTTCAAGGACACGGTATATGTTCAAGATCATGTCCAACATTAAAACTTTTTTCTTTTATCAAAAACTTGGTAGAATCATTATTAATATTATTCTGCACTGATTTAGTATCGTGACGATGATAACGAACATTCTTTATAAGATTAATAATTATTTATATTTCATTATTAACCTATAAAATGATTTCACCCAACTGAGCGTGAATATGTTGCAATGCCGTTTATCATTATCCATTAAATTCTATCCTTTGGCATGTGCGTATTTAAAATAATCATTCCGAAGCTACTTATTATATTAATTATTAATCTTTAATTTTGTAACAAAATAAATAGTGTTACCGGTTTTAATAAAGTACCAAAGTCAATTTGCATATTTTTGAAATTACTCATGTTATAAATGTTTACAAATTTTAATTTAATCCTGTTTTCTAATGTTCTCATTTATTTTTTCTGAAATTATTTTCACAATGTACACGATCTCCTTATCTAAACACGAGATTTTTCTATTGTACATGTAAAAGAAAAAGATAATTTCGTTTAATTTCTTTATCACCTATTCTAGAATTGTTAGATTTGATTTAATAAATATTTCACTTAAGTTCATCATCTTTTTCTTTAAAACTTATTTTTATTTTCGGCAATAAGTGTTTTACTAATTTTCGAATTAAAAAATAAGAATTGTTTGAGCCCACAGCCACCAGATGTCGTAAACAAAAACAATTTAGCGTTGAGTGACCTTTATACATATATCTCCATTCTATGGTCGCAAGTCGCAATCATTTGACATTTTTGACAATTTGACAATCGTCATTTGCTAATCACGTCTCGTGTTAACTGGAAGGTATTAAAACCATGAACAATGCTGGCCAAGATGTTCCTGCCGTCAAGCTCGAACCAGGGTCTGCAGCCGGAAGCGGTGATGAAGGAGCAGGCGGTGGAGCGCCCTACACGGATATTGACACATGGCTCCCTGATATCAAGCAGGAGTGCTCGGAGTACTCCAGGAAGACCGACCAGTGCGCCAGTGAGTAGTTGGTTTATTATTGATTCATACTGTCGATGTGAAATGCGTGTACCTGATGTGGGCTTTGAGGATGGATGAAAAGAAATAGTTCTAGTAAGGTGATCAGATTTCTGAAATTTTAAAGTAAAGCAAAGTGACAGATGCCAAAGACAATATGCCTACAAGAGATGGAACGGTTCATACATCTCTTTTTCTTTTGTTTATTTTTTTTTATTCTTGTATTATTCATAAACGTGCCTAAGTTTTTCTGTTAATAATTAAGTCACTTTCTCTTTTGTTTAATTTTTTTGTTCTTTCTTATTGTTTTATTCTTAAAATGCCGAAGTTTATTCCATTACATATTTATCATTATTAACATATTGTTAAAAAAGGAGACCTATAATTGGCCATCTATATTATATTAATGTTTTCTATGCTTCTTTTTCAGACAAACATTTATTGGATCAAAAACATTTTTTAAGAGCTGGAAATATAAAAATTTGACTGTAACTGGTTGCGGATATTTTATACAAACCGTATGTTTTTCCGAGAAACGATTCTCGACGTTTCGTTGAATTCTTATTCAACGTCATCAGAAGGACGACCTTTACCCGCGAAGGTAGAGGGCGGACTGATTACTGCTTTCGAGGACATAAATTATATGCACTTTGTTGTGGAGTGTTCACTTCTTCTACAATAGAGGTCGCCAATGTGCAATATGTACTAGTTACGTCGGCGGACTTTAAAGCGACGTCTCTCAATGTTTGAATCAATGTCGTAAGAACAGGGCGCCAAATACTTGATAGTTTGTAACTGTCATCTCTATTACAATTGGGATGTTTGTATATTTCAATGGACTCCCTCGCTAATCTGGGTATAAGGTGCGGTTCTGTTGATAAGATTTTTGTCTTGTCAAATCTGATGAAGTGACAGAGATTCCCCTTGGATGCATGTTTGCAGATTGCGATATATTGGAATTGTTGTTTTTAATTGCTCCCACATGTTCCTTCAATCGTGTAGCGTTATTGCGTTTGGTTTGTCCTATGTAGATGTCGTATGTAAGCAGTTACAGTTAAATATGTCTAACGACCTTTAATAATATAAAAATTGTATTAAATAATATGCATTTATAAATAAATCATTTCAAACATATGTAAGAACCTGAATTTACAGATTTCTTAACAGAATATGCGTGATTTATAGTTATCTGGACACAGAATAGTATATGATTACTTGCTTATACAAGTATAGCACGAGGTGACGTTGAGCCTAGCCCAGGAGACAGGCAACTCTCCAGTTCTGTACTGAATTGTTGTTTATTATAGGTTCCAGCAGTGCGGGCTGGAGAAGCGAGCATGGAGGTGATGTGCCGACAGATGAGGGATCTCCACCCGAGAGCGGCGGAGTGCTCTACACCGATATAGACATATCGTATCCTGACATCAAGCAGGAGTGCTCGGAGTACTCCAGGAAGGCCGACCAGCGCACTGGTAAGCAGTTGATTATCCATCCGTGAAGGATTTGTGACCGTTGCAGGATATAGAATACGCCAAAGTATTCTGAGACGTCTTCCACTACGAAAATGTAATACCAAGCCTCCACATTCCCCTGGCTAGGTTGAGTAGAAAATGAGTACTGGGAATGTGTTGACATATTAAAAGAAACTTTTAGAAAAATGGCATTCGATTTTGAGATGTCGATAGTTTGGTGGTGCCAAATCTCTTATAACGGCAAAAATTGTAATTGAATTGATCTATAAGGAAAAACAATAAAATGTTACTTGAATTGTGTATGTGATACTCATTGAGATTCACAAAGCCACACAAGCTCGGGCTTTTATTATTTTAACTAGCCGCACACCCGTGAAAAATCACGGAACGTTTTGCAGGATTTTGAAGCTGAAAATTCACGAATAAAAAACTTTTTTTTTTAAATTTAATTTAATTTAAATTTAAAAAAAATAATTTAAATTTACTTAATTCGCTTTAACCTAAAACTTAATGCAATAATATAAAAATGTCAAGACCGCGTAACTTGCATCTAAATCTTTGTTGTGATTTCAGCAAGTTACGGACGTTACGGACTGGCAGACAGACGAAATTATTATATTTAGATTTTTAAAAAACTACCTGTAACCTTTAAAAAATGACGGGACAATGGTTCGCGTCTTTGCTAAACCAATGTATATATGTATATATATATATGTTTTGATTGAGGTTTCCGCGAGCGTTATTGTATGTAACAAAAGGAACTTCTGGACTCCCTCGCGTTTTCTGTAAATAGTCTCCGTGAGAAGACCAAGGCCGACGTTTCGACACGGTATCACGTGCCATTGTCAAGGCTAAAAGGCCTTAAAAGTTACGGACTAGCCGTACTTGTTCGCGGGTGACATGAAAGTCTCCCACCAATAAGGCTCTTGTTACATATATATATATATATGTAACAAGAGGAACTTATATATATATCTGTAGTATCTTTTTGGCGGTCCACGGAGGGGCGGCGGTAGCAACATGCGTCAACCGGTTCGGGTTTTTTGGCCCGAGGTTCGAGCCCCATCTCCGGTCGTTTAATTTGGTCTTTTTGGCCGTGAATTCTAACGAATTTACGGACGTTACACGAAGTTACGGACGGACAGACAGACGATTAGACAACAAAATTATTATGTTTGATGATATGAATTTCTCATATATGATATTGAAAGAGTCTAATTTTTAAATAAATTTTATTTATTATTAGTTATATTATTTATGCAGTTATCTGGGCTCTTCTGCCTTGTGTATTCGATCTCTAGTCGAGTAATCAATGATTCGAATAGCATTGCTGGGTCCATTAGATTTGATGATGGGTATTTGAATTTGAATATGAAAAAAAAATGAGGCAGAGACGGCCTTTTGTTAAATTTATACATAAAGTAAATAAATAATTTCAATCTGACTGTATAATATACAACAGAAAATAAATTTAGCGCAGTTTGCAAGCGTGCAGACGTATCGCGTGAAATCCTTTATTTGTATTAGTTTACCTTAGAGCACCCACACGGTTTACTTTCTATTAACGAAAAATAAAGAAATTTATCTTTGTATTGTTTCTCAGATGGCTGATGTTCGCTATTATTCTTTGGACAAGGCAAATACGTCACCGTCACACGGATTCGCGTTAAATTCTTAAATTCACTCTTTAAATTCCTTGTTTAAAAAAGTAACCCATAAAAACTAAGTTTTTACAATATTCCCTTTCTCATTTTCGGGTTTCGCGTCTACCATATGCGTTGAAATATCCATACAACTTGTATGAAAAAAACATTAAAAATTTGAAAATTCCAAAATTATACTATAATTATTAAATTTTTTTAAAGAAAATTTGATAGATCTTCTTGATTGTCGCCACGAGTCTACTTGCAAAGTTTCAGCTCGATTGGATCACGGGAAAAGGGTTAAAAATCGATCCAAAGTTTTTTCGACGGCAAGCCGGCAAGCAAGAAAGCAGACGCCACGAGTTAATATAAAGGGAGTAAATATAGAAATGCAGATTGTTATGAGTGAACTGGATTTATATGTTATTTTATGTGTTAATTTAGGAGACAAGACGTGGTTAAAATTGGTACAACCACTGTCTGGTGTGGGTGAATATATTAATGGGCGCACTCCACGTTCAGCACACACAAAAAAATACTCTTTCTCCCTTGAGCGCACTAACACCTCCCAAAAAGCAAAAGAAACCACTCAAATATGTGTTTTCTTATTAATAGATTGCACAGCATGCCAGCATTTACCGTGCGACATTATTCTGTGCATTTCCAACTTTATGTCCTAGATAAATACTTTTTTTTAGTATTACGATAAAATATGATCGATTTCCAGAATTGTGTGGTAAAAACGAATGAATATTAGAATAATACTCCTGTAATATTAAAGTACACTCCGGATAAAAATCCTTGTAAAATATATGTTGAATATGGATGATGTCAATGTATTAAATAAAACGGATATTTTAAACGAACCGTATATTTCACCGAGAAGCAAATCTCGACGTTTCGCTGAAGTCGTATCTAGCGTCATCAGGAGAGCATCCTATCACCGCAGAGGTAGACGCCGAATGTATAAAAAAATATCCGTTTTATTTAACATATAAATATATCCAACGACAGTAATAATGACCTTAATTCTTTAATGACGTCATGCATATTCAACGCTGTATTAAGAAACAAAACGTATTATTCATAAAAAATATTTACATTTCAGATCTCTCGAGAATAGAAGATCCAACGGTGTCTTCGCACACTCCTGGAAAGCAGCCAAAATTGGAGCCCGTTTTCAACGCTCAAATATCCTCGGGGAAGTGTACACTCTCTACCGCTGATAAGATGTTTTCATGTTCTCAGTGCCCGCACACGAGAAAACAGAATGCTCCCTCAAGAATTCACGAGCCCTCCCATGCTGGGAAGAAACTGTTTTCGTGTTCACAGTGCAATTATTCGTGCAATCAGAAATCACACTTAAAAGTACATGAACATAAGCATAATGCAGAGAAACTGTTTTCTTGTTCGCTGTGCGGTTATTCTTGCAATTGGAAATCAAGCCTAACAAGACATAAACTCATGCATAATGCAAAGAAACTGTTTACATGTTCACAGTGCAATTATTCGTGCAATCATAAATCAAACTTAAAATTACACGTTCTGAAGCATACTGGAGAAAAACTCTTTTCATGTTTACAGTGCAATTATTCGTGTAATCAGAAGTCAGACTTAAAAGGACATATGCTTAAGCACACTAAATAAAAACTTTTTTCATGCTCACAGTGCAATTATTCGTGCAATCAGAAGTCAAACTTAAAATTACATGTCCTCAAGCACACTGGGGAAATTCTTTTTTCTTGTGCAATGTGCAATTATTCATGCAATCAAAAGTCAAGACTAAAAAGACACAGGCTTACGCATAATGCAGATAAACTTTTTTCATGTTCACAGTGCAGTTATTCGTGCAATCAGAAGTCAAACTTAAAATTACACATGCTTAGGCACTCTGGAGAAATTTTATTTTCATGTTCACAGTGCAATTATTCATGCAATCAGAAGTCTTACCTAAAATTACATGTGCTGAAGCATGCTGGAGAAAAACTATTTTCATGCTCACAGTGCGACTATTCGTGCAATCGAAAGTCAAACTTAAAACAACATGGCCTTAAACACACCGGAGAAAAGCCATTTTCATGTTCACAGTGCCCTTATTCGTGCAATAGGAAGTCAACCTTAAAATTACACATGCTTTCGCACATCGATAAACCGATAACAATAATGGTGTCACCGCCACTTATTTAAATGTTCATGTGCTTTCACATACTAAAAAAAAATCTCCTCCGTAGTGCTATTATTCGTGCAATCTGAATTTAACCATAAAAAGTACCTATATAGTGAAAAACAAAATTCCTCTTACATACTTTAGAAGAATACAATACGACCAAGTTTTGTGTTAGTAGCACTATATTTTTAGAGCGACACTGGATTTGGACACAAATAAAATATACAATTTAGTGCCGGAAATAAAAAATAGTTTTCTTTTGATATTCTGCATAATATACTATGCGATCAGGATTCAGCAGTAAAAACTCTTGCGAAATAGCACTAAACATTGTATTTTTTGACGAATAAACTTAAATCCATTGCCTTGGTTTCAAAACGTACTTAATTCCATCTTAAATGTTGAAACAACTCACGAAATATACAAATTTCATTTGTGTTATTTTATTAGAATTTTTAAATTCATTAATTTTTATTTCATATCATTCAAGTTATAAACAAGACATAAAAAAGTTTTCTTTGGTTTGCCAAAAAAATAGTTTATGGCGTTAGGTAGATTTTGATATTCAACTATTCAAAAAAACTCTGGATAAAGAAATTAGTAGATTATGTGAAACAAACAGATTTCCAACAACTTTAAAATAATATCAGTACTTATTATATATACCTACCTACTAATCATAAAAAAAAGATTTATTTATAACAACCAGACATCATGTATATCTGGTTGTTATAATGGGTAATAAAATATTGACGTACCTATTCTGGCTTAAAATGGTTTGTATGCCATAACTGTACAACTGTTCGGTGATGAAAATTATATAGCAATTGCACCATGTACCTAGGCATAGAAACACAAATGCCATTTCTGTTTCGTGTTGTAAATCCTGTGCTAGCAAATTCCTTATACTCTACATTTCTTTCACTCAACATGTAGCATTAATTAAACCAATTAGATGCACGACTACCTCCCAAAGGTCTCATCAAAAATGCGCAAGTCGTAAATTCTTAGCGTCAATTTTCAGGAAGCAAAAAAAAAAATTATAAACTACCAAAAATAAGTATGCATATGTGGTCTAGTTATGAGACGCTTACTGATAGTCAAAGGGGCTGTGGATTCGATTCCGAGAAATTATATTGTCTACGTTTGTTGAATGAATGAGCATTAGTTTAAAGGCAGGTGTTTTCTCCGATTATATAAATATAAATTAATTTTGTGCGAACGCATATATAACAAAGTGAATATGGTATTTTTTTATGAATAAGTGAAAATTAATAATTACAGTCACAACAAACAAACGATTTCTCTCTAGTCACTCCGATTTTTATAACAAAAAGTATCCTGGTGTAGTTGAGTACCTTGATGTCAAAAATGAAATCAAACTTATCGGGACGTAAGTATTAAAAAGTTATTACACTTTAAAGTTTGATAATTGCCCGTACGTTTTGACATCTGAATAATTTTATCTATGTGATGCGAGCCATAGACAAAATAAAAACGATATCAGGTGCAAATTTTTCTGGGTTCAATTTGTACACCGATCATATTAACCTTCGAGTACCGGAAGACCGAAAATAGGAGCGGGGTACAAACGGGACCCCAGTCAAATTTGCGTTGTAATGAAGTATGATGGTTTGAAAATGTTCTATAATTTTATTAATTACATTTCTTATACAATGCGAATAAAATTCTACTAAATTTGTCGCCATTTTATAAGAAACCGTAATATTTTGACTATCTTAACTCACAAGCATCCGACTGACTGAAGCTTTGCAAGCGGAATGAAGTAACCGCATCGTAGAACATCGCCGATTGTTTGTGTAAAAACATTTTTCTACTTATGACTCTCTTAATACACATTATCATTTAATTTTTTTGGGTGTTGTATTCTTTGGGATATTTAAGAGGATTACAAAAAAATACCAGTTCAATATCATCTATAATTATTAATCTTTAACAGTTTTAAAAATAAGATTTTTGAGGTTAAGTTGTGCCTCATCAAGGGACTGTTAATCATTTTCCGGTACCCGAAGGTTAAAATGTTAAAAAAACTTTTATCCTGTTTTCTAATGAACCTTTCTTACATAATGAAGGTACAAGATCTCCCTATCTAAGCGCAAAATTTAAAGATGACTGTAACTTAAGATTGATTTACGTAAAAAAACGAGCGTGCCTTACAGTAGTCGCATATGATGTGTAATATTTGATATCTCATAATTAAAAATATCAATTGAGCAGCGTATAACAATCAATACGGTCTATACTTTTATATTTAATTGTAAATCTCACAATTAAAAATATCAATTGAGCATTTGAAAAAAGCTTATTGCTATAAATTTATTAATTAGTAAATACAAGGAGAGAAAATGTATGTGTATTTATTTATTATTGAATTTTGCCGCACTGGGTAGGTACCGTATCTACATATGTATGCATTATGTTTAGAAATTGGTCAATTATATGTTTTTATTTATTTTCATAGATGGAAGTAGTGTGCCGCAAAACATATTGTATGAAAACTTAGAATAAATATTTAAAAATAATTACATAAAATTTGAGAATGTAAATCATTAGGACTAGTTATTGTTTACATTAATGTAAAAAGAAATTAAGTATTTATTGGATAGTTTCGAAGATATAAGCCAAAATGTATCAGAATTACAACATTTACACGTTTGACACCAGCCTCTAAACATATATACAAAATCAGAAGCATTGGCTGGTAGTGTACGTCTTCGCTGTAATGGCACTTGGTGGACATTGATTTGTTTATAAACGATGACATTTTGTCCATCGCGCCTGCTCCACACGCGCTCACTGGCTAAATGAAATTGCGCGCGTCTTATTTCCTGTTACGCATTTCCGTCCTTTTTCACGAAATCACGAGCGAAAGCGAAGGGAAAAATGTTACACATCAATAATGTTTTTCTATGTAGAATGGTTTTTTGTAACTTATTTTTAAATTGTCGGACTTGATGTAATAAATATTTGACTTAAAATTATCTTTTATTTTATAACAACTGATTTTCAGCGAAAATTCCAATTTTCGAATAAATATAGAATTGTTAGTTCCCGCAGCCATCAGATATCGTTTTTACAAACATTATGGCAACGAGTGACCTATTCTCTTTTCTATGGAGTGACCTTTCCAAATATATCTATGGTCGGCAGCGTTTTTTGACAGCCATCTGCTGATCGCTTCGCTTCTTGTTGTAGCTGGGGGATATTAAAACCATGAACCGTGCTGGCCAAGATGTTCCTGCCGTAAAGCTAGAGCCAGGGTCTGAAGCCGGGAGCGGCGATGAAGGAGCAGGCGGTGGAGCGCCCCAAACGCATATTGACATATGCCTCCCCGACATCAAGCAGGAGTGCTCGGAGTACTCTAGCAATGCCGACAATCGCGCCGGTGAGCAATTGGTTCATTTTCGATTCATTCTCAGTAATGTGAAATGCGCGCATCTGATGCGGCTGGTAAGGATGAATGAAAACAGCTCTGGATTAAGGTTACATTTTGTGACGTTTGCCATAGACAACATGCCTACTAGGGATGGAGCGTGTATTAATGAACTGTTATTTTTGAACTATTCACCACTCCGAATTAATGTTCGGTTCATTTTCTCCAATAATCGGTACAGTAGTGTAAATCAAAAATTTGTTTTTTTTTCAACTTTTTTCTCTCCGATGAAGTAAACTGAATTGAAATTGTCTCAAATTTTGTGAATAACTCTGTAAATATACCGAATGCAAATACATTTATTAAAAATTCCACGTACTTTGAGACATATGAATATTATGAGGGTCAACCGTTCCTCATAATAATTTTGCATAAATTGTAGTGAAATGTTTTCCAAATGAACGCTTTGAACAGTACCCTCAATTCGCCGTGTCGATCAGAGAGGCCGCCGCCGTACTTTGGTTTGACTCAGCGAGCTTGGAGGGTTAAAGTGGATTGGTTAATGTCACTACCCACTTTAGAAGAACCAAGTGACTGTTTAAAAATTGAACAATTTACTTATCTCTTCTACTGGGTATGTGAACCATTTGAACGTCAATTCGTTAAAACGTGTGAGAGATCATTGGTCGCAGAGTCTCTCATTGTTTATTTTCCTTTTTACTCCCTTTATTTTAACTCGCAGCGTCTGCTTGTCTGCCAAAAAAACTTTGGATCGATTTTTAACCCTTTTCCCGTGATCCAATCGAGCTGAAACATTGTAGGCAAACTCTTTGCGACGACACAAATGATCTAACAAAAATTTAATAATTATAGTATAATTTTGGATTTTTCAAAATTTTTTATTAGTCACTTTCGTAGCGTCGCCCGACTCAAGCCCAACGTGTGGAGTAGGCGCGAAACCGGTTTCAACTAGAAATGAGAAAAAACTTGGTTTTTATGAGTTAGTTTTTTTAACCTCCAACTCGCAAAGTCCAAATGAATTTGCCGGAGCATGCCGAAGTCACTTGTAATTGGGATACTGAGCTGAGTTTTAAATAATAGTTTATTGCTTTTTTTAAATGTATTTTGCATCCTGTAGTTTTCTGTTAGCGTCTCATCAAAAATTAAAAAAGAATAAAAAATACAAATAATTGTGACATGTACACGTTTGGTGATCAATCCGATCTGAATGCAGGTTATTTATGATGATTTGTTTGTTTGTTGAAGTGACACGGAGCCGAGCCCAGGAGACAGGCAACTATTCATCTCTGTACCGGATTTTTGTTTTTGATTCCAGAAGTAGGCTCCAGCAATGCGGGCTGGAGAAGTACGCAGGGAGGTGAAGTGCACACATGTAAGCGGTCTCCAGCTGAGAGCGGTGATGAAGGAGCAGGCGGTGGAGAGCTCTACAGTGATATGAACATACCGTATCCTGATATTAAGCAGGAATGCTCAGCAAGCAGCAGCAAATACTCCAGGACGGCCGACCAGCGCACCGGTGAGCAGTTGATTCCCTTGAATTATATCAATCCGTTAAAAGATATGATATAACCATTACAGGATGATATATAGAATACGTCAATGTATTCAGGGACATTTTCTACTACGAAAATGTAACACCAAGCTTCCACATTCCCTTGACTAGAAAATGAGTACACTTTAATATACATGTTATAAGAAAGCTTAACTCAAGCGATTTCCTTAAAGAAAAACTAGCTATCGCTTTTGAGATGTGTATAGTACTACCAAATCTCCAATATTTCCTAACTGCAATTACTTTGGTTTAATAACGGGAGAGGGTAAAATGTTACATACGTAGGGAAATACCAGTTAAAATTCACCCAGGTACAGCATCACAGGGCAGACACACAAACCTTATTTTTTATTATATTATAGTAACATAAATTACTCATATGGTACGAGTATTAAAATATCTGGTGAAAAATCTTCTGGCTTGTGTTTTCTGGGATATTCTGGCGCGTTTCTAAGATCTTTCTGGCATCCCATTGCAGGATCCATCATCAGTGATGATGGACTGCCCCGATGAAACTTCTGTAAGAAAGGTCGTATAAACACGACAGAATAAAATAGTCCATTTGTTTACAATTTTAATTATATTATTAGTACAATTTTCTTGGCTAGTCTACCGTATGTATTCGAGCTCTCTAGTCAACGATTCTAAAAACATTGCGAGCACAACAAAATGAAAAACAAGTAGGGTCTATTAGATTTTAATGTGGATAAATTGTACTTTTTGTGAAAATTATGTCCGTGTTAACGCTTCACTCCAAGTTTTTTTATTAAGTTTTCGGATCTGTAGCGATTTACTTACTATTAAAGTAAAACAATGGAATTTGTCATCATTTTATGTAAAATTATATTATTTGTCAGATGGCTAACTTTCGTTTGTATGTTTAGATATTATTTTTTCGTGTCTGATGGCAAATATTTCACTGCAATACGAATTTGCGTAACTTTTACCAATACCCAAAAGTGAAGACCTTTTATTAATCTGAGGCAGAGTATTCACTTGAACTTTAAATTCCTTGTTCGAAAAATAGAAATGCAGGTTGATGTTTAGAGGGAGCTGATATTTATAATATGTTTCGAATTGGGAGAAAAAAACGTTTTTAAAACTGGCACAAATACAGTTGAGTTTAGGTGTATGCTTGAGTGGGCACGCTCCGTCCAGCACATATTTTTTTTAGCGCTTTTATACCACCCATAACCATAAAAGAGACCACTCACACATTTTATTCCACTCACACACACATATTCTAACTTAAGATTCTAGATAATCACTCTGTTTTCGTATTATGTAGCCGATTTATTATGGTAGATTCCTAGCGTGGTGTTTGATACTAACAAATTAATAATACTCGTGTAATATTAAAGTATATTCCAAATGTTTGGTGATGTCATCCACATGTAGCACTGTATTATTAAGAAACATCAAACGTTATATTCACACAAAAATATTTAAATTGCAGGTCTCCCGAGAAAACAGGATTCTTTTTCGGAAAATCCAACTGTGTCTTCGTGCGCTCCTCAAAAGCAGATAAAATTAAAAACGGTTTCCAATACTAAAATATCCTCAAGGAGGTACACTCTTAGTCCCGCTGGTAAGATGTTTTCTTGTGCTCAGTGCCTGTACACGAGCAAGCAGAAAGCTTCTCTAAGACTTCACGAACTCTCACATGCTGGGAAGAAACTGTTTTCATGTTCACAGTGTAATTATTCATCCGATCAGAAGTCGAGCCTAACAAGACACAAACTTACGCATAATACAGAGAAACTCTTTACATGTTCACAGTGCATTTATTCGTGCAATAGGGAAGCAAATTTAATAAGACATAACCTTACGCATAATGCCGAAAAACTCTTTTCATGTTCACAGTGCGATTATTCGTGCAATCGTAAATCAAGCTTTAATGCACATATGCTTAGGCACGCAGCAGAAAGATTGTTTTCATGTTCACAGTGTAATTATTCGTGCAATCAGAAGGCAGAATTAAAATTACATGTCCTCAAGCACACTGAAGAAAAAATATTTTCATGTTCGCATTGCATTTACTCATCTAATAAGAAATCACTCTTGAAAGGTCACATGCTTACGCATACTGGGGAAAAACCTTTTTCTTGTACAATGTGCAATTATTCGTGCAATCGGAAGTCAAGACTTAAAAGACACAACCTTATTCATAATGCAGAGAAACTATTTTCATGTTCACAATGCAATTATTCGTGTCACCAGAAGTCAAATCTTAAAAGTCACAAGCTTACACATGAAGCTGAGAATCTGTTTTCATGTTCGTGGTGCGATTATTCTTGCAATCGAAAGTCAAACTTAAAAGAACATGTCTTTAAGCACACTGGAGAAAAAATGTTTTCATGTTCACATTGCACTTATTCGTGTAATCGGGAGTCAAACTTAATAAGGCATAATCTTACGCATAATACAGAGAAACTCTTTTCATGTTCACGATGCAATTATTCGTGCAATCGTAAATCAAGTTTTGAAACGCATTTGCTTAGCCATACTGAAGAAAGCTTATTTTCATGTTCACTGTGCAATTATTCGTGCAATCGAAAGTCAATCTATAAATTACATTTGCTTAAGCACACGGGAGAAAAATTATTTTCGTGTTCCCAGTGTAATTATTCATGTAATTGGAAGTCCAGCTTAAAAGTACATATGCTTAGGCATACTGGAGAAAAACGTTTTTCTTGTTCATTGTGCAATTATTCGTGCAATCAGAAGTCAAGTCTTAAAAGACACAAGCTTACACATAATGCAGACAAACTATTTTCATGCTCACAGTGCGATTATTCGTGCAATCAGAAGTCAAGTATAAAATTACATATGCTTAGGCATACTGCAGAGTGATTATTTTCATGTCCACAGAGCATTTATTTGAACAATAATAAGACATGTCTAATATAACACATGCACACCGGAAAAAAAATCGTGGCACGAATAATTGCACCGTGAACACAAAAACGTGTTCACATGGTTCGTTCTGTATGTACCTCTGTTACAAGTAGCAACCTGCTTGTATTAGCCAACTCTTGTTTTCCATTGCATCATCTTTTTATGAAATCATCATTTTAAAAGGTCACATTAGTAAGAAAAACCGAGTGAAACTAGTTTAGACAAGCTCGAGTGCGTAATAACCCAACCGAATCGACTTACGTCATTCTGGGGCTATATAAACCAAACATCTTTCTACCGAGTATCTATTATTCGTCCAGTGTTCTCGGCAATAACATCGTCATCGTTGAATGTAATTGTGAAAGTACTCTTGATTAAACTTCTAAAATTATAAATTTATTAAATTGTTATTATTACTCGAGTCACCGGTTTACCCTCTACAAACTTGAAGAAGACTGAAGAATCCAAGGAGAAATCCTCTTTACAAGAGAACAATTTGAAAAGGACCACTCTCTTCATAAAAAGGAGCAGACCAAAGACTTTGGGTAATAACAAACTGGTGTCAGAAGTGTGGGATATTTCTACCATCATCCAGCAGCCGATTCCAGCACGTAAGATTATACATCCCGAATGGACAGGAAGAGCCTAATTATCGAAATCCTTCATTCGAATTTTGTGAAGTCAACCTCTACCACTTGAGTCGTCGCCGGATCGTGTCTCCCAAGACTTAAGCTGTGAACCATTGTCATCATCTACATCGAGAGCCTGATCATCTTTCAAACTTCGAAGTCATCACCGCAGTTCCAGCCACATCGCCAGACTGCAGTAGCTGAAAAAGAAGCCGTAGAAGACCCGACAAGACCACATATTTCCTGAAGAAGATGCTCAAGATTATCAAGTAAGCAATTACATAAAAATTCATCAACAACTCCGAATAATAGATCAACCTTTTTCTTTTTATCTTCTATTTGTAAAATTTATTTTCATTAACATATTCAATTTTTAAAAATTTTTACAAATATCCCAGAAAAATTTATTTATTTCGAAAGAGTGAAATTGAAGTGAAATTAACTGCGATGTACAATATTCTGCTCTCTCTTGCACACTGGCCGAAAATACGAGAGTAATGAGTAAATATTTTTTAATTAAAAAATCCGTACATTCGTTACAGTTTAATTTAGTAATTTTGGTGTGAAAATGTCTATTCGATGATTACAAAAAATGTCACGTTTTAGTTTTCGTAAATAAGGTAGATATTTCATATTTTGTATGACAGGTAGACCTACGTTACATCACCGACACACAGGAGTTAACGGAGATTCTCCTATTTTATCGTCGATTTTAATATATAAATATTCAAATAAATCGGTGAATGGTTAGCTATTTTATAATTTAGTTGGGATTATTGCAAACAAAACATCAATAACATTATAAATGTGCTGTCATGTTTCCATTATGACGAAATTATTCCATTAAACCTAGAACGGAAACATTTGTTAAAATCCATGTTAATAATCCTGAAATTAAAAAAGGACTTATTCTAGATTTTGAAATAGCTAAAGGCGTTAAAGTTTCCATTGCTTTAACAAAAATCGATGAAAAGGAAAAGCAATTATATCCATACTAAACACAACCGATAAGACTGTAAAAATACACTCATTTTCAACAACATTAGAATCTTGTGTATATTATTATAAATATTCATGTACTAAATAAATATTTATATATAAAATAAAATATGTATAAAATCATATAAGAAACATATGTTAAAATTTCAATTTACTTATTCTAAAATTGTACAACCTTCCATCATTAAAAGAATAGTAAATCTTTGAAATTATAAAAAGTTTACATTAGTAATTTTAAAATATTTTGTAATTAGAAATAACTTTATTGTAAGAAATATTCTAATACATTTAACATAATTTCATAAATAATAGAAGTTACTTCACTCTTAAGAAGAGAATAATGTCAATTCTTGTTTTGTAGAAGAAACCTAGAATAAAAAATATATATATTAATCAACTTCAATATACTTACATACTTACCTATTTTGTAAAGTAGAATAAAAATTAATCAAGAGGAAAGAAAGTAAAAACAAAAAAGAAATTGTACCAATACTAACCCATTATACACTAGTGTAAAAGCAGATAACCTGAATTCTCTATCCATAATCGAATACAAAAAAGAAAGTGTACCCATCATTAAATTAACACCATTGAAAAATAGTAATGGAACTACTATACTATATCAAGTATCTGATGATTCTACATATGACTTTAAAAACATGTTTAACTCCACTGATGTTATATTGACAGACTATTAGCAATGCGAAAAAGAACTTCGTCTATTTTTTGGTAAATAGTCTCAGTCTTAAAGGGGGAGGTGTTATGTACCTCTGTTACAACTAGCAACCTGCTTTTATTAGCCAACTCATGTTTTCCATTGCATCATCTTTTTATGAAATCATCATTTTAAAAGGTCACATTAGTAATCAACTCGTGGCAGGAAATCACGTAAGCTAATAAACCCGCTTACGCATCCCAATGAGGAAAAACCGAGTGAAACTAGTTTAGACAAGCTCGAATGCGTAATAACCCAACCGAATCGACTTACGTCATTTTGGGGCTATATAAACCAAACATCTTTCCACCGAGTATCTATTATTCGTCCAGTGTTCTTGGCATTAACATCGTCATCGTTGAATGTAATTGTGAAAGTACTCTTGATTAAACTTCTAAAATTATAAATTTATTAAATTGTTATTATTACTCGAGTCACCGGTTTACCCTCTACAAACTTGAAGAAGACTGAAGAATCCAAGGAGAAATCCTCTTTATAAGAGAACAATTTGAAAAGGACCACTCTCTTCATAAAAAGGAGCAGACCAAAGACTTTGGGTAATAACAGTTCACACAATTATTCATATAAAACATACGATTACTTATTTTTTCACACATTAGGAACAAACTTATTATTTGTTCGCAGTGCATATATATTCGTGCAATCGTAAATCAAGCTTAAAAGTATGCTTTCAATGTTGAGAAATGCACACGATAAATACTTCATAAAAAGTATACATTAACATATAAATCATATATGCCGTTCAATTATTCATGAAATGGTAAAATATACTTAATAGTCCATGTGCTTTCACACGCTGAGGAAAAATTTGTTTCTTGTTCACAGTGTACTTTTATGTGTAATCAATATTACCTCTACTGGACCGAATATAGTCACACTGAAAAGAGCAGGTACATATTTGAATCTAAGTCTGATGTTCCTAACAGGGCTTGCTCAATAACTCTTTCAGACCACACTACGATAGCAAATATAACATTACTAAATACATTTTTAAATAATTATTTTATTTGCGATTAATAGCTCATATAAAAAAAAATTGTTATTAAAAATTACTCTTTGAGTTCCAAAACTAAATTACTAAGGGCCAGTTGTGTTAAAGTTTATTATTGTCATTTGTGACAGTGAGACGTATTAAAATTGCTCTACAAAAATTTGTCTAAAGTATTAAAATAAATTCCATAAAACCACACTTATAAAAGTTAAAACTTATGTTTAGTGAGTAAAAGACCACTGTGCCAAGTCTTCTGATGAATGTAAGTGTTATTTGTTGTGTAAGTCACAAGTAAAAAAAATTTTGCAAATTGACAGTCAAAAACAAAATATAATATAAAAGTGTTTACTAGCAACTATATGTACTTTTATTAATAATATTCACTCACGAAAGTATGCCATCAAATAACGCAAACTGTAACACCGCCGTAAATCAATAACAACCATAAAACTGACCACGGCTTTCTGTTCATATCAGCCGTTTTCATCCTGTATTACATTTTACAATAGTGAGAATCCGGGACACGGTACTCCCCCCCCACCAAATATATATATATATATATATATATATATATACCTATTCACAATGACTACATTAAAAAAATGTATATGTATATAGTAAATATATATGATATGATATATATATACATATACTTTTTTTAAGGGTCGTCATGTATATATGCTGAGTATATAAATAGTTATAATTAAGATTTTACGCGATAAACGATGGAATGCATTCTTTAATTCCTCTGGATAACCGCGCGATTGTAATTCTTGAGACGACGTTGGGTAGTTGTACCCAAGTTTCGGTGAGGGCAGGGATTCCCCACGAAGTAATTCAGCATATTAGCCTCCGGGGGGCCCCAAAAATTTGCTTCACGTATGATCGTCGGACTTAAGGAGTGAACGGGTTGTGCTTGCCATCAATTCAAAACAGAAACTCGGAAAATACAAGGGCCGCAAAAATCCCTTTGAAAATGGCCAGATGCTAGCTGTCCGAAAACGGTTGGTCCGAATATAGCAGTCTTTCTCAAATACCACGGAATAACGTCGGTTTTCTCCTAGAAAAGAATCATTTCATATATATATTTATACGGACAAGGGATATCATATTATATCATCTATCTATCTATATCATGTATGCTTATAATGCTATCTCATCTATCTCTCTATGCTATCTCTCTATCTCTGGTATATTATATCGTACTATCCTCTCTCTCTCTATCTTATAGTCACTATAAAACTATATTGTGTGTGTGTGTACCTTTTCTCAATGACTACATTAAAAATTTTTTGATATTGCTGCCTTTGCTTTTATACTCCACATATATAATAACAAGCCGTACACCGTGAAAAATCACAGGAAATACTAAAAAAATAATAAAGACCCTCATGCGACTGCACAACATTAGCCGCGCGCTGATTGCCTGTAATACCCTAATTGTTTTAAATTTTTATTCCGGCAAGTCACAAATTTACGGACCCACGGACAGGCAAACAAAATTATTTATTATATTTCGATAGAAAATATATCGACGTTCCCTACTTATATGTCGAATCTGCAAAAATTATTTTTCCCTTTTGAATAAACCATTCAATTTACTTTAGATTTTTGGACATTGTTAAAAAAAATTGAATTTTCATGTCAAAACAGCAAATACTAAAGGAAAAGTAAACCTTTTTTAACATTATTCGAAAATATAGAGAAAATAAGATGGTTTTACCACATTTTTTCCGATCCGACAGTATACGTGGGTACTGTCGATATGTTTACCGAAGAAGTAACTAATGAGAACGCATTTTTTATTTTTTGGAAGAAGATTATTTATCGGTCGTAGTAAATCTTTCATAAAAGTAAATTGATGGATAACTTAGAACCTTAAGTGACTGAATTTAAAAAATCATCTAAATATAAATGTGTGTAAGAATTATTTCGTAATTTTTATTTTTTAATGAAAACTAATTTGTAAAGGTGCAAGTTGCATCACCTTGCGTGTAATATTCAAAGGTTTTCGAATTCATTGCATTACAATATAGTGGATTGCTATTTGAAAATATAATAATATACAGATGTAACAGTTTACATCTACATCTTTCCTCTCGCTTTCTTGCAATCTGTGGGAGTGATTTCGTGAAAATGTACGGAAATGCATAACAGGAAGCGCGCGCTATTTCATTTGACCAATGAGCGCGCGCGGTGCTAGTTGGCCGTCAGATGGTACCAACCCATTTTCTGAGAGGTTGGTACTGTATTAATAAATGTATATGATACTAAAGAAAACACATTATTATTGTGAAGTTGCAATTTCAGAACGAAGTTCTGTGAATTTTAAACAAATTTTTATTAATCAATTAGAAAAGACATACAGAAAAAACAAATTAACGAAAAAATATTTTAACTGCTGTTGGGATTCGAAACAACGGACTTCCATTCTATATCCGGGGATGGCGCGTTATCCAATTTCACCATGGCACACTGGTAAGTTAACGAAAATTTTTCAACCTTATATGTAATTGATTAACAATTTTATTCCATTTTTAAAGCAATCCGGATTGAATATTTTACTAATGACCAAATTCTTAAATATAATAAAAAAAAATTAATGACAGTTCACAGTGCGGAAAAATACAATATTTAAAAGATGCACCTATATTTTCTTTACATGCATTTAATAACTAATAAAAATATATACATACACACTATTCGATGATTATTCGAATAAATATTTCCTTATTTAGCTATTTATGTTTTGGGGTTAATTTCTGTCGCTGCTCAATTGATATTTTTAATTGTGAGATGTCATACGTTACACATCATATGCGACTACTGTAGGGCTCGCTCGGTTTTTTTTTTACTCTTCAACAGGCCAGGAGGCCCAATTACAGAAGCGAAATACATCACAAAACACCCAGGCTTGAGTAAATCACATACATCAAATTGTGACCTCACCTGGATTTTGGCACTTCTAGTATTTATATAATACTATTTGGTCATTTAATAGACGCTTGTCTTTTTAACGGAGATTCTCCTATTTTATCGTCGATTTTAATATATAAATATTCAAATAAATCGGTGAATGGTTAGCTATTTTATAATTTAGTTGGGATTATTGCAAACAAAACATCAATAACATTATGACAGATAAATGTGCTGTCATGTTTCCATTATGAAGAAATTCACATGTTTTTTTTTAATTTATGCCAACTAAAATGAACTTTACAATTCAGTCGTTCAGTAAAGTGAACTGTTCAAAAAGAACAGTTCGTTGGTTCGTTCATGATCGACTCATCTCTATTCGACAATCGCCACAGAGGCGCAGAATGGAGAGATGACAATCGCCGTTTGCTATACAGCTATACGCGTCTGATCTCAGCTGGGAGAAAAACCATGAAAGGTGCTGGCCAAGATGTTCCTGCCGTCAAGCTCGAGCCAGGGTCTGCAATCAGGAGCGGCGATGAAGAAGCAGGCGGTGAAGCGCCCTACGCGGATATTGACATGTGGATTCCCAACATCAAGCAGGAATGCTCGGAGCACTTGGAGGCCGTTCAGTGCGCCGGTGAGTAATTCATTATCGATTCATTCTCGGTGATATGAAATGCCCTCACCTGATGTGACCGTCAAGGATGCATGCAAAGGAATAGTCTAAACTAAGGTGATCGGAGATCAGATTTAGAGAATATAAAAGTAGTGGTAATTTCGTGTGACAGATGCCATAGATAATTTGCCTAACAGAGATGGGGCGTTCATGAATGAACTATCTTTTTTTTAACTAAATACTTTTCCGAATTAAATTTATATAATCCGCTTTTTATAGACGAGTACCTACATACATAATGTCTAAATACCTGTGCCTTTAAATATTTTGTAAAATATATTTAATTTGCAATAAATATTCATTCAAAAACTTTATTTGATTCTGAGTTGATGTTAAACCTAACGTACTAGTATTTTTCATATTTAGTCTAACATTGAATTTATGGCACACAAGCAGTGTTTATATTTTTAGTGGACCAAAAAAATTTTTATGGCGGGAAATTTAAAAATTTCTTATGTATAAATTTTGTTGGTTAAAAAATAAATTTCTTCAAACATATTGATTAAAATTTATATTATTGTTTATTATATGCTATGACGTGGAGTTCAGATCCTCATGATCTGAACCCCTCGTCATCACCAGCTAGTTCAATCTGAGAAGAATGGGACTAACCTTACTCCTCTATTTCAATCTCAGGGTTCTTTCGGTGATATGCGCACTGAACTCTCTCTCTCGAGCCGCTTCAGGTGCTCATATTAACAAGTTCAAGTTGCAACAGATTAACAAAGATGGGTTTACATAACAAGACATTTTGTGCAATCAACATAAGCATTTATTCAATAAACTACTAACAATGATCTGTGCCATGAAAGGGCGACAACAGGCAAATTCAAAGATATTGCTAAATTTGGTTCATTGAAATCTTATTTTCTAATTTAAAATAAATTGCCCTCTCCGCGACATCGTCGCTGACGGCCGCGATACAAGGGAGAAGGCATCTTAAACTATATTTTTAAGACTCTATAGGCGGTGGCGCCAGCGCAAATGTCGGGGAACGGGAAATCATCAGGTCAGAATTTACATTCAAATTGGATGAGACACAATTAACACGTACAACAACGCATCCACATGGTGCTCAACATGTCCTTAAGAATAGATCACAGATGCTGCAAATTTCTTCCACCGTGCTTCACAAAACTTTACGTCGCCGTGACGCTGAACGGTATGATGGGTACTTGAAATATAGTATGAGATCAGATAATACCGGGTCTTTCGGCGTAAGAACGGAACTGTTCCGACAATGCTTTTCTCCTGCATCACGCCAAGGTGTACTATATCAGGTCAGGGTGAGACCGGCATCCACTGGGTCCATGGATGCTGACTCCTACGCTGCCAGGTGGTCCCCTGCCCTTGTGCTGGACCTCGAGCTCTCAGCAGGCCGCATGCTCGACATCCGAAGACGGCTTTACCTTGTGATCCCGTCGTAGGAACTCTGATAAAAATTCATCATTAGCATAAATCTACAATTAAACAATGTTATTACGATGTTACTTCAAATGGCGTCTCTCAGTTCACATCTTACCTCTCAACAGGGTGCATAGTTTTCACATCTCGTGCGGCAGAGTGTCAAAGCCCGAATGACGCCATGTTGTTCCGAATTGACCGATAATGCCGCTAAAGTTCGCAAATGTACGCGGTTCTGAAAAGCGCGCACAGTACCTACGTGGACTCGAATGATTTTACCAGTAATATTATGCGCGGTGATTTAAATATTTCTTTTTGTTTTACTGTTCTGCGAAGGAGTGTGACGAACATGATTTATTACGTCATAATGCATATGAACAGGAAAAAATGAAAGATTATTAGAAATATTTAATCATATTTACTATTTTTTCTCTATTTGAGTTTGTAAAAAAAATATTTTTCCCTACTAGTTTCGAGAAAATCAGAATTTCTCGACAGGTGAAGACAAACTGACTACTTTTCAAATAAAGAATTTTAGCAATGATTCTTTTCAAATTTTAATAATTAAGTTAAGAAATGAATGCGTCGGACCACCGCTTCCGAGTCCGACCACCAGAAAGCTGAAACAAGGAAGTAAGTTCATCTCTATGTGGAATGAACGCGGAAAGGAAATTTACGTTAGCGAAGAATACCGTACCGACGTTGCAACTTCGTTCCTTTTACGAGTACCCTACTCCGCAGAGACATCTACCGCCCGGCGGCGCACTGGAGGGCGGCGCCGCTCAGGTCCTGTACTTACGCTGCGACCCCCTCCATGCGGCTACCAGCGGCGGGCGAAGCAGATTGGCGGGGAAACGCACGGGACGGCGCGTGCTTTCGATTTTATACGGAAATATAAGAAAGGCCGTTTCGAAGGAAATCTTCAGTTGTTCCGATTTCAAGAAAGAAGAGCTCCAGCAGAAGAAAAAGACCAGGCACGGGCTGCCAGCTCCTCTGCCTACCCAGCGGAAAGGGATACTGCTCTGCAATTCATCGAAAATCGAGATCGACGCTACGAAAATTTCGGCTGATTGGTTTACCTACTTTCAGTCCATCGATAATCAGTACGAGAGGAGATCGACGCTACGAAAATTTCGCCTGTTTGGTTCCTACCTACCTTAAACTAAATACCTACCACGGACGCGGCCCACCTAGGACCAAGAGCGGATCCAGCTTTGGCGCCAGGAGGGGGTCACATAGTCGTGGTCAAGTCACAAGAAGTTATAATTTAGGGCTGGGTCCAGGTCCACCTAGGTCCTGGACCCAGCCCAGGGGAGGGTCATGACCCCCATGACCCCCCCCTGGATACGCCCTTGCCTAGGACCGCCACTACCCCATCCTAGCTGTTTGGAATACATACCTTCAGCTGAGCACGGCGTACACCATCGCCCGGCGAGCGGACGTTAGTTAGTAGCGGAAGTTAGGAATTATCATCTTCATCGAATCACTTCCCGACGCGGACGCGGACTGCGCGGGACATCTGACCAGCAGTTGCGATCTCACCATTTCCATCGTTCCTGGAGAGGCAACGAAGCAGCTCTACCTACTACGAGAGGACTCCGACGATCCAAATCGGAGAATTTGGAATTTCAAGACAATCGACGACAAAAGGCCCATTTCAGGGCTGCCACTTCGGGTACAATACCTACTTCCGATTGCTACAGTTGGAAAGAATGACTGCGGAGATAATTTAAATTCATCATCGGCCGTCGGAGCCGAGCCGCAGAGTTTTTCCAGATTTTGCAATTTTCGGAATTTTTAATCATCATCGTCGCCACATATCTTCTGGGATTGGAGCCGAGTTGAGGAACCAGATCATCATAATCACCGGCCATCCATCTATATTGAGCGACGGAGTCTTCCCAGTTTTTCCAATTTTCTGAATTTTCAATTTTGAATCATCATCATCACCACGTATCATCTGAGTTGGAGAGCCAGAGCTTCATCAACATCATCACCCAACTTCAAGACTGTATCATATTTGGATTTACATTTATTTACCTTGCTATAATTTATATTTTTTTGTAATAAATTGTTGGATTTCAGCAAAACCGTGCGTTACGCTGATCCCAATGATATTAATCATATCAAACTTAAAAATAAATAATGGTTAGGAGATGGGATGGAGATATTAAATAGTACATGAATGAAAATAGTGATTACTCTCAATGATGTGTTCGCAAATTCATTTCGTAAACTCCAAATTATTTATTTTTTACTTTGAATTTAGAAGTAACGCGCCCAAGTTATTATTAGTATAATACGCAGGTCTAATATTTGAAGGGGGATTTCACAGTGTCAGTGTATGTGGGTTTACAGTGAATGCTTAATTCTAGTTTATTGTTACTTATTTTAAGTGAAGTATCAAGAAAATTTTGAGTATTATCATCATTCCAAAGTAAATATAATTTTAATAATCTGTCATTATGATTCTCTACAATGTAAACGCCAATTCCATCAATAAGGAAAAACTGATGTTTGCGTGATTTATAGGTATCTGGACACAGAATGGAATATGATTACTTGCTTATACAAGTATAGCCCGAGGTGACATTCAGCCTGGCCCAGGAGACAGGCACCTCTCCAGCTCTGTACTGGATTATTGTTTATTATAGGTTCCAGCAATGCGGGCTGGAGAAGCGTGCAGGGAGGTGATGTGCCGACAGATGAGGGATCTCCACCCGAGAGCGGCGGAGTGCTCTATACCGATATGGACATATCCTATCCTGACATCAAGGAGGAGTGCTTGGAGTACTCCAGGAGGGCCGACCATCGCACTGGTAAGCAGTTGATTATCAATCCGTGAAGGAGATCCCATACTCGTGATCGTTGCAGGATATAGAATACGTAAACACATTCAGAAACATTTTCTACTACGAAAATGCAAAACCGAGCTTTCTCATTCACTCGGCATTCCCCTATCTCCATTAAAAGTAGGAACGGGAATTGGTAGACATATTACAAAAAATTTCGTGCATGTACTCTTGCACTCGCTGTAGAAGTTGTACATAAAAACTTAAATAAAGACAAAATTATGTATTAATGATGCTTTTCTGACGATTTTTCTATTGATTTTCATGAAAATAATTGAAATTCACATTTACAGAAACGTTATCTCGATATTTGAAGTAATTGGGACAAACATAAACTTTCATTTTCAAAAAAAAGTCCAAGTATCTACCCACATTCATGTTTTATCAATTCTCGGCCTAAAACGGTTCCGTGTTCAAGAGTGTACGCGCCGCTCCTTCAGCAAAAAAATACTCTTATCTCGCTAGAGCGCTTTTGTACCTCCCATAACACATTGATTTGTCGTTATTGCGTTATTAATAGGTGGCACATGTTCGGCGACACTACCGGGCGACCTGACACTGCATTTCTGACTTAAGATCCCAGACTTTTACTCTTTTTACTCCCTTTATATTAATTCGTGGCGTCTGCTTGTCTTCTTGTCTGACGAAAAAACTTTGGATCCATTTTAAACCCCTTTACCGTGATCCAATCGAGCTGAAACTTTGCAAGCAGACTCGTGGCAGATCAAATTTTCGTTAAAAAAATTAATAAATTTTTGGATTTTTCAAATTTTGAATGGTTTTTTCATACAATTTATTAAGTTTGATATGATTGTATATCAATGGGACCAGTGAAATACGGTACTGCTGAAATCCTAGCCTGTTTATTAACAAAATCAATTATACAGAGCAAATAAATTTAGATCAAGTAATCTTAAGTAAGTAGATCTTGTCCAGTGTGGGTGTGTGGCCGTCTGCTGAAGATCTCCGTCGAATAATCTTGAAGTTAGTTGAAGATAGTTGAAGTTCTCCGGAGTCAGCTCAATCAGATATTTGTAGGTGATAGGTATCGAAGTAGGTATTCCGAAGATTTGAAATACCCGATGATCTCCGTCGATAGATCTCGAAGTTGGTTGGAGAAGTTGAAGTTCCGTGACGTCAGCTCAATCAGATCCAATTAGGTAGTAGGCACTGAAGTTGTATTTCCGAAAATTGGAAATGCCCGATGACCTCCGTCGATGGATCTCGAAGTTGGTTGGATAAGTTGAAGTTCTGCGACGTCAGCTCAATCAGATAATGTGGAGTAGTAGGTAATGAAGTTGGTATTTCCGAAAAATTGGAAATACCCGATGACCTCCGTCGATGGATCTCGAAGTTGGTTGGAGAAGTTGAAGTTCTGCGACGTCAGGTCAATCAGGTAATATGGAGTAGTAGGTACTGAAGTTGGTATTTCCGAAAATTGGAAATGCCCGATGCTCTTCGTTAATGGAACTCAAAGTTGATTGGCGAAGTTGAAGTTCTGCGACGCCAGCTCACTCAGATATCAGTAAGTGGTAACTACTGAAGCTCGTAATTCCGACCGTCGGAATTGGTTAGTGGTTTTCCGTCGATGAATCTCGAAGTCTGCTCGAGAAGGTGAAGCTCTGCGGCGTCAGCCCAATCATATATCCGTATGTAGCAAATACTGAAGCTCGTTATTCCGTCCGCCGGAATCGGTAGGTAGTCCCCCGTTGATAATTCTCGAAGTCTGCTCGAGAAGATGGAGCTCTGCGGCGTCAGCCCAATCAGATATCAGTACGTAGCAATTACTAAAGCTCGTTATTCCGTCCGCCGGAATCGGTGGGTAGTCTTCCGTTGATAAATCTCCCGGCCGTCTATAATTTCTCCCTCATAGTGTAGTCAGCTTATGGTATGATAGGTATTTTCTTCTTGATAATTTCTTCCTGTAACGCTTGGTGGGCAGAGCAGCTGGTGGCTCGTGCCTTTTCTTCTTTCTTCTTTTCTTCTTGAGGTCTTCTTCGCCGGCCGGAACACAGGTCGAGGCATCAAAATGATCTTTCTTTTATTTCCTCAAGAAGCTCCGTGCACGAGCCGCCTGGCGGGCATTCCGCCAATAGAATAACGCCACTACTGTATTTTTCTGTAGTGAGGATCTCATGTAAATTCAGCGGCTCGGGGCCCCGCCTCTCAGTCGTGCGCGCGCAGCTCTCGGTGAAGGCCGACTACGACACGGTATTCTGGTTGGATGTAAACTTTATTTTCAGTTCATTTTCACGGTCAAATGCAATTCTCCCTTATTGATGAGTAGCGAGTAGTCGGAAATGGGAGCGATGTTCCGATGCATTCATCTAGCATATATCAAGTTGTATGAAAATATTTCAACGCGTCTGGTAGACGCGAAACCTGATTATAGTATAATTTTGGATTTTTGGAAATTTTTTGTCGCCCGACCGAAGCCCAACGCGTAGGTTAAGCGAAAAAAAAATGTTTCAACTAGTAAATGAGAAAGAGAGTATAATAAAAACTCGGTTTTTATGGGTTACTTTTTTTAGCATTATGCAGCGAACGGATATGGTAGTCTCCCACTACGGTGTCTGAAGCCATGTATTTTCTAGGGGACAAATCGCGAAAAATTCCGCGCGGCACGACGCATCAACGTCTACGCTCATGTTTCGGGGACAATGACGCGGTCATTTGACGTGTACACACCGGGGCTCACATATCATTTGTCGCGGAAATGTCACCTGATGAGGTTATGATGACAGCTGCGCATCTATTTATTTAAACGAGTTTATCGAAACGTAAGAGGAGAAAAAGGTGGTAGGTGCGAAATTATTTACTGCAAAGAAAAAGAAGGATGGATATTCTATGCGATCTTCGAATGTCTGACGGATCTTTTGTCAATTTCACTCGAATGACAACAACTGATTTTGACAATTTATTACAAATATTCGGGCCTTCCATAGCCAAGCAAGACAATATTAAGAAACGCTGTTGGCCCTCACATCATTTTATTTTTATATTCACGGTTTGAAGAGTCCCACAACATTGTACGGCTTTAGTACAGCTCGATGAGTTGAAGGACAATTTCGTTTCCCGACACTGTCATTATGACGGATACAGCGCATGCGCATTCACTTGTAAACATACCACGTGGTACTGACGCTCGGCGTAATGTCGCACTAAGCTCGCTCGGATACCGTGCGCATGGCAACGTTGCCACGGCACGTAGAAATGTCGCGCTATGTTGTGCGCAACGTCGCGGAACTGTGCACGACGTTGCAACGTCACGTAGACTCTATGCCGCGCGTGCTGTTGAGGGACAATTCGTCCCCTAGTGAATACATGGCTTGATGCCAACGAATGAATAATACTCCTGTTATATTGAAGCATATTCCAGATTTTCGATGATGTAACTCACATTTAGTTCTGTATTATTTTACGTTTTGCTCACACAAAAATATTTACTTTGCAGATCTCGATAGAATAGAAGATTCTTTCTCGGAAAATCCAACTACGTCTTCGCACGCTCCTGGAAGGCAGCCAGAATTGAAGACCGTTTCCAACGCTAAAATTCCCTCAAGGGAGGGCACGCTTACTCCCGCTGGTAACAAGATGTTTTCATGTCGTCAGTGCCCGTACATATGCCCGTACACAAGCAAGCAGAAAGATTCCATGATAATTCACGTACTCTCACATACGGGGAACAAACTGTTTTCATGTCCACAGTGCGATTATTCGTGCAACCATAAACCAAGCTTAAAATTACATGTGCTTAAGCACACTGGAGGAAAACTTTTTTCATGCTCTCAGTGCAATTATTCGTGCAATCGGAAGTCAAGACTAACAACTCACGAGCTTACGCATTCTGGGGAAAAAAAAATTCATGTCCGCAGTGCAATTATTCGAGCAATCATAAAGCAAACCTTAAAAGGCATATGCTTAAGCACAATGGGGAAAAACTTTTTTCATGTACGCAGTGCAATTATTCGTCCAATCAAAAAACAAACCTTAAAAGACATATGCTTAAGCACAATGGGGAAAAACTTTTTTCCTGTACGCAGTGCAATTATTCGTCCAATCATAAAACAAACCTTAAAAGACATATGCTTAAGCACAATGGGGAAAAACTTTTTTCATGTACGCAGTGCAATTATTCGTCCAATCATAAAACAAACCTTAAAATACATATGCTTAAGCACAATGGGGAAAAACTTTTTTCATGTACGCAGTGCAATTATTCGTCTAATCATAAAACAAACCTTAAAAGACATATGCTTAAGCACAATGGGGAATAACTTTTTTCATGTACGCAGTGCAATTATTCGTCTAATCATAAAACAAACCTTAAAAGACATATGCTTAAGCACAATGGGGAATAACTTTTTTCATGTACGCAGTGCAATTATTCGTCCAATCATAAAACAAACCTTAAAAGACATATGCTTAAGCACAATAGGGAATAACTTCTTTCATGTACGCAGTGCAATTATTCGTCCAATCATAAAACAAACCTTAAAAGACATATGCTTAAGCACAATGGGGAAAAACTTTTTTCATATACGCAGTGCAAGTATTCGTGCAACCGGAAATCATACTTACAATCTCATGTGCTTAAGCACACTTGAGAAAAACTATTTTCTGGCTCACAGTGCAATTATTCGTGTAATTATATTTAAATATCCTGTTTTCGTGTTCATAGCGCAATTATTAGCGCATACATTTATCAAACTTTTGAATAAAACTGAACACGTTCACCTTCTATAAATTTAGATTGACCAGTGGTGTCACTCAGGGATCCCACTTGGGACCGATCCTATTTTTACTTTTTACTCCCTTTATGTTTACTCGTGGCGTCTGCTTGCTTGCCGTCAACAAAAACTTTGGATGGATTTTTGACCCTTTTCCCGTGATCCAATCGAGCTGAAACTTGGCAAGCAGACTCGTGGCGACGATCGAGAAGATCTATCAAATTGTCGATAAAAAAATAATAATTATAGTATAATTTCGGATTTTTAGAAATTTTATTGGTTTTTTCAAATTGGAATCATTAGAAAAGTTTGATTAGCAACGTCGCGGAATATTTTCTAAATTTGAATTACTCCGTCGGTATAATAGGTACATCACTACGAATTTCGAAAATTTACAAAACAATTGGTTCACAGATGACAGTAAAATTGTGTTTTTTGGGAAAAAATCAAATTATAATTAATTTCTTTTAGATTTCTGCTTAGTTTTGAAGAATTCTACATTACTCAAATCTGATTCTGACTAAATCATTTGACGCTGGAAATTCATAAGGTACGATGTTGATGATAATTGAATTTATCAAAATCTTGACATCTCAAAACATGTGACATTTTAGAAATATATTAAATTTATGTAAGTTTAGGTTATGTTATATGTTTTAATTCATCTTTAATTATTGTTATTATATTTTACAAAGAAAGCGAGTATAGTAAAAACTTGGTTTTTATAGGTTACTTTTTTATACATGACATAGCGACCATATTCATAAACGTTTCGATTTTATTTTATGCCGATGATTTAAAATTATACAGAACAATCAATGGCCTTCAAGATTGTTTAATAGTTCAACACAATCTCAATAACCTTAATATATGTTTAAAAGCAATAAACTATACCTAAACATTAACAAATGCCAAATAATTAGATTTCACAGGATTAAAAAACCTATCATATTCGAATACTCCATTGACAATAATCGCCTTAAATCTGCATCGGAAATTAATGACCTCGGTGTATTATTTGATAAAAAAACTGTCATTTGCACAACATATCAACAATATCACGAATAAGTTGTTGAAAATGTTAGGATTTGTACTGAGGGTGGAAATAGTTTCAGGAACCTCGTCACATTAAAACTTCTATACACATCACTAATGAGGAGTCAAGTTGAATGCAACTCGACGGTGTGGTCACCTTACTATAATGTACACTCTCAAACAATAGAAAGGGTACAAAACAATTTTTTAAGAGCTGTAAATTATAAATTACATATTCCAAGAGGACAATTAAATTATGATTCACTGTTAAGTTTAATGCGTTTATTTAAGTTAAGTGAAAGAAGAACTGTTTCAGATTAAATATGCCTTTTTAAAATTCTGCGTAGTTATTTTTGAAACCCTGACCTATTATTAGAATTAATAAACATTAATGTACCTGCTAGGAATACCAGAACAGTACAACCGTACTACTGTAACAATACTGCGACCATAGCACAAAGGAGCTCGCCAATATCTAGAGTACAACATTTAGGCAATGAATACGCCGAAGTAAGTATTTGGAATGCTACCTTGCACAGCTTATTTATTTATTGAGATTAACGGACATAGTCCAATAATATATATTACATAAAATGAACAACATAAAATACAAGAGAATAAAAGTTATAGCAATTTAAAAGAAAAGCATGGACAAATGAAAAGTACTAACAAGATGAAGACAAGATCTAGACTATCATATCAGAGATTGTTTAAATCTGGACAGAATTACACCAAAGAAGTCCAGATCCTGTCTTGAATTTATAAGACGATATAACCGTGACATGGGGGCATGGAATCCATAATTGGTTCTATGATGGCTAAGGACAACAGTTCAATATTTCTGAGTCTATGGGAAGGGATATTGAATTTTATTTGGCCCAGTAACGAAGGCACATCAGTGTGGCCCTTTATTACTTTGAATATGGTGATTAAGTCAGTGTTTTCTCTACGTTTTTGGAGGTTATAAATTTTTAAAATAGACTCAATTTCACCGTACGAGTAGACTCCTCTATCCAAGCCCATCATCCATGCGACTTTTCTTAAGAAACGATGTTACACGTATTCGATGTGACTTATTTGGTTTATATAGAACGGAGACCAAATCACAGAGGCATATTCTAAGATAGGACGGACAAGTGAACAGTAAAGAGTTTTGATCGTGTAAGTATTTGTGAAATCAGAAGACATTCTGTTAACAAAGCCTAAGAGTTTTAAGGATTTATTTTCCAAATTATCTATTTGTTCATTAAATGTAAGTTTATAGTCAAGAATAACTCCGAGGTCCTTGATAAACTTGACTACATCCAGTTTTATATTTTCTATTTTGTAGTCAAAGGAAATAGGCGTTTTTGATCTATAGATTGACAATATTTTACATTTGTTTATGTTAAGTTCTAGGCCGTTTAATAACAGGGTTAATACAGAAATATAACATGTACGCGCATAAATATTTCAACACGTGAGAATCAGAGGCCATCGTATTTGTGACTTTATGCCCTAAGAAGAATCCCCGATCTCTCGCGTTCACCAGCTAGCTCAAGAGGCGGGCGTGTAATTCGTTCTCCTGATGAAAATCTGCTTCCTCTAGGGAGGTGCCGTGACTGGAGATCTTATGCAAATTCTACCAGGTGTTAAAGTCAATTTCCTTTTTATTTGATTTATTTCAGATAAGCGAGGCACAATTAAGACAGTTCGAAGACATCTACAGATTGAAGTATTTCTTAATTACAATTATTCCCATCAAAATGCTGAATAAAGGATTTCAAACTGAAATTATACAGAAAACTAATCTTATGAAAATCGAACAGATGGCACTGATGATACATAACAGATTCTATGTTAATATTATTCAAACTGATCCTTAAAAATTATGACAGATGACGTTGATTCTGTGGGGGTTAGTGTGATTGAATCGACCCCTTTTGTGAGGTTGAGCTACCCCCTACTGTGCTGCTTCTTATTGTTGTAAGGGTCACCACTTCGTATTTACACAGTTCGAAGTTCTCTTTCGTTGCTGATGATGGTGATGAAGTTGCGTTGTGTTTTAGAAAATTTATTTGTATATAAAAGGTTACAAAGGTACAAAAGGGTACAAGTACAAAATACACAGTATGAGTCTAGTCAAATAGGGCTTCCGCCTAACGGTAAGCTCGATCGGAGAGTGAGATGGTGTGCATTACCAGTTGGCTTCTTTATACTAATTTTATACAAAAGAACTGCAATGTTTTGTCTATCTGTGGTGCGGAGTCCATATGCTGAGACGGCGGAGTGTTTTGGCTTCAGGTGCCGCGTCCGCTGGTTAACTAATTCTTTAGGACTCGGCGGGTAACATAGGTGACATTTCCCCCCTATTCTCATACCCCTTCCCCTTCCCCCGATATATTTTCGATGCACCGTTCGATCGATCGGACTCAAAATTTGGAAACTTATTCTTTAGGACTCGGTAGGTAACAGGCTATATTTTCTCCCTCCCCTTTTACCTTTTCTCCTCCCCCCAATATTTTTTCGATCCAAATCTATGCCGTTCGAATCACACCTTTGTTTCCCCACAAATTTATTTTCTACTTAACCTTAATAATAATACGAACAGCTAATAAAGTTGCCTCCAAGTGTGGCTTAAAACATAACAAATTTGTGCGAGCGACCTTTCTAAATATAATCTTTATTCTATGGTCGACAATCATCATTTGCTATCCACGTCCGATCTCGGCTGGGAGATATTAAAACCATGAACGGTGCTGCTCAAGATGTTCCTGCCGTCAAGCTGGAGCCAGGGTCTGCAACCATGAGCGGCGATGAAGAAGTAGGCGGTGGAGCGCCCTACGCGGACATTGACATATGGCTTCCCAACATCAAGCAGGAATGCTCGGAGTACTCGAGGAAGTTGAGTGAGTAGTTTATTATTGATTCATTCCCGGTGATATTAAATGCTCCCATCTGATGTGACCATTAAGGATGCATGCAAAGGAATACTCTAAACTAAGGTGATCAGATTTAGAGAATACAAAAGTAGTGCTAATTTCGTGTGACAGATGCCATAGATAATTTGCCTACTAGAGATGGGGCGTTCATGAATGAACTATTATTTTTTAACTAAATACTTTACCGAATTAACTTTTATGAAATCCGGTTTTTTATAGACGGGTACCTACATACATAATGTCTAAATACCTGTACCTTTAAATATTTTGTAAAATATATTTAATTTACCATAAATATTCATATAAAACTTGATGTGATTCCGAGTTGATGTTAACCCTAACGTACTAGTATTTTTCATATTTAGTTTAACATTGAATTTATGGCGCACAAGCAGTGTTATTTGCATTTTAATTTTCAGAAAAATGTTTATTGAACCAAAAACATTTTTACGACGGGATATTTAAAAATTTCGTATGTATTTAATATGCATTTAATAATAAAGTATTTCAAACATATTTAAGGACTTCAATTTACACATTTAAATATGCAGGAATAAATTAAAGATTATTACAAATATTTAATCATTTTTTCCATTACTGGTTTCGATAAAATCAGAAATTCTCGACAGGTGAAGACAAACTGACTAATTTTAAAATAAAAAAAAATGAGTGAGCCTTACAGGAATCGCATATGATGTGTAACATATGACATGTCACAATTAAAAATATCAATTGAGTAGCGACAGAAATTAACCTCAAAATTTCAAAAACCTAAATATGGAAACATTTATTCGAATAATTATTTATTATTACTCACTTGAATTTTTTATCAATGATTTGTACTTTTTTCAGATACTTATTATTTAAAATTAATTTATTAATACCTTTATATTGATATATTTATTTTTATTAATTAGTAAATAACTGCTAGTTATTAGTGTAATACGCATGTCTAATATTAGAAAGGAGATTTTTTTTATTTAACAATTTATAAATTAATACGATGTTATTAGCAATTTTCTTTATACTGTTTAATTCGTTGTTGTGATTAGTATTATTGAGAGGAATGTTTATTAATCTATGAAGCATTGAATGAAAACTTGCTAATTTTTATGAGGGAGGGTGAAAAGAATGAGCCTGCATCACAATGTCAGCCTATGTGGGTTTACGGTAAATGCTAAATTCTAGTTTATTGTTAATTATTTTATGTGAAATATCAAGAAAATTTTGAGTATTATCATCGTTTTATTCCATAGTAAATATAATTAAACATTTTTAATAATCTGTCATTATGATACTCTACAATTCCATCAGTAAGTAAAAACTGATATAGGTATCTGGACACAGAATGATATATGATGACTTGCTTACACAAGTACAGCCCGAGGTGACATTGAGCCTAGCCCAGGAGACAGGCAACTCTCCAGTTCTGTACTGGATTGTTGTTTATTATAGGTTCCAGCAGTGCGGGCTGGAGAAGCGAGCATGGAGGTGATGTGCCGACAGATGAGGGATCTCCACTCGAGAGCGGCGGAGTGCTCTATACCGATATAGACATATCATATCCTGACATCAAGCAGGAGTGCTTGGAGTACTCCAGGAGGGCCGACCAGCGCACTGGTAAGCAGCTGATTCCCTCGGATTATGAAGAAACTTGAAAAAAAATCGTGCATGTATTCATGTACGCGCTATAGAAGTTATTCTTAAAAACTAAAATAAGGATAAAATTATATATTAAAGATGCTGCAGTTGGAAAAATGTGATTGTTTTTGATTTTTCTATTGATTTTCATGAAAATAATTAAAATTCACATTTACAGAAATGTTATCTCGATATTTGAAGTAATTGGGACAAACAAAAAATTTCATTTTCAAAAAAAAGTCCAAGTATCTACCCACATTCATGTTTTATCAATTCTCGGCCTAAAACGGTTCCGTATTCAAGAGTTTCGAAACTATACAACTTTGACAGCCGCATTTAATACAGTGACACCCGGGCTTCCACGAATGCGTGAACTTTTATTAGATTCCAGCAATGCGCACTGTCTGTCAAAATTCTCGCATCTCGCTAGTGCGCTTTTGTACCTCCCATAAAAAAAGAGACCACTCACATTTATTTGTTGTTATTAATAGGTGGCACGACTCCTTGGGCGACACTACATGGCGACCTGACACTGCATTTCTAACTTCAGATCTCAGACAATAAGTCTGTTTTAGCATTATGCAGCGAACGGATATGGTAGTCTCCCACTACGGTGTCTGATGCCAACGAATGAATAATACTCCTGTTATATTGAAGCATATTCCAGATTTTCGATGTATAATCCACATTTAGCTCTGTATTATTTTACGTTTTGCTCACACAAAAATATTTACTTTGCAGATCTCGATAGAATAGAAGATTCTTTCTCGGAAAATCCAACTACGTCTTCGCACGCTCCCGGAAGGCAGCCAGAATTGAAGACCGTTTCCAACGCTAAAATTCCCTCAAGGGAGGGCACGCTTACTCCCGCTGGTAACAAGATGTTTTCATGTCCTCAGTGCCCGTACATATGCCCGTACACAAGCAAGCATAAAGATTCCATGAGAATTCACGTACTCTCACATACGGGGAACAAACTGTTTTCATGTCCACAGTGCGATTATTCGTGCAATCGTAAATCATACCTAACAAGACACAAGCTAAAGCATAATGTTGATATACGTTTTTCACGTTCACAGTGCAAGTATTACTTGCATGAACATGTCCTTAAGCACACTGGGTAAAAACTTATTTCATGTTCACAATGCAATTATTCGTGCAACCGTAAATCATACTTACAATCACATATGCTTAAGCACACTGTAGAAAAACCTTTTTCATGTTCACAGTGCAATTATTCGTGCAACCATAAATCAAGCTTAAGATTACATGTGCTAAAGCACACTGGAGAAAAACTTTTTTCATGTTCAGAGTGCGATTATATGTGCAACAATAAAACATACTTAGAATTACATGTGCTTAAGCACATTGGAGAAAATCTATTTTAATGTTCACAGTGTAATTATTCTTGCAATCGAAAGTTATATTTGAAGGTAAATGTTCTTAAGCACACTGGGAAAAACACTAAAATAAATAAATAAATATTCGTCCAATCTGGTCAAACCTATCAAGACAAGCTTATGCATTATGCGAATAAACTTTTTTCATGTTCGCAGTGAAAATATTCGTGCAATCGGAAGTCATGCTTAAAATTACTTGTGCTTGAGCACACTGGAGAAAATCTATTTTTTTGTTCACAGTGCAATTATCCATGCAATCGTCAATCATATTTAAATATCCATGTACTTTCACACATATAAACTGTTTTCGTGTTCACATTCATACTCTATTATACATTTATCCTTAACATTATAATTGACACGCCCAATGGTATACTTACCTTTATATTATTTCGTTGTACGTATTGTTTCTTTAAATAAATAAATAAATAAAATTATTTATTCAAACATATATATTTTAATAGATAAGATACTTTGTTTTCATACTTTGTTACACATTTATTCCTTATATTATTATATTGTTTACTTTTACATGTCTCTTTATACTCATTGATTTACTTTAAATTTTTTTTTTTATGTAGGTACATAATCAATAGCAGTGGCGTGCAGTGGGTATAAACTTAGGTTATGCTGTGACGGACTATATACCTATATTTAAAAAAATATATATACACATATACCTATAAGGGTATATACATTTTTAATTTTTTTTTAACTATACCTATATAATGAACTCTTTTGAGTACCTTCAATCCACAAAAATAACTGCACTTTAAAAGAAGTATTGTAAATAATATTTCCTAAATAAATAAATATTTTATATAGGTATGCCTAATACGGCGAAAAATTTCAATATATTTCGAAAACGATTTATATATAATTAAATCGGGAACAATACTAATTTCAGATATACGTTTCTTTTCACAAAAATAAATCAAACATTTTATGATATCATTATGATATGACAGATGACAGATGGTATTTGTCGTATTCGTATTTACATTTACCGTAGAAAAGACATAAAATTTACACCGAAAGTTTTGGCTGGAATTTGTAAAAAATAACATTTCTGCATGACGTGCGCCTGGAAGAAGAAGAAGGACGCTATTACACAAAACTCGCAGCATTAAAAATACACAGTTTTTTTCTTGACTTGACTATATCTGTGGAACAAATTGGTTGGCGAAATAAATGAAGAATTGACATGAAGTTAAGCACAGACAAGTCGGAAATAAAACTTCTAGCCGTAAGACGAATTACGGCTAGAATTTTAAAACAAATAAAACAGATACGTCACGTTAAATGGAAACGTCAGAAATAAAACTTCTAGCCGTAGGATGAATTATGGCTAGAATTTTAAATCAACTTTTTCTTAAGATAAGGATTATTTAATTAATATTTGTTTCTCAGAATCTTTACTAATGCACACCTTTTTTGCTTGTATGCGCTGCACGCCACTGATCAATAGATATTATGCATCATGTACTCCTGTCCCCAAACACAAGTTAAACTTTTCTGGGGAAAGTTAAACAAGTATGACAAATGTGACATATAAAATTACCGTTACATGTATCTATTTTATTGTTGATCGGTGCCGGTTTACGGATGCATTTCTTTATCTGGAGTTGGAGATCTTGTTAAATATTTTGAAGAAACTCGCTGTTTCTCCAGAGAGTGCGTCTTATCGGAAGAATATTCTTTTTCCTGCAAGATAATGATTCGAAACATACAACTCGAGTTGTAAATAAATATAAGGATAATAAAGACTACAATTCACGGACTAGCTACCTCAGAGTCCATATTTAAACATGATTAAACATATGTGTGTTATTGGTGGATTTGTCTTTGGAGAGATTATTCATGATGATCATTAAATTCATTTAAACTACCGATGGATAATAAAACACAAAATTATTAAAGTTTTTGCAAAATATAGTTAGCAGGATGTATGATGTATGTAAGGAAAGTGACCTTATTATGAATGTAAAGAAGTCAAAAGTAATGGTATTCGACAAGGAAGAAAGTAAGACAACGTGTGAAATACTAGTAGGCAATGAATGTTTGGAACAAGTAGATGAGTTTGTGTACTTGGGAAGTATGTTCGATAGAAGAGGGAATGTTGAGAAAGATATAGAGAGGAGAGTGACTGCCGGGAATAGGGTGAACGGTGCTTTGAATGCAATAATTTCTAATAGAAATATGTCTACCGAGGCAAAACTGGCGGTACATAATGGAGTTCTGGTACCGACACTAATGTATGGAAGTGAAGCCTGGAGCTGGCAGAAGAGGAACGAAAGTAGATTGAATGCAGTGGAGATGAGGTCCCTTAGACGTATGTGTGGTAAATCCATGTATGATAGAGTAAAGAATGAAGATATTAGGAATGAATGTAAAGCTGATCGTAGCATAATACAGAAAATAAAAATAGGGTCGCTCAGGTGGTTTGGGCATGTTGAGCGAATGAATGAGGAAAGAATGGTAAGAAAGATATATGATGCGAGTGTTGACGGCGCCAGAAAGAGAGGGCGACCACGGAAGACGTGGCATGACCAGATTAACTGGTACTGGAAGATGGTCCTGTTAGAAGTCTGAACAACCGTCGAGCTTGCATGCGAAGATGTATGAATGTAGACGAAGCGAAAGTTGTATGTCAGGACAGAAGAGTATGGCGCTCTATCCTCTCTGCCTACCCCCTCGGAGAAACGGCGTGATGGTAAGTAGTAGTAGTTGAAAAAAATTGTGGTGCAACATTATAATTTATCTATACCTGATGAGCGGGGCTGCTGCTCTCGAAACTATAGTAGTAATTTAAAAACTCATATTGTGTGTGTGAATTACAAAGTAAAATAAAACATATTTTAAATTTTTGCAAAATATTTATTTGTAAAAATAATCTAGATTTAGGTATAAAAATATTATAGTATAATACGAGATGTTTAATTTGTTGTTTAAGATTTTCAGTTATAAGCATAGAGTATTGCTTTAATCAATGGCCCTGTGAATCGTATATTTGACCAATTATTAATTCTTCTATGAAAATTTGGTCGATGGTTTTAAATACAATGATGATGATTTGTATTTTGGAGATTCTCTTGGCCATAGTGGAAAACTTGTAACGCGATTACATTCTGGTCCCGAAAAAATGCTATGTGACTTGTTATATGTACATTACTTGAACACGAAAAAATTTTGCACCTAAAAGGAATATTGAAATATACAACCATCAAACTGTCTAATGTTTAAGACTTGGCCAACAAAAATACAAGGATGCCGCTTAGCTCACTATCCTTACCAATTATAGAAATGGGACAACCCAGCATTTACTAGATCAACATCTGTCAATAATCAATAAAATACATAGATAAAAAATATTGCACTGTAAAAAAAAATTAATCTAGAAAATTCTTATTTTATTTATAATTTTTATTTTTCACATGTATTTATTCTAACGAATGTCTTTCGAAATGTAAAACAAATTATGTTTGCTTCTTGAAATAAACGATTTATAACTTTGTGGTGACATATTTAATAATTTTAAAAAAACATAACTAGGTATACCACTAAGTATTTCTTTTCTTTATTCAATATGAATAAACACCTCCACATGTTACGGGAACGAAGTTTCTTCTCCCTTCCTCATGAGGACATGACAGGACGAGTAACATGTAGAGGTGTCTTGTTTATTCATATTGAATAGAGAAAAAAAACATTTAATCGAGTATACCAAGTTATGTTTTATTTAATTAATAAATTATGTTTGCATCGTTATACAGTAAAAAAATTATAAAATGTTTGTTTTTTGTTTAAAATTTTTGCCGCAACTGTTTGGATTATTACGACATTTAAAATATCAGTGATTTTTTCTAATAAAATTCATTTAATTTATAAAAAAATTGTTTCAATTTTGTTTTCAGTAATTTCCACTGCATACAATGCCTTTTTTGAAAAGTCATGGTTTTCATTTATAAACATTCTATTATATGTATAACAATGAAAGGCGTTACTGGGGCAAATCCCTTATTATTTTCTCTGGTTCGGGTTCTCTACAGGGAACAATTGAACTCGAAATTCTCTGGATCTGAAACAGATACCGCTTACCAGACTTCTGCGGTCGACTCCCGCCGTCGCCAAATCCCGTGGACTGCACCACTTTCGCTGACTGAAAGTTTTTTGTGCAATAAAATTATATTTGACACTTTGGTATCTGCGACAAAATCGACCGTTGGTTCCGAGATGCCAAAACAATCTATGGCTCGCGGCAACTGTCGCACGCAGAGAACTCCGCACTCGTAGACAATTGTATAAAGCACCCGACCAGAGACTACCACGGATTGTTTGCCCGAACGGGCGTGCTTTATAAGATTTATTCATATCCATATTATCTAGGCACTTACGATTGTAAAATATAAAAATAGAAACATAAAAAACTTACATATAATAAAAGTATTGATAAAATATTAATAACATCCAACACGATTACAAAACATATTAAATAGAGGGATACAAAAGCAAACGCAGCAATGATGATATTTCTGAGATAGGTATACATATACAAAAAAAATCTGTCTCCACTCAAGGAAATTTTTCTGGAATCTATGAAACCTACAACTAGTTGGAAAAAAAAATTTAAAAATAATTGCCACCTCAGTTTTCGTTTTATATAAATATTTAACTTTTAAGTGTGGACGTTGCTGTGTTTCCTACTAGATAGTTGACATTGCTGTCTTTGGTGTGATGTGTCAGCCCGAAATCGACATCCACTCTTATTTTAGTATGAAGCGGTCACAAGACACATCCCTGTGTGAAAATAGTTTTTAAAATATTTTGGATATTGCTGCTTTCGCTTTTATACCCCTTAAATATAACAATATACAACCAAAATATTCAGACATACAGCCTAAACTACAATAAGAAGTATTAAAAGTAAAATCAAGCCTATGCGACAGTACACAACAGACACCATAACCACGTGACTAGCATGAGTTAAGAAAAACAAGAAACAACACTGAAGCGGGAACATGATGGTGAGCCGTGCGTATTTTCCTATTGACAGGTGCTTCATACATTCAGGTGGCTTCATTTTCTAACCCAACTTTTGACTTGCGTGCCATCGCAATTCTGCGCAGTTTTTTCATTGTTTATTATAACTTTGAATGTACGTATAAATTCAGTGGCTATTGCATAAATTCACAATCCCACATCTTAAAGCTGAAGAAAAATAATTAGTATAAAGCAAAATATTATTAACAACCAAAGCGAGTATAAGTATATATATATTAATTAATATTATGTTGAAAAGCACGCCATTTCGTTGAAACTGTGTTTATTATAATGTGGACAGACAGATTCAGTCTTAACAGTTGCTAACTGTTTGATAATTCAATGAGCGGAAGAGTTTTTGGATTACGTTGGCGCAAAATATTAGATTATCTCATAAGCCTTGTGTTTCTTCCACTGCCTTTCATAGAGGATCTACTTCTTGACTCCAGGAACAAGACGACTCCTAAAGATCCGCACTGCCCCCAAATCAACAATGATCAGCATATTGAGACACTTCAAGTGAGGTTTACCTCGGACAATTTGAAAGGCATAAATTCGCCTTTTTTACAATTTTATTTTTTCAAATAACTGCTGACTATTGAATCTTCACGCACCCTTAAGTTTGCTTCGATGACAGCACTAATATACTCCTTGTATCCTACAATCCTCTAGTAAATCTTCAATGTCAAGTTTTTCTTAGTTTTATCGTATTACGCCAATGGGCGTAATGCAATGGCATAAAAAATGTTTCTAACAGCTTAAATTACACTATGTCCGAATTGGAACTCATCGAGCAGAATGGAGCATAACTGAAGCTCTTTGAATAATTTAAAAATAAAACAAAGGCTTATAAGACTACCATTCTCTGAGACCTTTGGTGTGCGGACATAATTTTCAAACACAAGAGTCCAAGCATGTAACAAAATTAGATTTGATATCTCTCTGCCTTGCAAAATTACATCTCCCAGTTATTTCAAAAGATAAAATTCTTAAAACTGAAAAAGTGGCTTTCTTCGATTACAAATGCTTAACGATATCATATCTCATCAGTCTTTTGAGGAAATTATCATCTTGCCTCAACAACTCCCTTATCTCTGACCTGTCCACCTTTTCCTTGACTTGGAACTGCATATCATCCTGGTCGCACCCGTCGGCTAGACAGTCGAACATGTCCCTCGACTGTTTGGTGATGGAAGGACCGTCCTTCTCCGCCGCGAAGATGTAAACCCTCATTTCGATCCTTTTCAAATGTTTAAAATCGTCAAACAGAGGGGAAAAATCTCTCGAATCATCACACAACATCTTAAATATTTTAATCTCTTCTAATGACGAAGACGTGACATCGCAATCGTCATTACAAGTATTTTTACTGCACTCGATCTTTGCAGTATTTAATTCTGCAACTTGCTGGAATACGGGAGAATTTTTCAACGTTTCCTCCGGCGTCAACTGAATGCCGTGCACCTGTTTGCATTTCTTTAAGTCTTCTCCGTACATCATATTATCAAACTGCGGCATTTGACTGCTGATATCGCAAATGAAAGACAGATTGGTTCTGTCGTCGAAAGACTGGTGGTTGCTGACGAGGTTCTCCAGCAGAGAGGGCTTTCTTTTTTGAAACTTCGGAGGTGAGCCGCAAGGGGAGGTTTGTCGTTCGCCGTCTTCCGAGCCTATCAAGCTCTGTACCGACTCTTTAGAGAGGTCGTAAATCCCCGAAATGAGGAATGCGGCCTGCAGGAGGTGGGCCGATGGACACTCCTCGAAGAACTGTTTGTCAGCGAGTAATTTGGCAGCGAAGAGAGCCCCCACACCGTGGCCTATTAAATAGACCCCCCTGGAAGAAGAACAGATGTAAAAACTTATTATTTAAATTAGAAAACTCTTAATAATAATGTTTGCAAAACTCTGATAGTTTCCTGATAGTACTCCTACACATGACTGTAACAATGTCATCCTTTGGCAGGGCAGACTTAGGACTTATACCATATATATATACCACATTCCAAATTTGATAGATGTATAGACAGACGATCTGAATGGAATGGATAGAGGCAGAATGTTACATTGTGTAAAGTGATAAAAAAAAAAAAAAGACTTCCATACAAAACTTTCACATATTAAAATAGCTTCGTCTATGTGTGAATCTATAATTTATCCTAATTAATTACGATTCCTCTGAAAAAAAAATCCTGTAATTGTAAAATATTACAAATTTCATAGCTCTCACTTAGAATGCTGCTCCCTGGCTCTCCTGAAGACCTCGGCAAAAGTCCTCCGGGCGGCCTCCATCATGGTGGCGTGACTGGCGCTCGCGGAGGTGAAGGTCAGCTGCAGACTCCTCACGCCCGCGCTGCTAATGCAAGCCGCTCCGTCACCCAGATACAAGCTCATCGGGGCATCTGAATCAATTGTGTACTATGAAAATATTTTCACACAATACATTTGTAGTAAACACACGACGTAAGTCACGTCCAAAGAACACTTGGTACGGACAGGTAAACCAGATACTGGAAAATGGCGCTGTTGAAGCCTCATCCACTGAGGTGTTTCTGAGATGAATACAAAGAAATCTATCACTACTCAAGGAAGTTCCTCGTATCTCAAAGACACATCCTTGGACATTGATTGGATGAGGTGGGTATTCCTGTATTTTTTTTAATAATAACATTTCTCTTATCTGCATAGGCAGCCACGGGGATGAAATAACATAACGCCAAGTTAGTCAGTTATCTCGAAATCACCTTCGATATTTTTTGACTGCTTCATATATCTATGTATTTTTGATTTTTAAAATCAATTGTGATACAACATTACTAATATCGACATTTTATGTGATAATGACCACAATAATATAAAATATTTGATAATAATAATTTAATCATTTGTATAGCACGCTTTACACAAAACAACTTATTTACTATAACATACTTATTCATTAGAAGACATGCAAAAAATGGAATTAACATTTAAAACTATAATAGTTGGGAGTGCTAGAAAGAATCAGGTATTTTCGCGGAGTGCATTCTAGGAGTGGGAAACATACGTAGTGATGGAACGGTCTGATTCTATAGGTTTTTATATGATTGTCTAAACCAGTGTTTCCCAAACTACGGGTCGTGAGCGAATATTAGGTGGGTCGCAGTCACAACACCGCACAACACGTCTGTCCGGGTCATGTCATGTTAATTATAGAAAACGAAGTGCATCCAGATATCAATGTAGTGTCTGCAATTTGTGAAGAGTTTATTGATTTATCAGAAGATACATCGCTGAAAAATGCCTTTAATCGCAAGCAATTAGCAAAATTCTGGCTTTCAATTGCTGACACTTATCCTTTATGAAAGTCCTCCTCCCCTTCACTACCTCATGTGAAGTGGGATTTTCTGCCGTGATTTCTATTAAGACTAAATACAGAAAGAAATTGGTCGTATCGAATTCACTGCGATTAAAAGTGACTAAAATTGAAATCAACGCTAATGCTGTTATGAAAAAAAAGGGCAACAAATTCATCCTCCCCATTAAAATAGCACATATTATTAACATTTTTCGTAATTAAAAATTTTGATTATATTTGCAGGTTTTTCTTTTTTCTTAATTGAACAGTTACAATATGAATTAGGAAAATGTGAAGCAGGAGGTGGGTCCGGAATTTTTTTTTTTTTTTTTTGGTGGGTCCCGGTCCTGTAAACTTTGGGAACCACTGGTCTAAACAAATGCGTCTTTCATTGTTCTTTGAACTATGGTAAGCTGTCTATTTGTCTCAGTTTATTTGGTAGTTTATTCCACAAATTTGGTCCAGCCACCGCGAAAGCACGGTCACCGAAATTGGTTTTGTGGACATGATTTACCTCAATTAACCTATTTGTATTAGATGTTGATGCTGAGTGAAGAGTTATTGTCTGTTATTTGCGGAAAATGGAATGCAGAAGTCGGTAATGTATTGAGGGGCCGTGTTGTGAATAGCCTTGAATATTGTGAGGCATAACTTACAGCATACTTAAGCCAGTAAAGGTTTTAAAGATGGTGTGAGATATGCGCAGACTTTCATACGCGTTAATGAGTCTTGCAGCGGCATTAAATACAGATTGTAGTTTGTTTATTTCCTGTTTCGGGAGAAGTGCGTAGATACCATTGCAGTAGTCTGAGCGAGAGATGACGTTTGCGTTTATTAATAATTTTGTTGCTTCTGTACATATGTATGTCCAACGGCTAAAAATAAAAATGTATTTCACCTTGGGGTAATTCAGAACCATAGACCTCAACTTCACAGCCATTGGGGAAGTTCAAGCGTGACCCCAAGTTACACGATATTGGGCGTAGTAACTTCTTGGGAGATTCTGAAAATAAAATGCACAAGGTATTAAAATGACTGCTGGAAATACAATCAAACACGCAAAGTATTATTAACATATATTTATGTTAATAATTCGGTCGAATACCATCAAACATAATAATTCCGTTATCTGCCTATCTATCCGTCTGTCTGTCTAAAGTCTGTAAATTGCTGGAATTAAAACTTCAGATAATTAGAGGGTGATAAGCAATCAGTGCGCAGCATATGTCACGCGGTTGAGGCAAGTCGTTATTAATATTTCCCGTGATTTTTTACGGGTGTACGTCTAGTATATACATAAAAAATAGTATATACTGGCAAAAATTTACAGGTAGATTCCTGCCTTGATAATTCGCCAAAAATGTTCAAGCAACCATGAATATCAAAGTTTGCATTTTTTTCCAAATTTCTAACTTATTTTTTGCTTGCTAAGTTGACCTATCATTACAGTAACTTATATCGATTATGAAAAATTTATTTGCTATTTAATACAATGATAAAAACCTTGCAAAAATTTAAAACAGCATTTTACAAGTTTTTTTTATTTTTAGGTTATCCACTTGAAGTACATACTTCGAGTGTGAAAGGCAGTGAGCACAAAATCCAAAAATATTCGTTAAGACTAAAAAGTAAAAAATTATATTACATAAAAAAACTTTTTTTTTACAAAAACCACGCTTGTGTATTTAAATGTACTTACTAAAAAGTAAATTAATTTTCGACCTAAATTTTTTTCCTCACTCGGAAAACAAAAGCGTGGGCGCTTTCCCTCCATCAACAACAAAATTCTGTAATCTATATCAATATCGTAAGTGCCCACCCTTAATTTGTAGAGTGAGGAAAAAAAATTTCGCACTAAATTAAAATTTTCACTTTTTGGTACATTTGAATGCGTGGATTTTTTAAAAAAAAATTCTTGATATATAATTTACTACTTTTGCTGATGGCATCACAAGGAAATAGGAAATTTATTATATGTTTAAATAAATTCAGTATATGTTTGTGCCTTACTAGCTCCGTTATCATCAGATTCATTTTGAAATGCTTCAGCCTTCCGGACGTGGTCCAAGCTGGCACTCATTGTGTGGTCACCGTGACAAGTTCCTGAAAATACAACAATAATATTCAATAAACACGCTTCTTTAATTTATAAAAATCTATACATACATCGACGGTCCCTACATAATCTAGGACAAAGAAAATATTTTACAAGAGCGCTGTTCGAAGTTTGGCTTTATATACAAAATGAATTTACTTCTTCTCTGTGCAATTTTATACTCGGAGGTTACACCCCTTGAAGAATGGACAGTCGTTGGATGTATGTAGTTGTGGTGAGCTAGGCCTGCCCGGACTCTAGTTCCTCGAGCGTGCCAAATGGACCAATTGCGCTCGAGGGAAACCATCAATGAGCAAGCCTGATACAATATAAATTCTGTGTCTGCAATAAATAGATGAGTTAATCGTGAGTACTCTTTCAAATTTTTTTTTTTTTTTTTTTAAAATAGAAATGTGAACACGGAATACGTGTCACATCAATATTCTTACTATTTTCAAACTAAGCTAAACGCTTGTGCTATGAAAATAGGACTAATTTTCTGGTCTGGAGTGAGGTTCGAACCCGCGACCTTTGGATCACGAGGCGAGAGTCCTAACCACAAGACCAACAAGCTACTCTTGTTGGTCTTGTGTACCTGCATCGCATCCCGCTCAGCCTGCAATACACCTTCACTCTGCACCATTCACGCATACGCCTTCAGCGCCCACTGCTACATGCTCAGATGTAATTGTGCTTCGACAGATGGGCATAATCACCTGATCACTTCGCATTACCTTATATACATCCACACCTAGCAGTCCAACACAACACCTACTTTGCTATATTACTCTGTACCTACACTTCTACCACACCGGCGACACGTAGGTATACATTTATATAATATCTGCCAAAGTGGTGCCCCCGACAATCCTAGCACATATTTCGCGATCCACTCATAACCTCAAAACATCTGCCAAATAGTCATCCAGTGTCACCCGAGAGAGATCAAGAGGCCGACAGGCCATCTTAAAACACACTACGGATGTCACACTGTTGTCATCAGGAACTCAATTGAAGTAGCCCGCGTTGCGTAATGCCCTTTATAGCTGAATTCCTCAGTCAGATTTCCTGTAGAGATAAAGAAAAGCCTGTAGCATTTTTAGACTCTTCTGACATGTATTTTACTATGTTATGAAATGTCGTAGAATTCTCTAGTGAGGTAACGCGATCCAGGGTCACGGATAAGTAACCTTGGATTGGGTGCGTAACAGTTTGCAGTTACATTTGACTGACCGCCGTTGAGTGACATCATTGTTATCAGCACTCAGTAGGTACAAAATCTCGCAACAGTATTATCACGGGATCGTGGCTGTGGGAGAAAAATGAAACAATAAACACATATTTACTACGCAAAGTCACTGGAAATGAATTTAATAGGAGCACTGTTCTTCAATTCACACTAAATGTTTCTAGAATGTTTCACACAGGTTCGCACTATTCACGTCACTAGAATCTTCGCTGTACCTTTTTGTCTAACGCTAGGTAGATCTGCTCCATTTCGCACGTAAGTACTCATTCGCGCCGAATATCTGTCGCTTGGTCACACTGCTAGCCGCCGCACGGTCGCAACAACGAGTCCCTCGCCGCGCGTGCTCGCTTTTTATGCAAAAATGTCTGTTATGCGATGCAACGAGAATGTTCGAGAAGTTTCTCCATATTTCCAGTAGTTTCTCCACATTTCTAGCGATTATGAGAATAGCTCAGTTGATTCTAGATTCACGAGGGCTGTTCGAGAGACCGCGACAACGCGCAGCCACAATTGTTCGAGAATCACGAGTAACAGTATGGAAATGAAGCCTGGAATTGGCAAAAAATGAATGAAAGTAGACTAAATGCGCACGTGTGGAAAATCTTTAATCGATAGAGTAAAGAATGGTCAAATTACAAGTGAATGTAGTGCTGATCGTGGTAGATAGAATTAGTATTTTATCCTAATTTTGTTGTAAAGCTGCTCATCTCGGCACAGGTTCATCCTAGTGAGATGAGTGGCTCATTTCCTTACATATACAGTGTGTCTCATAGCTAGTAGCAAAAACTTTACAGATGGATTCCTGCTTTGAGAATGAGTCGAAAATGTTCAAGCAATCATGACCTAATATCAATAGTTAAGGGGATATGCAATATCAAAGTTTGCATTTTTTTTTTCAATATTTCAGTTTTATTTTTTGAAAAAAGTTGTTGACTTGAATTCCGTATTCAAAAGTTTAGTAACTATACACATTTGACAGCCGCATTAAATGTCGAATGAAGGAATGTGTTTTTTGTTTTGAATATCTGACAATTACATCGTTTTTGCAAAAACATCGACAATAACATACAAACCTAAAACCATTGACGTATTATAATACAGACACGTTATTCCCATACTAGCCGGCTTTCATATGTAGCAAATATTGCATTGAAAGAGACAACAAATCACGCTCTGCGTGTAGACAGAAAAATCAGGTAATTTGAAGTCACGGTGACTAAAATAACATATCATTCTTACAATAGTGTGCGATACTCTGTTCCTTTTTCCCCGGGACTTTTTTTTTCGGCGTAGCGTCGCGCCCGATAACAAAGAAGATCCGTTCGATAACGAATGCAAGCAAGACAATTACCTTACTTTTGAGTTGCCATGATTTCACGCTTGTAACGTAGGTATCTACAATTTATTATATCATTGCCTAAAATCGTAATTCAATAAACAGTTCTAATTTTCAATTCAATGACCAATCATTCGACAGTTTTTGATTTGAGCATCTTTATGATTGGTACTCGATTCAAGATGGCCGACAAAACATTATCTAATAATAATAATAATAATAATTGGATAATTTGTATAGCGCCGTTTTCGCGAAATACTCACCTCAAGGGCGCTTTACATAGAGAAATTATTATCTTACAAGACAACTTACTGCTAGAAAAGAAAAAACTTATTTACTATTACTTATTCACTAGGTGGCATACAAGAAGTGGAATTAAAATTGAGTACTATAATAGTTTGTGAGTCCCTGAAAGAATTATGTGTTTTCGCGGAGTGCACAATACGAGTGGAAAACATTAGTTAGCGTTGTTGTGGTTAGATTTTATAGGTTTTTTATAGGATTGTCTAAATAAATGCGTTTTAAGTTGTTTTTTGAACAGTGGTAAGCTGTCAGTTTGTCTCAGTTTGTTAGGTAGTTTGTTCCATAACTTTGGTCCAGCCACCGCGAAAGCACGATCACCGAAATTAGTTTTGTGGACGCGATATACTTCAGCTAACCTATTTGTATTAGATGTTGATGCTGAACGAAGTGTTAGTTGTCTATTATTTGCGGAGAATGGAATGCAGAAGTCGGTTATGTATTGAGGAGCCATGTTGTGAATAGCCTTAAATATTGTAAGGCAAAGCTTATATTCAATCCTCTCTGGACATCTAAGCCAGTGAAGGTTTTGAAGATGGGTTGAGATGTGCGCAAACTTTGAAACGCCGGTAATGAGTCTTGCGGCGGCATTAAATACAGATTGTAATTTGTTTATTTCCTGTTTCGGGAGATGAGCGTAGATACCATTACAGTAGTCTAAGCGAGAGATAACGTATGCATTTATTAGTGATTTTGTTGCTTCTGTTGGGATGCTTTTGCGAATAGATTTAATGCGGCGTAAATGATAGAATGCAGAGCTGGTTGTGCTATTAATTTGTTTACTAAGAGACATGCTTGAATCCAAGTAGACTCCAAGTAGTTTGACATTAGTTTTAGGAATTATGTCAGTATTTGAAATAGAGAGTGGGAGTTTTTCCAACAGGTGTTGGCGTCTTCGGGTAGCTGTCCAAAGGAACTCAGTTTTGGTCGGGTTAAGTTTCAGTTTATTCGAGGACATCCAAAGGCTTACGTCATTTATGCACTGAATGATAGATTGTTTTAGTATGTTTGTATCGTTTGGAGAACAATGGAAGTATAGTTGCCAGTCATCAGCATAACAGTGAGCTAGAAGTCCGTGTGTGGTAATGATATCAAATAAATCTTTTGTGTACATGATGATAAGTAAAGGACCTAATACCGATCCTTGTGGAACACCTGACTTCATACAAACCGGTGCTGATTCAATGTTATCAATAACTACCGTTTGGAAACGGTTCGAGAGATAGGATTGGAACCATTTAAGCGCTGTACCGCGTAGACCGTAAGATTTCCATTCTTCTCAGCAAGAAGTCATGGTCAATTGTGTCAAAAGCGGCACTCATGTCAAGAAGAGAGACGAGTACTAATTTGCCCGTATCTATTGCGAGTATGATGTCAGATAAAATTTTAAGGAGTCCGGTTTCTGTAGAGTGGTGTTTTCTGTAGGCTGATTGAAATTTACTAAATAAATTGTGTGCGTCCATATATGCATTCAGCCGCGAAGACACAATTCTTTCAAGCAGTTTAGCGATAAGTGGTAAATTGGATATAGGTCTGTAATTATTGAGGTCTTCTGCATCTAGCGTAGGTTTTTTTTAAATTGGAGTCACTATTGCACTTTTCAGAAAGTCGGGAACTTCTCCAGTGCCTAACGACATGTTGTAAAGTTTACAAAGAAAAGGTGCTAGTTCTTGTATGCAGGATTTGAAAAGCCAAGTTGGTATGGGGTCCAGGGCACAATGTTTGGTTGGAGAGATTCTCGTAATACGTATAATTTCTGCAATATTAGTGTCTGACAGAGTGTCAAATATAGTGTCACCTGGTAAGAATGATGGTTCTGTACTAGATAATGTTGAAAGCCTAATTTTGTTTATCTTATCTTCGAAGAAGTCTGACATTTTGCTTGGGGTGATATTTATAGAAGGAGTTTTGTATGCTTGCGGTTTTCCTAAAACGGTGCTCAGTGAATTCCACATTTGTTGAGGGTTTCCACTCTCAGCAGCAATTTTTGTGGTCCAGTAAGTTCTCTTTTTGAATTTTACTTCCTCTCGATATTCTATTTGTGCAGCAATCCATTGTATTCTTTGAGCTTTGGGATGAGGTTGCTTGTATGCTCGTTCTAGTTGACGCATTTTCCTTTTCTTTGTTCTGCATGCTTCGTCGAACCATTGATCGGAAGTTCGCAAACGGCGTTTTTTGGTGACCTCCGGGGCATGCTTATTTAAAAGTTGCGATAAAACTAGATTATATAAGTTAATAAGTTCCTGAGGGGATGAATTCTGTGATGGTTTGAAGAGATTTGTCGTTTTGAGCTCGGATATAAATTTTTCGATGTCGAATTTTCTCCAGTTTCTAGATTTGACTGTGTGATATTGTGGTGGTTGTCGGTTTGTATTTATTTTAGTTCTAATTAATCGATGATCGGAAAGACCGATATCGATAACTTCCGGAGGTTGTTCTTCGTTTTCCGTTCTGGATATAAAGACGTCAAGAAGCCCTCCAGCATCATGAGTTGGTTGCGACACTCTTTGCGTTAAGCCAAAGGAGTTAAGTAAATCTTTAAACCGGGTGCTTGATGTATTGAGTGCCTTTTCCAGATGTATATTTAGATCCCCTGTGATGAATAAATTAGTATATGAGGCTGTTGTTTCTAAAAGAGTTGATAACTCACAGAAAAATGTGTCAGTCAGCTGCTTTGAGCCGGGCCAGTATATGGTGACAAAGAAACAGGTGGAGCTACCAGATGATATTTGGCAGCCAAGACATTCAAAGGTGGCATACTTCCCCAGTGTTGATTTGGTTAGCTTCAAGCCTTGAGTTGCTACGACTGCAATACCTCCGTAATTATTTAGTAGGTTATGCGAGTCTTCTGTTTTTCTGGGCCTGGCTTCTTCGACTACTGACAATCCCTTAGAGCGAAGCTGTTTCAGAGAGATCGTATCGTAGTCTTCATGCCAAGTTTCGGTAATCGCCAGTACATTTATTTTATAATTAGAAATGATATGAGATATGTCATCAGTCTTATTGTTAATCGAACGAGCATTCCAGTGACCGACTATAAGTTTTTGTGGTTGTGTTTTGTAGTGCCTTTCTGGTTTTATTGGTTGAAGATTTTCTGGTTTATTGTTGGTTAAAGGTGAAATTGTACTTGAATTATGAATTAATTAATTTAAATGATTAATTGTCTTTAAACTCAATTTGTTTAATTAACATTGTGCATCCCGCGACTTCATGCGACGCGAGGCCAGCGCCACATTGCGCAGACCTTCCGTCGCAGATCTTCCATTTTACTGTATCTACATTTTTTCCATTATATAATATGCACTTATCAAACGCACTGCGCGGACATTCGACGAAATGACGCGACCGCGACATCCGACATCCGCGCAGTGTGGCGCTGGGCTTTATTTCACTGAATTTATCGGCAGTTATTTCACTCATTTGAAATGATGTTGAATGATTTTAATGAGCTAAATAGACCCAGAACGCAAGGCAATCCAATAAATAATTCAAAATAAAGAGTATAATTGATATAAATACTTGTGAATTTTAATTAAATTACGGTATATTTTGGAAGTTAAATATTGACGAAAATGAAACAAAATATTACAGTAGTACCTACCGAAAGGGCTTCTGGAATTGTGAATTATCAGGTGCACCTGCTAATGCAATTGTGTATTCTCAGAAATGAATTTTTCGGACAATTATAAATGTTTGCATAGTTAAGAATGAAAATAAATCAAAAATTAGTATCACCAATGCGGCTCTGCGAGTATTATACGAGTATATTTGAAAGCCAAGCATTCTTTGTTTATATTAGGGATTAAGTTTTATTGTCTCGCCTTTTCAAATAATACAGTTTTTGTCAAACTACTTTTATGGCTCTGCAAGAATTATCTATTGTAAGGTGCCCATTTTGTGAATTTTGAGATTTATTTGGGTTAATTGTTCTATTAGCTTATTCAAATACTGCAGGGTTTTTTCAGCCGCTAGAACTTTTGTGACACCGCCAAAACCACTTAATATTGAACAAAATTTCGTCTTCCGAAAAACATATTATGAAGATTTATTTGTATGAATAAATTGAGTTCAGCTAAAAATATTAGCACTACTTAGACGAGAAACGAAAATAAGCGGAAAACATATTAAGCCTAAAAATATATCAGATTTGTATGGGACTTTTTCGGGACCGCAGAATTTTAACTTATTTAGCGGGAGAACTTATTAAAAGTGAATTTATTAAGCGAGTTTCACTGTACTAACTAAAACAAAGGCAGCAGCAATTGGAAGTCTTTCGGTCAAATAAAACTAAACGATCTGTTGACACTGATGATATAAGGAAGAGGTTTATAAGAGATATGACAATAGCTTTAGTGAGCATTAGTAAATAATTTTCATCATGAGTAGTTTAGTTGTATTTCTATGGCAAAGAGAGCAATGTGAGGGGTGAAGAAACTTAATCATAAAAAAGAAAACAATTTTTTCCTTCTAAAGATGACAAAAAAGTTATATTCGCTACGTTACACTGCTTTATTACCTCTTTAACTGTTTTAACAAATTTTTCAGTCTTTTTGTGATTTTACAAAATCATTAGGGTTTAAAAAGTCATTTATTGAAGTTGTCTAATTTTAGCGCATTCAGGGTAAAATTGTGATTATAATCGAAGTTGTGCATGCACAGCCAGCGCATGTAGCGGGGCATGTAGCAAAATCATGCAGCGAAAATGAAGGCCATGGAATGCACTTGATTTTTATTTACTCTCCCAGTAATATCTAAATATATGTAGTAATTTTCATTCAGTGATACACCGTCTTGTCAATGTACCTCTGTCTCACTCTAATTTTCAAATTGAATTAAATACAATAAAACAAATCGCATTTAATAATGGATACAATACGGAATAAATTTATAGAATTTTAAAAAATAAATTAAAGAAAAATATAACTTACCAATTTTTATACAATTCACAGATATATAAGATTATTGGCGAAGAATTTTATATATTAATACATTTTCGAATCAAATTTCAAAATACCTACCAAAAAATATTAGACATGCATTTTATACAAATAATAAAATAGGAAAACTCCTCATAAATTCAAAAGATAAAGATAATATATTTAACAATTCAGGTGTTTATAAACTGTCATGTAAGGATTGTACAGCGTTTTTTATTGAAAAAACCGGTCGAAATTTCAATGTAAGAGTTAAAGAGCATTTGAGATGTCTGAACAATCATGGTTTTTCTGAATTTGCAAATCATTTATTAGAAAATGATAACAGTTTTGACAAAAATTTAGGACTTTCTATACACATAAATAATTTTGGTCTTAAATTGAATAATTTAGCCTAATTCTAAAAAAAATTCCAATAATTGCGAGAAATCAAGAACTTCAGCAATAATATTTAAAAATAATTTAAAAAAACAAGACATTATTCATTTTGATATTTTGACATATATATAACACCCTGAAGATGTAAAGGTTTTTCCGAAACATGTAGGTGTAATTAATCAAATAATGAAAGTAGATACATACAAATACAAACAATATTTTTTACTACAAAAATAATACTATCGAAATTATTTATTATCTGTTTTCTCCAATTTCATTTTTTTTTAAATAATTTAATTTCTAATAATCAAAATATAATATATCATTTTAAAGGATGAATAAAATATAAAAATATATTTTAGAGGCACTGGATATCAATCCCAGTACCTCTCACACGCTAATCGAGTGCCCCAACATCTAAGCTACGCCGCCCCGGTTTATCCAAAGCGCCAAAAATACGTATTAGAATAGTTGCCAAAATTTATCCTATGAATTGTTTAATGAATTATTTATATTAAAATAAAAACAAAATAATAAATATGCATTTCTCTTTTCTTATTCACCCTTCTTGAAAAAGGAAAATAAATGTAGCAATTAAAAAAAAAACATTTTTGAAGAACTGTTCCCTATTACATAAAGAAAAGAGTTCTACGCTTCACTAAATTTAGTCATCTGGCAATCGTTACTCAAAGTTTTTTGTAAACATAACTTCTAGTGCATGTGCATGAGTACACTCACAATTTTTTTTGGTTGTCATATTACTAAAGCTTTGTCGACTTTAGTAATACATAATTAAATTATTTGTTAATCTTATGTTTTAGTTGATTTCAAGTTTTTTGTTTTCTGTTATAAAGGGTATTACGTTTAGCCATCGCCAATTCCTTTTTAGTTTCAGCAGGTACATGGATGTTAATTAACTGCAATAAGTTAGGGCTGCGAATGATATTATACAAAATTTAAAAAAGACATTAGATCAGAAATAGTTTGTATATTCTTTGTTCATATTATTTTCATTCTGTTCGTAGTGCATATATTTTAGTTTCACGTTTTGATTGCTTCTAGATTTTTTAATTATGTTAAAATGTATTGTTTTATAATTATGTGTTTTTAATTAAGTTACCAGGAATCAAAATAAAAGTGGTTATTTTAGTTGAACTTTATTTGGGTTTTTTCGAAATTTATAATTTTGTAAAAACAATGTGCTAATTTGTAAATTAATATCCCTGATGATAATTTTTTTACCTTGCAGAGTTTTAATGTCCCAAGCAATAGGTCCGTTTTGCGATCTCCGTCAAGATGTAACGTCATTCAACTACACTGAAGGCGCCGGGGTGGCCATTGAGATGGAAGAATATGAAAGAGAGAGAGATCAGTGCCCGATGCACTTTGATGACGGATCTAATCCATGGGTCCTGACAGAGAGTTACGTTAAAGTATTTACATATAGCTATTGGGGGACTTCTGGTGCCACACTACTGCGACCATTCCATGTTGTCTTTTCGATGCTTTGTTTGTGTTTCAGATTTATTGTGTAGTTATTTTTAATTGTTTGCATTTAAGTGTTCTATTTTTTACTGACTGTACATTGTGCCTGATCTTTTTTTAACTATGTATATGACTCGTTAACAATTTTATTCATTTGATATAAGGATCTGAAACTTTTTACACATCTGTTTTTTTTAAGTATATGTAATAATGAAAATAATGATCTGAAACTTTTTACACATCTGTTACTTTTAAGTACATGAAATAACAATCTGAAACTTTTTACAAATGACCGCGTTAGCACATTGCTTTGTAGTTGAAAATGCTAGCATCGATATAGGTTCAACATTTTAAAATTAATTAAATGCGTTAACAGTTGTACTTTACTCACAATGTGCACAGCTTAGATTCGTGAGAAATACTAAACTAATACTGTACAAGAATGATAAACATGGAAACAATACTACACAAAGTCTCATGTTAAATTCTAGGTATGGGCCCGTTTACCTGTGTAATGGTCTCACAGAATAAAGAATTATTTGGACAGCGTGTGGCCGAATACCTGCCGCACCGCCTTTGAACTTCTGTATAATGGCCAATTTTTGTAGTTTTTACAAGCAAGTATGCTTACGAATGTTCTTTAGTTTTCACGGCCACTCATAATCTTCTGGTACGTGTCTTCAATGTGATGACATCAGCCCTGATGATGGACACTGCAATGGGATCCAAAATATCGGCCAGAAAGGTCGTAAAATACACCATAATACCCCAGAAGACACATACCAGAAAAAATAAGTATGCTTACATTGAAGTAAAAATATTGAACTTGCGAGAAATTTAATTAAAAAATACATTTTTTGGAAATTCCACGCTGGTATAACCCCTTGAATGTAATGTTTCGTTTAGGTCGTTTTCTCTTTATTCATTCATTAATATTTTATTAAAATTGTTAAATGAAATGAGGTCAATGCCAATATGTTTTTAATGATGTTTAGTATTTTATAAAAATATTTCCCCCCTATTCTCAGGACAACAACATTGTTATGAAATCATGAAGACAAAATATACACAAAATGTAATGTCCCGACATCTGTCAAATGTCATCACATCAAAATTAGCAAAGTTTTTACAATGTATAATAGCGGACAAGCCATGATTTTTTAGATAACATAGCAATGACGTTACCCCGAGAATACGGGATTATAATTTATATAAATTTTAAGTTTCATTTCGTCCTATCCTGAAGATGCATATGCATTTGCATGATAATAAACATCCGTCCTTTTTTGTGAAAACTTATTTTTAAGATTTTCGTCATAATATAGATTTAAATTTAAATTATGGATATTTAACATCGTCCATTTTATTTGTGAAAGTAATTAATATCTAAGATTTTTTAAGGATTTGTGTATACATATATAGGTATTTAGAACAAATACTTTTAATTTTTAAATAGCAACATTTTTCAATTTACACTATTTGTTTCTTGTATCTACATACGAGTTCATTAAGCATGAAGAAATTAGATTTTATTTCACATTTTTATGGTATATATACATAGATCCTGGGCATATTACTGTAGTATTCGGAAAGATAATTTTTTTTTTAAATGAATAATATGTACATTCCACTAAGCAAATCATAATTATCGTATTTTCTTAATTATCTTTTTCAAAAATCACAAACGACGAATTGACATTTTGATTCACATTCTGTGAATTTGAAAACCTTTGGTTTTTAAATAAACACAGTAAAATGTTAACAATCAACAAAAACAAATTCTCGGATTAACATATTTTTTATACTTTAATCTTATTACTTTATATACTACATCTTACGGATAAGATGATGGTAAAACAATTCTGGTTAATATTTTCCACATTAAATGATTTAATTTTTCGTATGATTTTCCCTCAGTCAATGTGCTCATGACAGCATAGTGGTATTTTAGTCTGCTTCTACAGCACAAACTTCCTTCTGGGCCTAGTAAGATACTCACTGAGGCTCCAGCCATGGGCTTTATATGATTATAATTTTGATAATAGGGATCTTACCAGATTTGTATACTAATTTCATTAATAATATATATATATAGAAACAATGCAGTGTAATATAAATACATACACACACATACATATATATATATATATATATATAAATTAGTGCCATAACCCATTAGCGCGACACATATAAATTAGGTGCGATAATTTACAGCAAGAATTACACACACACACAACTGACTCTACCAGTGTGCTGCGCGATAAAACACATGTATTCTTATGGGATAAAACCCACTGCCACTCGCTGTGGCAGTGGGTTTTATCCCATAAGAATACATGTATTTTTTGCCACGCGCAGCAAGAAGTTATGCCGCGTCTACAAAATAAGTCATACACAGCACAGTTGTCGCATCGCGGCTGTGGGTTTTGCTCAGCACTTTTCAATACAAAATGTAGGCAAATGAAAAAATGTGCCTGACAGGACCCAGAAGGCCGAGTGCAACATGTCGTACTAGTGGGTTATGGCACTTATATGATGATCTTTATACATGTAAATGTTTTTCTAGCAACGTGCATACTTATGGATTTTACATTTTAAAAATGTAATACAATACATATATCATGTAAAGTGCCTTTATAATATTGTTGTATATAGCTAGCTAACCAGATAAATATGCCCAACGCAAACCCAATACAAGCTCTTGTGGGCATTAGATACATCAGCACTTTCATAGATGGCAGATGTATCTAAGGAAGAATCACAAATTAATTAGTGCCTTAATTTGTTTTTGGAAAATATCTGTCAATGCCTGTCTTTATAAAATGTATATGTCCATATCCAGCACTTGTATCGCTTATATGATATGATCTTCTGTGTAGAGTTTTCTGGGTTATTCTGCCATTTGTATCTGAACTCTGGCCAACATTTCGAATAAAATTCTACACAGAAGACAGATTGTGAAAATGTGACAACAGTATGATCCAAAATATCAGATATTTAGTTAATTTGACAATTTAACTTAAAATGCGGCGTGAACAGGCTTATGAGGCACAAATTATGTCAATGACGGGCATACAAGCATAAAATAATAATTTATATATTTTGTATTTAAAACTGTTTGTGGTTACTTTATACTCATCATTCATTGTTTTTGTACATTTTATACGTATCACAAATTATACATATTTTGAAAAATGTATGTATTGTTTTTGAAAAAGCCATCCCTTTTAAATAAAATTAAATATCTACAAGGTCTTGTATTTTATTTTTTATATCACCTTTTTCTCCACCTACAAAGTTTTTTTTTCCATTTAAAATCTAATTTATATCTTGAACGAGAAAAACAATTTAACAATAATATTTCACCTCTTATTTTTCAGGCCACCAACCTAATACAAGATGTTTATCAAATTTTAATGAAGTTTTCTCAATTTTTTTGTGTGATTCCATTCTGGATTAAAGCAAAGTCCAGGATAAGACTGGTATGCTTTAAAATTAAAATATTTTTTTATGAGTGTTTAAAACTAGGGACGCATCCGATACTATGGTGATATTGTGGGCTTTCCGATATATCTGAATCGGCGATATTAATTTGCCGATATACCAATACATTTTATATTTCGCACTATAGATAATCCATGTGTAAGCGCGCTTAATTCGTTCATGTTTAAACGCGGCACAATTTATCTACGCTTGGGGAATCCCCGCGTCTCATAATTTCATTCCGAACACGGAATACATATCGCATCGATATTCTTACTTTTCTCAAACTAAGCCAAAAGCCTCAGCCCACTATGAAAATAGGTAAATCGATACTTTTTTATAAATATCGGTATTGTATCGGCAAAAGTGCGTATCGATGCATCCCTACTTAAATCCCACCCTAGGGAAGACGCAAAGAAAAGTTTTTACACCTTTGGGAATCTTCACTGTATGCGTCATTATTGGTATCATCAATGCTTTTTTATAAATATCAATATCGTATCGGCAAAAGTGCATATCGATGTATCCCCATTTAAAACCCAACCTGTGATGGTTGGGAAATACTTACCTACATAGGATATAATTTGAATTATATGATTTTATCTACAGAACAGCAGCATTAGACTTGATTCACACCATTCAGCTACTCACTATATATTCCTCTTCACGCTTCATTAAAATATTCTTCAATATGTACCATACTATGATTGGAGCAGGACACAGTCTGTATGCCTTCTTGTTTGGAGCGAAAGCAGACCATGAACAGCCCAATAAAGTGAATCAAGTCTTACAGTATTCCTATTTTAAAGTTTCTGACAAACTTGTCTACTGTGTTAAAAATGCCTTTAGAATAAAAGACCACATTAACACTTAACCTCAATGAAAAGTATCAATTTCCCTGTGTGGCACACAGAAAGACAATGGATTTTAAATACAAAAAAAATATAACAATCACGTTTTTATCATGTGATTGTTTTTTGATGTGATTTACATCATATGCAGACATTCTTGTTAGTCTAAAAGCATACATATTTAGTGATCGGGGGTTCAAGGCTAGACCCAGGAAACCAACAACTCAATCTTATTTTCAAAGCATAAAAGCTTGGCTAATTTTTAAAATAGTAATGACTAGCGGTACACAATGGGATTCCAGTACAAACACTGATGTACGGAAGTGAAACATGGAGCTGGCAGAAGAGGAACGAAAGTAGACTGAATGCAGTAGAGATGAGATCACTTAGATGTATGTGTGCAAATCCATTTATGATAGAGTAAAGAATGAAGATGTCCGAAAAGAATGTAAAGCTGATCTCAGCATAGTAATGAAAAAAGGGTCGCTCAGGTGGTTTGGGCATGTTGAGTGAATGAACGAGGAAAGAGTGGTAAGACGCAAGTGTTGACAGCACCAGAAAGAGAGGAAGACGTGGCATGACTAGATTAATCAGATACTGGAGGATGGTCCTGTAAGGAGTCTCA
>JADDOH010000243.1:0-25112 GCA_016648135.1 Agrypnia vestita | reverse complement strand
CTTTGTTTTTAAATTTTTGTTTTATTTCTTCTTTTTCTGTCATACTGTTGGTTAGCTTGGCATTTAAGATTTGAAATCATTTTGGTATATGAGTTGTTTTTAATTGAGTTACAGTTAAATATTTCAAGATTGCATTGTTTTGTTGAGTTATTGTAATTGAGAACTTGTGAATACTCTGTATAAATAAATGAAAAAATAACATGTCACGTAATTAACGCAAACCCTGATAGCATTTTGTTTAGAATCAGATAATAAATCAATTACAGTAATTTTTTTTAACATAGGTAGTTTATTATAAAAAAAATTAATATAAAAAGTAAATAATTAAAATTATGGTCACCCCAAGAACAGTTGGCAATCCAAGAACAATATGAAACGTAGTTCAAGGTCACCAAAGTATTATTGTCTCCCTCGTGGAAACATAAATTCATGCAAAAGAGCGAGACGGCACAACACTTTCTCTTCCCACTTTGCAGAATGGGCGACATTTTCAAATAAAATTCATTAGTCATACATCAGCTTATTTTTTTGCCGTGTTTTTGGAAAAAAAAATTAATAATCAATCAAAATGTCTTTTTTTCAATATTGGAAGAATTAAACCAAAGGAGTAGCTTGTTGGTCTTGTGGACTCTCACCTTGTGATCCAAAGGTCGCAGGTTTGAATCTCACTCCAGACCAGCAAGTTAGTCCTATTTTCATAGCACAAGCGTTTAGCTTAATTTGAAAATAGTAAGAATATTGATGTGACACGTATTCCGTGTTCACATCTCTATTTAAAAAAAAAAAATATTCAAATGGAAAGAATTAAATCTTTAGTGTATTTTAACGAGACGACAAGTGTCGATCACCTAAAACATTAAAATAGTTGCCGCCTACCAAACAGTGAAAAGTAAAACTGAGTTCTGAATAAACTAAAGTGACAATTACGAAAACGGGCATCTCAGTGCATTGACCAAGGTGGTGGACATTTTGAAAGTGTTATAAAAAGAAGGCGTATGTGCATAAATTAATCTACAGGTTTATTTTTTATTATTTAATAATTATTGTAAATATTATGATTCGTACCTGTTTAACATACTGCCTTTATTTAATTTTGTTTTTTTATAAACCTGTCAGCAGTTTAAGTTCAAAAGTTATTTTAATTTTGGCAACTCAATGAGATTCGTATGTATTTAAATGTACCTACTACAGTAAAACCTCGTTAATTCGAAATTTAAGGGACCCAAAAAAATTATTTCTAATTATAGGGGCCCCCGTTAATTCGAAATTTTAGGTACAAAAAAAAATTGCAGTGCGATTGTGAAATTCGCCAAAAATCGTAAAACTCTTGAAAAACCGTTAATTTTGTTAAATTCATGTTTATATTTAGAGAAATCACTTTAAAAACGCGATATTTATTATGTTAATGCAAAGATCGCGGCATTTTGACATATTTGCTGTTCTCACTTGCGAAAAAACCTTTTTTTCCATGGATGGATGGCCTAATCAAAAATGTTAGTTATACTTGAATTTATGGAACGCTTCTTCAATCTTCACACGAGTTTAACTTTTGATTCCGCCTTTTTTCCGGCTCAAACCAACAATTTACGGTTACTAGAAATACAATTGTCAATAAACAGGCGAAACAATAAGATAAGTCACTAAAAACATCTTACAAAGAAAATTAAACATTTTAGTAACACAAACACAATGATTAGAAAAAAATCGAACTGAAGACAAATTTAAAAACATGAAAAACAATTATTTAAAACGCGTTTAGGTATGAGGATTAGCGCAAATGCCGCCAATGTCGCAAACTAAACTATCCGCGTATATCAAGGCAGCCAACTGAAGAAAGCACGGGATTCCCCAATTTTAGGGATCGCGACACAATATGTATAGAAAAGGGGGGTTCCATAAGGTACCGTGAATTGATTGCGAAATATGCCAAGAATCGTAAAACTCGTGAAAAGCCATTAATTTTCTGAAAAATGTCTGTTTTTCGTATTTCAAGAAATCATTTCGAAAACGCATTGTATATTATGCTAATACAAAGATCGCGACATTTCAAAGTACCCAAAATTGACATATTTGTTGTTCTCACTTGCGAAAAAACTCGAAATATTTTTTTAATTTCGTAAAATTTAAAAATTCGAATTAAGCAAACTAAAATGTATTGATTTGCGGCGCAAGGGGCTAAAAAATATTACGAATTACCGGGGTTTTCGAATTATCGGGGTTAATTTACTATGAAATTCACAATTTGGGACTTACAAGTTTTAAAAATTTCGAATTATTGGGGTTTTACTGTACCTATGTATTATCAGCCATAGTCTTAACGGCAAGCGTTTGCATCGCAGGCTCTGTCGCCCTGTAGAGTGACCATACTTTTTGTCCCAAAATGAAGATAACTTATTTCTTTAATAAACAATATTTAAGCTGTATTTAAAAATGTCAGATATTGATCCAGTAACCGATTCTTAACCAAAGTACTTTCAGGGTTTGCGTTAATTACGTGACATGTTGTATATATATTTGATTATGAGTCGACAATGTTCAAGCAACTATCACCTAATACCAACAGTTATGGAGTTATGCAATATCAAATTTTGAATTTTTTATTATTATTTTAATTATATTTGAATTACGATAAATTCATTTGTTTCAATACAAGTTAAATAAAATGATAAAAATCCTGCAGAAATTCAGTTTTTATCGTTAAATTTGACTTGTACTAAAGGGATTGACTTTTTCATATTCAATATAATTTACTGTCATGACAGTCCAACGTTAAAAAAAGTAGGTCAGAAATATTGAAAAAAAAATCTAACTTTGATGTCGCATATCTCCATAACTATTGATATTAGGTTATGGTTACTTGAACATTTTCGACTCATAATTAAAGAAGGAATCTACCTATAAAGTATTGTGGATTACCCTGTAAATAAACTTTTAACAAAGGGCGATTTCAGGATTTCCTGGTCATGTTCGAAATGCATTCTATAGTAAGTCATATTTTTAGAAGGAAAGGAAAAAGTAATAATAAAATAATTTCCATTATAATAACTAATTGCCATACTTTTATTCACTTAACATTTAAAGAAAACACAGTTTGATCTTATAAATTCAATCTTCAGCTTTTTGTTACATCTCACTTAAAGTATCACAAGACTAAGGGCCGGTTGTTTCAAGTTGGATTAAAGTAAGCATTCTTTTGAAGCATAGATTTTTACATTCTCCACCAGACGATCCGTATTCGTAAAAATCTCTGCTTTAATCTACCGCTACCTTTGATCGAACTTGAAACAACCGGGCCTAAAAAGGTAATAAACACATCAAATTTAATAAAAATATAACCTGATCTCCATACAACAATCTTACTTCATTACTATTAATGTCAAGAAACTAAAGTGTACCAAACCTTACACACATAATCATAAATATCAAAATCGATCATACATAATTTTGTCAAAACAGTAAAACATCTATTTTTTTACGTTTATCAATATCATGTGTTACAAATACAACTTGTAAATTATCACCTTTTCAACACACATGTAACTGGAAAGCTATGGTGAGATAATAATACCAATAATAAAGAAGAAAAACAGCATCATTTTGTATCACAAAGTCGCAGGACAATCTCAGGATGTAGCTCTTGGTGGCACACTAACAGATGCATTAGTTGCCACTGGCACAATTACAGATTACACTTACTAAACATGCTGTTGTTAAGTAAAAGTAATTAATAGTTAATTCGAAAACTCACGTCGAATCATTGAAGTCACATCGAAGTCAAGCCTACTTTATAACATTATAAAATGTTTAATTTCAAAATTGAAATTATTATTTTACTCTGCATACATCAGTTAAAAAAACATTCAACCTTAAGTAATGAAATATTAACATTATAGATAATGTAAATAAGAAAAGAATTCAATTTACAATGTTACAATTTACAACCTCATCATAACATAAAAAAAAAAAATTAACATACATCCTGTTAATAATACTTGTGAATAATAATAGTAAGACTCAATTGTCTAACTGAAAATAATAAAAAAAAAAGGTCTATGAATTGTCATAAACGATAGAGCGTGTGATTGATTACTCATCACTGACGTCTGGCAAGTCTCTCTCTCTCTCTTTGTGTATTCTAGAATTAAGGTGGAGGCGCATGCTAGCCAGTGGGAGAGAGTCTGTTTGGCAGAGGTCACATTCCACCTTCAGATTGCTCGAGCCGCAATACCGCACACTAGAAGAAGCACAGTAGAGCATGAAACAATTAAGCAACTATCCACTTTTATTAAGAGACAAGTAATCAGTATTAATAGGATAATAAAAGAAAGTAGCAGGAAAGCCTTACTGCTAGGCCCTGCGGGCGGCTATTGTGATGCCAACTACACAGTTTGCTGTGTAGCAAACACAATTGTTTACCTACGCCTACGTAAACCGCTTCGCGGCCAATTTTTTCTGGCAAATTTCCACTTTTAATTACGGGTAGTTTAGATATAAATTAAGACAAAGTATTTATTCAGTATTTATAACCGATTAATAAGTCAGAGCGGAATAAACCACAGTTCGATAGGTAAGGTACCTACTCTCTTCTCTTCTCGCAGTGTTGATTACTTTTATACAATATTATAAAAAATTAATCTTTGTTTAATTTGGTTTGTTACATAATAAAAAAATATATATATAAAAATATAAAACATGAATGTTCAAAACCAAAAATGTAATTAAAATTTCAACAAAAAAAATATTCTCGACCGTAAAAAAAATTCGATCCTGCCAGGATTCGAACCTGGCATCTTCTGATCCGTAGTCAAATGTGTTATTCGTTGTGCCACAGGACCCGATAAGCAACGTGGCAAAATTATTGTATACAAATAGAAATCATCATACGGAGACAGAAACAAACGACATTGGTTAGCGTAATTAATATATTGATTTTTTAAACACACAAGACCATGTGACCAAACACCAAACCGAGAACCCCGGTCTCTCGCTCTTGCTCATGAATCAACACATATGTACAGTAAAACCTCGTTATTGCGAAATCCAAGGGACTGAAAAATATAAATTTCATTATAACGAATTCCCACACATAATGATTTTTTTTCCTAATATGTATATGTGTAGGTGGTACACTCACTTCATCCATTTATGAATAAATAAATAAAAATTACCGTTTGCACATAGAGTGGACCTTCTGGTTGGCAATGGCCATTTTTGTCAGTTCCTCTGGCTCCAGTTTACGCAGTACGAGTCCGTTGTGAGGGGGGAAAATGGCACGGTCTCCATGGTAGTTGGGGGCTTCGGCTTCTATATCAGGATAATGTAGGCCCCACTGCCAGGCACGAGATACGGAGCCTGTCTCGCGGTAACGCCGTGGACGAGAAATCAGACTGAAAATTTAACAGTATTATAGAACTAATAATTATGCATTCTTACAAAATTGTATTATTTTATTAAACAACTACTAATATCAACATGAAAATAATTCTCGTGGTTTGTATGTCGGTCATACTTTTAATGATGTAATCCATACACCATTTGTATGTCGATCATACTTTTAATTATGTAATCCGTATGCCGTTTTTATGTCAGTCATACTTTGATGTAATTTGATGTCGATCATACTTTGATGTAAGTTTTTCATTGATGTAATCCATATGCATTCATACTTCAAATAAAATAATTCTATAATAGTTTAGCATTTTAACTTATCACTTCATATGAAATTATATACCTCTCTGGACATTTTATTTTTCAATTTACATCAGAGTTGGTACTAGAATGCCATTACCGCTATATCAAATTTCCATAACAATTTAATTTGATACCAGAAGCTATAATAATAATTACAATTATTTCACTCATTGTTATATACATAGTATGGTGTAGTCATTATATTAAGAGACAGTGTACCTTTGAACAATTTTTTTTATATGCCTTGTGGTATTATGTTTGGTTTCATCGCTGTTCATAGGTGATTCTTGTCCGTCTTGAGTTAGTAAGATTAGATCCATGTAATATCTCAATTTATTAATCTGAAACAAAAACATTGCCTTAAGTCTATAAGTTCATTCAATCTTGGTTTATCCTGCAGGTATAATGAATAATTTTTTCTATAAAAATAATAATGTGAAAAAATATTCCAAATTTAATTCCAGAGAGTGTTTGCTGATGATTTTTCACGAATTACACAATATTCACATAATTCGCCACCTTTACAATGCTTTTACGCCTTTAAAGTTTCTTTGTTTTGTTTCTATACACCAAACATGTACATTAAGTTTTTGCTACTAGCTATGAGACACCCTGTATAGAATGTTTAATTGGTAATCCAACAAGTATTTTACTTACATCCTGCAGGTCCTCGTTATTGAAATCCACATCAATGGGGACGAGCATGTCATGCTCAGGGAACAGAGGACTGCCCTCGCAGTGGCCGAGCCCACACAGAGCAGCTGCGTAGTGCCGTAGACTAATGTCAGGACGTAACTCCGCGGTTGGACAGAAGGCAAGCGCCACCAGAGCAGGCAGGCCGGGGATATTAGGCATCAAGGTAGTGTGGCGCAAGGTAAGATGTTCTCCGGAGGTGGACTGTTCCACGCAAGCAGATACAATTAGTCTGCAGATTAAAATAATGTTTTAAAATTAGATATCCTCAGGAATAATTTGAATAAGTGAGAAAACCTAACATTTTTGATAACTAAAATATGTATTATGTTACATATATTTTTATGTTTAATTATATATTACAGTGAAACCTCTATCTATCGTTCCTCGAATAATCGTTTTCCCGGATGTATCGTTTATTTCTTCTAGTCCGAATTCATTTCATACAAAAATAGATCGCATCGATCGTTTCTATGTCCACCATTTTACCGCATTCATCGTTCGAATTACGTCGCTTATTTGATATATTTTGTTTGTGTTTTACGCCGCCAGACGGCACTCGTTACGAAGCGCGAAACTTTTGAGAGAAAGAATGACAGTTTGTCGCCGCCATCAGTCGCTAGTTGTCGTCAGTTGTCGCTAGATACCCGAACTTAGTGGAGTGTGTGCAGTTATCCTTTTGATTTTTTAGTGCAGTGAGCTTTTAAACTATCTTCGAAATGAGCCGTTCGATGAAAAAAGTACGTACTCTTCAAGAAAGATTGAAAATTATCGAAGAGGTGGAAAAAAACCCCGCTGAAAAACGCGTCGATATAGCCAAGCGTTTAGGAATCGCGGCATCCACGTTAAATTCTATTTTCTTGAAAAAAAACGAAATTCGGGAGCAAATTCAAAAGTGCGGAAAATCTTCGAAAACTAGAAAAACCAGTAAAGAATCAAAGTTTAGCGAACTGGAGAAAATTCTTTTCTCTTGGTACCAACAATCTCGTGCCGTTAACATTCCGATTGATGGGAGCATTGTTCGAGAAAAGGCCAAACAAATTGCGGTGAGACTCGGCATTAACGATTTTGCAGCATCAAACGGGTGGATAAGTCGTTTTAAAGATCGCCACGGTCTTGTGTACAAGAAGCTCGCAGGAGAGTCCGCATCCGTAGATCTGGAAAGAACTTCGCTATGGATAAATGAGCTTCCAAAACTGTTGGAAAATTACGAGCCTCGGAATATTTATAATGCTGATGAAACAGGACTCTCTTATAATTGTCTGCCCGACGGCACACTCACGATAAAGGGCGAGTCCTGCCACGGTGGTAAGGGGTCAAAAGAGAGGATCTCTGTGTTATTTTGCGTTAACAGTGATGGAAGTGACATGCGCGAGCCACTCGTTATTGGCAAATCGTTAAAGCCTAGGTGTTTTAAAAATGCAAAAACTTTACCAGTAAAATATTACGCGAACAAAAAGGCATGGATGACCACAAACATTTTTAATTTGTTTTTAAGGGACCTTGATGCGGAAATGCGCGTAAAGCAACGAAAATTTTTATTGTTCATAGACAACTGTGCAGCGCACCCAACTGAGACGACATTTTTGAAGAATGTAAAAGTTATTTTTTATCCTGCAAACTGTACGAGCGTTTTGCAACCATTAGATATGGGAATTATCAAATGTTTCAAAGGATTTTATCGGAAACAACTTGTGCGTAAGGCTGTGTGTTTGATGGATTCGGGTACTTCAGTAAATAAGGCAACTTTAAAGATTGACATTCTACAAGCGTTGCATTTCACATTGACTGCTTGGCGTCAGGTCAAACAGACAACAGTTGTAAACTGTTTCAACAAATGCGGTTACAATAGAGTGTCAGAATCTTTAGATGAACAACTAGAACACGTTGAGGTTTCTGAAGATGATTGGCTTAGATTGGATACGCAGACAAATTTTAACAATTTTGTTACTTTCGACGACAATATTCCAACGTGTGGGATAGAAACTATCGAAAGCTTATGTGACGCAAGATTGACGGAGGCAACAAAAGAGGTCGATATTGATGAAGAGGAGCCGCTGCCTGTACCTTCATTTTCAGAAGCATGCACACTCTTTGAAAGATTGAAAACTTTCTACTACGCACACTCAATAACTGATGCCGAAAAGAATATCATTTGCAAAGCCGAAAATATACTGTTGACTTGCGGAAATAAAACAGTAAAAAAACAAATGTCGATGAAAGATTATGTGTTTACAATGCAATAAACTTTTTAAAAAATTTGGTTCTATTTAGCTTTGTATTTTTTTAAATAAATAAATTTATTTACATCTAAAACATATTTTCTTCTTATAATTTAAATCTACCAATGGTTATGCACATTGGGAGGATGGTATCTTTACTGGATCGTATCTCTTTGTGTTTTGTCCTCTTAATCCCGCATTCATTGTTTTCCCGCATTCATCGTTTAATTTCAATAGGCCCCTTAAAAACGATAGATAGAGGTTTCACTGTATATGCTACACTTGCTATTTTGAAATGACCATTTCAGTAGTAATCAAATATCAAAGTACAGAAAGATCATTAATTAAATAATTTTCAAACACTTCTAAAGACCAATTTTCAATTTCATACTTCATTAATTTGAAAACCCCGGTAAAGAAATTCTAAATTATTTTCAGACCTCACTCCATAATCAATACATTTTTAAATAACATTATTCAATTTTTTTTTAAAAAATTGCAAAATATTAACAATGCGCAATTGTTTCATAATTATACATTATCGGGATGCCTTTTCAAAATATATAAAAATATAAATACTTTTTCATGAAACTAGCACTTTTTGTTAACAGTTTTGCAACATTCTAATTAGAATATTTTCTTTCCTTGCCTTAAGATTGAATTAACACAGTTTTTATTTTTGTTTATTCCTTTTATATACTCCAGATATCAGTGATGTGCAGCGCATACAAGCAAAAAAGCTGTGCATTAAAGATTCTGGGAAACAAATATTAATTAAATAATCCTTATCTTAAGAAAAAGTTTATTTAAAATTCTAGCCGTAATTCGTCCTACGGCTAGAAGTTTTATTTCCAACGTTTATGTTTAACATGACTAGTCTGTTTTTTTCCAATTTAAAATTCTAGCCGTAATTCGTCCTATGGCTAGAAGTTTAATTCCCGACGTTTCTGTACCTAACTTCATGTCAATTCTTAATTTATCTCACTTGTTTGTGCCCAACAAATTTGTTCCATAGATCACGTCAAGTCGAGAAAAAACTCGTCCTGAACCGTGTATTTTGACTTATCTCTATGTATGCGAATTTTTTGTAGGAGACAAGTAAATTTTTCATGGAATAGCATGTTTCTTCAAAAGATCCTATGCCAGGTTAGAACTGCGCGCACGTCACTTGCAGAAATATTTTTTACAAATTCCACCCAAAAATTTTTGTGTGAATTCTATTTCTCATTTCTATGGTGAAGTAAATACTATCTATCAAATCCTATTGATTATTTACAAGAACATTCCTAACGATGATATTAGTATTATTCCCGATTTAATTATATATAAATTGTATATTGAAATTTTTTTGCTGTATTATCTATATATAAAATATTTATTTATTTATAAATCTTGTTTATGATACTTCTTTTGTAGTGTAGTTATTTTTGTGGATTGAAGCTACCCAAAATAGTTCATAACATACAGTTAAAAAAAATTCAAAAAATGTATATACCCTTGTAGGTATATATTTTTTTAATATAGGTATATATTCGGTCACAGCATAATGTAAGTTTATACCCACTGGTAAGGGGCCATTCAAGTATTACGTAAGCAGAAATTTTGTAATTTTTAACCCCCCCCTCCCCCTTGTCAACAAAAGTAAGCATAGGTCTTACTCCCCCCTCCTATGCTTATGTAATCATTGGTATATATATATTTTTTTAGTATTTATATTTTATATATAAAAGTGGCGATTTATCTCTCAAAGTAATCTCCTTTTAGCTCGATACAGTTGACCCAGCGAAGCTCCAATTTCTTTAACCCATCTAAAAAATACGATTTATTTATTTATTTCAACGGTTACAAAACCTATTACAGTAATTTGATGTTGTACTAATTACCTTATAATATAAAATGAGAGTAAGTAAAAGTAAGCATAAGATAATAAAGATAAAATATGTAGAATACAGAGTTAATATAAAATAACATAATAATGTTAAAAGTAAGCATAAAATAACAGAGATAAAAAAATAATAATTACAGAGTAAATATACAATAACAAAAGTATTAAGAAGAAGTAATATATATTCAATAGTATAAAAAAGTTAACAAATGAGAATTAATTTCAATTTATGAAATTATGTAGCAACAGAGTTAGAAACTAAAATGGACTGCCTTATTTCTCTAAGAAATAATTTTATGTTACACAAAATACATCTTATAATATTAGGTCCTTACGTATGAAATTGGCGTTTTGCCGTACTGGCAAATTTGATCTCAAATATCTTCTCTTTGGTTAGGAATTCCAAATTCAAATTTATAAAGCTATTTACTCATGTATTTGTGTTTTGAAAATTATAATTCATTTGTTTTTTCCTCAATTGTTTTTTTCTTTGCGTCACTCAGTTTACAAAATGAAAAACTTGAAATATCGCGTTATTTACGAGTACGAGTTCCACCGTGGCACCAGTGCTGCAGAAACGGCTCGAAGGATTAATGATGTGTATGGCGACGGTGCCGCAAAAGAAAACACAGTGCGTTTTTGGTTCCAACGTTTTCGTTCTGGAAATTTCGACCTGCAGAACAAGCCCCGTGGACGGCCGGAGACCAAAGTTGATAATGAAGAATTGAAGGCTATTGTGGAAGCGGATCCATCGCAAACCACATCCGAGTTAGCTGCAGGCTGCGGTGTTAGTGATAAAACTGTTTTAATCCACTTGAAGCAAATTGGTAAGGTGAAAAAGCTTGAAAGGTGGGTACCTCACGAATTGAGTGAAGCAAATCAACAAACGCGCGTTGACTGCTGCGTTGCATTACTCAACCGGCACAATAATGAAGGAATTTTAAATCGAATCATTACATGTGATGAAAAGTGGATCCTGTACGATAATTGGAAGCGCTCATCGCAATGGCTGAACCCTGCCGAACCAGCCAAAGCATGCCCCAAGCGAAAATTGACTCCAAAAAAGTTACTTGTGAGCGTTTGGTGGACTAGTGCTGGTGTCGTTCACTACAGCTTTCTTAAATCTGGCCAGACGATTACGGCAGATGTCTATTGTCAGCAACTGCAAACCATGGATGGAAAAGCTAGCTGCTAAACAACCGAGGCTGGTTAATCGCTCTAGGCCAGTGCTGCTTCATGATAACGCTAGACCACACACTGCACAACAGACAGCTACCAAATTAGAGGAGCTTCAATTGGAATGTCTAAGACATCCACCGTATAACTCCGGAAATTGCCCCAAGCAGTTCCATTTTATCGAAATTTTGAATAACTTTTGCAAGAAAAAAGACAACTTCCGATTCCGGATGGCAGTCCAAACCGCCTTCACAGATTTTATTTATTCCCGTCCGAATGTTTTTTTTAGTAAAGGGATCGATGAACTACCTATGAGATGGCAAAAGTGCATAGATAGCAATGGTACATACTTTGATTAAATAAATATATTATAATTAAAAAAAATCGGCTTATGTTCCTCCCATACTAAACGCCAATTTCATATGTAAGGACCTAATAAGACATATATATATATATATATATATATATATATATATTTGGTCACCTTATTATAAAAAACACATGGTGCAAGAATTGAAAGAATGTAGAAAAAGTTTCTACGTATTTTGTCCTAAAAAGCTGGTCAACACAGTAACTTCACAGCTACGAGGATCGACTTGCCTTTTTCAAGATGCACAAACTTGAGTTTCGATGGAAAATATCTAATCCCGTTGCGCTATACGAGATTCTCAGTGGAGCTATTGATTCTTTCTTTATCTGACATAAATTTGCATGTTAAACCCCGAATAAGAAATCCAGTTCTTTAGAATAAGTCAGCACTCTAATAATGTTAGTTATTTTTCTCCCATCACAAAAATGTATCGTACTTACAATACATATTGTGCTGACCGTGATGTCGATGTTGATATTCTTGAAGACACCCTGTCATCATTCAAAATGTCACTCCTACACAATATCCATTTTCTTGACCATAACCTAAACCCATAGAACACATTAACTAATTATTTAGTTGCACTTTCACATTACATTACTCTAAGATACACAAATATGCAATGCTATATCGAAATAAAACAATAACCAACAAGTTGAGATTGGATCTTGACTTCTGGAGTGAAGGGATGTCCTCACCACCAATTCAAAACAGAACTCGAAGAAAAACAAAGCGAAAATCCCTTTGACAATGGACAGTGCTATCCGTCCGAAAAGTTGGGTGTATAAGAACAGTCTATATAAATCAAGTGATATTTTAAGGATTTTTTCTTTGCTAAACTGCAAATTTACAGTTTAGCAAAGAATACTTCCATTATTCGGAAATCGACTAGCGTGAAGACGTCGAAGCTTCGTTTGATATTCTCGTAACAATCGATTACTCTCCTAATAAAAATGGAATAATATAAATAAATGAATTAACAATTCAAAGAGAAACATATAACTATCAAATATTGACGACTTATCAAGTAGGATAGTGAAATTGATATCACGTTGTCCGCGTAAGACAAAGGTCCATGCTTCGAATCCAGGTTCCAGCATTTAATTTTTCAGTTTTATTATTTGATAATTGTATGTTTCTCTTAATTTCATTTACTTATTTCTTAATAAATATTACGGGACTCGCTTCCATAAATAAATGAAAAATATAAATAACATATATATATATATATAATAATATATATATATATATATATATATATATATATATATATATATTCAGGTCCAATGACGAATATATTCAACATTTGAAAGCTTTCCACCATGGCCCAGCTATGGAAATATTTGGCATGATGTGATCAATGTTATACCTCAAATGTCCTTGAACTTTAACTTGGCATTTGCGCGACCTTGTTTCAACTTAAATACAAACATGCTGAATTTTGAATTTCCATGTCTGACATTCGCAATTCTTGCAATATTATTAGCAATCTGTGAGCATTTTCACAAAGTGAGAAAAATGCTTGTTTCTTCAAAATACTTGAAAAATCTTCGAATTGTGAGAAAAATGTGAATATTTAATTGTATTTTTAAATTAAAAGTAATATTTTGCTTTATTTTTACGCTATAAACATATTTGTTAAAATGTGGTAAGGTTAACACTCAAGTACATGATAATTTAGAAGCACATTCACTAGTAGGCAGGTTGGATCTTATTAGTAGTAAATCCGATAGTGAGCATAGTAAAATAATAGAATACAGAAAGGTCTTTTTATATAGTCTGGGCATATGAAACGATACTCAAATTAAATGTATCAATAATAAACCATAATATAACACTCAAAAACAAATTTAAATGTTAACCAAGTCAAGACACGATAGAGTATAAATTCTGAAAATTCTAATGAAGGTTAACGAACCAAAGTCAGAAGAATACACAGATGTGTGAGAATCAAAAGATGGACATTAGATTAAAAATATGCCCTCTATTTGTCCCCAAGAGAGTATAAATATGTAATAATAAACATACACCATCAGCTCAAGAGCTTCTCTTCACTGATGAGGTCCTACATGACTATAAAGTATTTTTTTAAAATGTTAATCTAATATGTAAATATATAAGAACTGTATTTGTACTATATATTAAATAAATAAAAATTAAAAAAATTATATCTGGTAATTAATATAAATTCTTTAATATTATTTAAAATGCTTACCTCAAAAAAAATACAAACTGAATTTAGATACTACCAATATAGAGGAGAGTTCTAGAAGAAAACATCCACTTGAGATCCGGATTCTAACTTACTTAACTACAGATTAGATTAAGAAACAGATTTCTTCATGATAACTACAAGGCGGTCTGAACAGGTCTACACCCGGCAGAGACAAATATTGCAATGAGAAACAGTGTCAAACATATACCATGTTCACAAACAAATGTCAGGGATGCCACAACTTTTTGTCAAGTCTTGTGAAAATAATCAAATTTAAAAAAGTGAGAAAATTTCTTTCTTTACTTTAAAGAACTTTCTTTACAAATTTGTAATTCAAATTATACATAGATATTTATGAAGTATCACAAAAATAAAATAACAATTTGGTAAATTAAAAAGAAGTCCGTCAAAGAGCTCGACTTCAGTTATTTACAATCAAGTGATATTTTAAGGAATCTCTTAGATTATAATGATGTACAATACTGGAAAAATTAAATAAAAAACGAAGACAAAATTAATTAATAAAGCTTTTATACAGGGCGGACCAAAATATTTTTTCTCTGTAACTTAAGGACAAAATGTAATAAATATACTACCTAAATTGTGGACGCAAGCTTTTTTCTCGGAAATTTCTCAGCAGGGACATTCGGCAAGTATTTTCCCTTTTAGAATATCTATGATTTAAGGATTATCAGCAAATTTTATCCTTGAAATAGCTGCACACAAAAAAAAATGATGTGACAGTTAAATCCGAAGAGTGCAGTGGAAATTTCACATTACCTTTTGACAGGATTGAATTCCAGACGCACCTTCGGCATGAAGTGATAGGACTATTGGAATCTTGCAAGATGATGTTTTTACCAACTGCTTTAAGCGAAGAGAGATGCCAAATGTGCTGAGCATTTTCTGGTCTGCGTTTGGGACTGATCCGTAACACTCCTGTGCGCAAGCAATGTTTTCCATAGATCTATCATTACAAGGCAGTTTCCCTCGTTTCCCTTTCTCATAAATTTTAATCCTCATGTGTGAATAGTATTCTAACTAGGTGCCTTGTGAAATTTTCTATATGCTTGTACTAAAACTTTCGACTGGTTGCATTCCAAGAAAATTGTGACAATTTCCCATAATTAAACTCCTTGTGATTATCTGTAAGATAAACACAAAAAAATTACAAGAAATGTTACAATTCTTTTTAATGGTCTGTTTATTTTGCACCACACTGTATTTATTCCAATAAAAAAAATTGTCTGGAATTATGCCAGGTCCTCATAAAAATGTCCCACGTATAAAATCAACCGCAACATAAATAGGAACTCACAAGAAACATAGCCTTAATGAAAACTAAAACGATGATGAAGAGTCTCTTACTAGAAACAGAGTTGTGATTCCACCTTTATAAATTGCCACTGTCTGTTGCTTACTATAACTTAACGTAAAAATAGTCTCAACTTTATGCACCTAAAGCATTTGTGAATCTTTTAACTGGTTTATACAGTGAATTTGCAATTTTGAATAAGTTTTTTGATATCTTAAAATGACAAATTATAGACTTTTATGTAAATCCTCTTGAGAGGTATGAATTATATTATTGCTTCCATCAAACTAGTAATACAGGCAATACAAACTGAACTGTTATGTTGAACAATTAAAAAGAGGCATTTTTTTTAAAGTTGTGATGTTTATTTCAATACCAAGTACATACTTTCCGATTTTTATTTCAATACAGAATACACGATTAAATGTAGAAAACGATTTCCATCACACATTTGTGTAAGGTCCTATTTTTATGAGTATTAGAACACACAGAACCTCCAATAAAATAATACACAAACGTTGAATTGAAGACCTGGGCGGACAATTGATGTCTCCGAAATGAAAAATTACTTGTTAAATTTGAACTTTGGGTGTTAGGAAAAGTTTACACAATTGGGTCGGGCGAGCAATGTTTCCTCTTTTCACACCAGTAAGCACAGTCGAAATATTTAATTTTTTTGATCAAAACAACAACTGAACAAGGCATTTCATATTGACAAAGGCACTTTGAATTTTCAACATTTGTATACTGAATTTTCACAATTGCTCCGTGCATTTTTTTTAAATTTATTGTTTTTTGTTTATTTTTTATATGCTTGAGCTTGAACAGGCATAGAGGCCCAATTACTGAAGTTTTTACATCACATAAACACCCAAGCTAGACTAAATCACATAGATTAATTATGACCTCATAGGAAATCGAATCCGGCACCCTCGGTACGAGAAGCCGATGTACTGATGCGTTTTTGTTAATGGTACAGTTTTTATAAAGATAAAAAAAAAAAATTGTACTTAAAATCATGGTTGAGTTTAGATCACATTATACCTAATTGGAAATAAATATCGTGGGACCACTGCCAAAAGTTGATCCAGAAAAAGTCCACATTTTAGGCAAACAAAATAAGCATTAAAATTAGTGACGAATTATGTATCTGTACATGATATTTATGTCTGGAAAAGTTTGTAGGTCTTCTGATATCCATAATACAAGCATTTAAACTTTTCTGCTTATTGAAGAAAATACGTAAGTCCAGAATCTAAGCCGTAAGCTCGGCATGTATTTTTACTGCCAAAACATAGTCAGTTAACATTAAGTCTGATTTTGGAGAGAATGTCAAACTTTACAATTGCGATTACTCCATATTATGTTTTAGGAACTTACCAACTTTTAGCAGTAACCCCATAATATATTTCCATTAAATTATTGAATGGAAATGCATTCAACGAGTGAGAGAAAGACCCAGGTTCGATTTTTAGGGTTATCTCTCCAAGTGATCATCTTATTTGTTTTAAATATATTTTTGTGCACAAACACAAAAGTGAAAGAATTGGAAATTAAAAATAGTTTTAAAATAGGACAAAAAAATATGCAATTTACTTAATTAATTTTAATAGTACTTCAACACTGTCTTCTTTGTTATGGGTAATGGACTTCTCACGCTGCCAGGAGCAGCATGATGTCATCTTAGTTGATTAATTAGGTGACCCGTGAATTACAATTATTATTGACAATTTGCTGTTGACTCAGCTGAATTAGATTAAACAATTTACTAATATGTTGACTCGCCAGGTGTATCTTTTTCACCATTCTTATTCAATTACTAGGTGACGGCCTGTCAATAATTATGTTAGGAGTTACCCATTAGCGAAGGGAAAAACTTCATTTCAGAATGAAGACTTCAACACGCACACATTTACCAATTCGAAGACTACAAAGTGTGCGCTTCATTTACAAATGAAGTGCACACATTGTAGTCTTAGGCCCGGTTGTTTCAAGTTCGATCAAAGTAAGCGGTCGATAAAAGCATAGATTTTTACGAAAACGGATCGTCTGATTGGTGGAGAACGTAAAAATCTATGCTTTAAGAGAACGCTTACTTTAATCCAACTTGAAACAACCGGCCCTTAGTAGTTCTTCATTTACTACTACAGTAGATACCGAAATATTACGCACTTCATCCAATTCAATGAACTACTTGAAGTGACCTAATTGTAGTACTACAAATTTGTGCATGTAGCTAAAAATTATCGTCTACTTCAATGAGCTATCTCACATGAAGTGCTACTTCAAAACTTAACTACTACAGTATTTTCAAATCCATGGGGGGACACTATAAATGTATACTAGAGCTTAGCAAAGACGCGAACCAATATTCCATCATTTTTGACAGGTTATACATAAAAATATGATTAATCATACTCGGTACCAAGTATCTGGCTTTCGGTACCTATCATAACTTGTTGGTACTGAGTATTATATTTCGTTTCCCTTGATCAGATACAAATCTCAAATAACAGTTAATGTGTCACCGGTTAAAATACCATAACTATTCAATATAAAAAATTTCATATACTTACGAGCCACGACAGACATTAAATGAAAGATTATTTTGATCATTCAATACAAAATAATTACTTTTTTTACAAGTCACAAAGAATTATATGACATCGTTTTGTTTTATCCATATATCCATAGATAAACATTTTCATATTTTTACGAGGTTCGTGGCAGATTTTAAAATTATTCAAATTGTTGTCTAGTAGCGATGGTTGCCCGTCAAACTGCAAAAAATCAGTCGCCAATCATCGACACAATCAGATTCAAATCTCAAATAGTGGTTAGCCTGTCACTGGTTAAATTACCATCACCATTCAATACAAACAATTTCACATATTTATGCACCACGACAAACATATAATTACAGTTTATTTTGCTCATTTAATACAAAAAAAAAACTTTTTTTTATAAGTCACGACAACATTATATGACATCGTTTTGTTTTATCCATATATACATAGACAAACATTATTATATTTTTATGAGATTCACGGCAGCTTTAGAATGATTCCCCAGAAATATCTCAAAAAGGGAAGGATGAAGATGTAGAAAGGATGAAAGAAGATAGTCATGGTGATAATGTTGACGATTTTGACAGCGATCTGGAATTTGAAGAATTGTACTCCGTATTGTACTCCGATTTTTCCTGAAGATTTGGCTGATGTTGACTACTGAGTCATGAGATGAGCAAGACTTAAATGATGAAGTTAACTTAGAAGATGATGAAAATACAACTTTAAAGTCGAAATAAGGTTATGCCTTTGATCTCAGTGGCGTGCAGTGGGTATAAACTTAGATTGTGCTGTGACCAACTATATATATTATATTTGAATAAAATATATGCGCATATATACCTATATGTGTATATACTTATTTTGTATTTTTTTTAACAGTATACAATGAACTATTCTGAGTAGCTTTAATCCACAAAAATAACTGGACTATAAAAGAAGTATCGTAAAGGAGGTTTTTCTAAATAAATAAATATTTTATATATAATTTTCACTCATTTCATTTCCACTCACATCAGCACTGATGACGGACCCTGCAATGGAATCCGAAACGTCGCCCAGAAAGGTCGTAAAAACACGGCATTATACCCCAGAAGACACAAACCTGAAGATTCTGGGTGGCCGTGAAAATCTTAAACATTCTTAATGCACAGCTTTTTTGTTTGTATGCGCTGCATGCCACTGTTTGATCTATATGCTTAATGAAATAGTTACAGAAATGTATTATTATTGTTTTCGTAATAAACTGGACAATGAAAGAATTTTGATATAATTTGAAGCGGACTGTTACTTAGTATCTGGAAGATGTAATGGTTAGAGACTTCCACTGAGGGAGATTTGGACAATAAATTTTCTATTCAAGTAGTTTTTCCTCTATATCTATGTCCAGAAATAGATTTAAGTATATAAACAGTAATACACGCTTTGAAGACAAGCATGCAAGAAGTGAGGCTTCCTGAGTAAAGGTAAACTTCAATAAATGGAAAAAAAAATCACAAGCATATTCAGTATGGCATAGAAATTTACAACAAATAATCATCCGTATTCTGAACTAAGCGATATTGCTTTTTCCTGTATCTTGACAGTTATTGTATAACATTGTGACGCCGTTTTTTTACCTTTTATGTTTGACAAGTTTGAAATTAAAATTCAATCAATTAGAAAGATCATTGTTAAGTTAAGGTTTAACTTAAGTTTCGTTTACGCGGTAGAGCTTTCTGACTGATTGAATTCATTAATTTCAAACATGTCAAACTTAAAACATCGAAATTGGTAGCAATACAATGTTGTACACACCTGTCAAGATTGCAATAAAGATTTAACATCTCAATATTGCTATTTTCAGAATAGCACTGAATATCATCCCATCAGAGGTGGTGTGGCCACGTAGAGGGAGGGAGAATGATTGAGAGATGGGACTGCATTGCTCTTTCCCATGTCCCTTACATCTTTAACCCTTAACCACCTACCATACGTCTCACAGACCCCGTCGAAATGATAATCGTGAACATTTTTGCGCCCAAGTTTTGTACTAACTTGTTAGTTCCTGTACCTTTTCCCCGCGCCCCTAAGTGTCGCGCAAGCGCCTGTACGTGCGTACGTTTGCTTCAGGTGAGTAAAAAACTATCGCAGGGGGTCTGAGAGACCTATGGTAGGTGGTTACGTAATTTTTTTTAATCGTGTTTTTTTTATGGTTTTTGTTTAAATGGCTCTTAGTGACAATAATATCGAGTGTTTGGAACAAGATCTGTCAAGATCATGTTGGGCTAGATCATGTATTGGAAGAAAGATTTGCATCTGATTCCGAATACGAAGAACCAACTGTACTAGGTGATAAAAAAATTCTCCATCCCAACATCATTGGTCATCAATTTTACGTGGAAACGAAGAGTTTTCATCTGAAGATGATGATCTGAAATTCGATGGAGACCGTGGAAGAAGAATTATTTTGAAAGGAATTACTTTTGTTGGTCATCTGCCCCGCCGTTTTTACGATTGAGAACTTTGCAGCATAATATAGTGTAGGGAAGAGAATATAAAAAACCAGCATATCAGAGAGAGCTTAATTCTTCGTCTTGTTCACTGGATATTTAGCAGCATTTTTTTAATGACGAATGCAATGTGAAATGCAACGTGTGAAATTGCAATAATGTGAAATTCAACATATCCTCTACAGAAACGTGACCACTTCATCAGCAGTTCCACGTAGCAGCAGAGCTGAAGAAATGTTGGCGGTTCGTAAAAACTGTTCATCTTGCAAATACACAAAGAAACGCAATACACAATAAATGTGTTTCGAATGTAAAGCACCAATTTGCCTTGAATGCTCAAACAAGCTGTGTTTTCGTTGACGTGAAATACTATAAATTTAGAGCCTGCAATTTTATTTAATTTGTGATTTTATGGAGAATTTTTATTTTTTTCTACGTTTGTTAATTATTCAAAATTAAAAACAAAGTAGTAAGAAGTTCCTATTCTACACGATAATTTTTGTGGATCTCATTTTCCAAATATATTAGTTTGTTAGCCCGAAATAAGAGGTATTGATAACCATTTATGTTTAAAAGAAAAAATGCTGATTTTCATATGAATTTTTCTTCTAATTAAGAGTTTAATAAGTTCCTGAATAGAATTTTAATTAAAAGCAAAACCATTCTTTACTAAATTTTACCACTGTGAATTATTTTATTCGGGAGTCCCACAGACATATGACAGGTGGTTGTGTAACAAAAATATATGGTAGGTGTTTAAGGGTTAAAAATGCCTAGGCCAACATTCCTTTTTCACCATCATCATCTTCTTCCCCTTGTCCTAGTAGGGTCGGGGACCCAAAGACTCGACAAGGTGCTTCCATGATCCCCTGTCTTGCGCTGCTTCTGCTCGAGTCAACCAGTCCAGACCCATTCCGTTTTTAAATACATTTTATTGTTGTCTCTCCCGGTTTAATCTGGATCGACCCACCGGCCGTCTTCCCTCCGGGGTTGCAAAGAGGATTCTTCTCGGTAATCGTTCCTCTGGCATTCTGAGCACATGTCCAAGCCACCTCAGTTGTGATCTTTCTATGTGCAGGAGTAGGGGCTCCATGCCGAGTGTGGGCCTTATGTCGGCACTTCTCAATCTGTCCATCAGTGTGACTCCCGCTACCTGGCAGCCTGGACCCTTGATCTTCATGACCCTTCATCATATTTAATGAAAACACTAACCTACAAATTAAATGTATAAAAATTTTACCACTTAGTATGTCTTCTAATTTGCTCAATGACGGAACCGCTAACTGATCTAAACCGTCCGTTTTGAATTACGACGAATCCCATCCGCATCTGAAAACGCTGACACATCTATTGTGTTCTTTTGTTCAATCGATTCGCAAGATAGTTTAAAAACCACATCATTAGCTAAAATATGCATCGACGTATCGTTTTAACCGCATGTGAATTACTCAACGAAGGAACGAACAGTTTGGTATTTCTGAAGTGAGATCAAACAACGCTGGATGTTTTCATCAGGCTACAACTGAACGTACTATATTTGGAAGACAATCTCTGACACAACAAACATTCTTTTCAGACATTCCAATCTACAAAGTAAGACTTTGCTTCATACTGACCTATTATTATTACAGATGACTGTCAATTACGAAAATGCAAATATACAATCACCGCCTTACTGTCCACTTCCTCTTTGTTTAATCTCGATTCGCTGAGGGCCGAAAGGTGTTTTTTTTTTTTTTAAAAAGCAGTGAACTACGGACCTGCCTCACCAAGAGGTAAAATTAACTAAGTGACATTTGAGTAGTTTTTGAGATATGTGGTTTAAACACTAAAAATATGATATTGAAATTATTGAAAATGTGAAAATTACCAGTTTTCCACTAAAGAGCTGATTTTTACCTGGAATAGAGATGGAAAATATATTAATGTTTGTATAGATAACTCATTTTGGCCAATATTGCAGTTAGAGTTTTACCTCGAAAGGGATGATATAATAGTACCAGTGCACCTCCAATAAATCAACCAATCACAACGCAAGAGACAGCTAGAAACAGACTTCTATCTCAGAAATGAGTAACAAGTAAACGCAGAATGTGAAGCGCATATACAAATTTTTACCAACGGTCTTATTTTATTTTTGTACAAAAATATATTTTATTTTAACAACGGAAATATAAAAATTTATAGAAAAAAATTATTATTTAAAACATCTCTAAAACTATGTACTCCCACACTGTCAAATAGTGGAGTTTGAGAACTGCTGCGAATACACAGCCACCACACGCGGCAGGCACGGAAGGGGTTTGCTTCTTACGTGGCGCGATTGCGCAGATCACTCAGAGGAGTAATGACGACGCTACGGTGATGACGCATCTTAGATCATTATCATATTGGAAGTACTAAAAATCTCCAAAATCACAAAATTCTTAGATTTTTATACATATGTATAATATAGATTTAGATAGATACACTTTAAAACATGTCTTCATTAAAAAAAGTCATTTTAAAGAAAATATCCTTGCATCTTTTCGTACCCCCCTTCGAAGTATGAGAATTTTTTTTATACTGTTGTATAAAAAAATTGATATGTAGTGTTAATAGGAAAAACAAACAAACAAAAAATTAGATGATTCTAAATCCTTAAGGTCCAAAAGTATTCTTTATTTTGTTGATTTGATGCGGAATGACCCGTGCAGGGAAGTTTAAAGGTTATATTTCGGTTACCGATCATAAGTACGAAGGCATTCTTCAGAAACATGGATGTCGTACGTAGGCTTGAGGTGGATCGTCAATGTACTAAGAAGTTGCTTTTTCTCAAGTTTCCAAAATAACACCAGAAGATTGCAAACAGATGACGTTAAATTTACGTCTTTCAGATTATCGGTTTATACAAATAATTTATAAAGTGACACCGTCGAGCACTAAACAGTTTATTATTTACCCATATCAATGATCGCAATGTCTTGTATGAGCATTCGTTATCATTCAAGTGGTTTGTTTTTGTGTCGTATTATCATAATAATGTTATAAAGTACATTTAAAAATGATATATCAAGTCGCCCACGCACTCTCGTTGCATAGAAATATAACCTAGCCACAAATATTATTTTGTAAATGATTAATTAATAACCATTAAGATAATATACCTATATTATATTTAATTAGGACCAATTAGAGCATTAAATTTAAATATGCAAGTTCCTGTCTATTCAAATTTTAAGAATCATGTGTTGAAACAATAAATTCCCAATACGGTAAATTTTTCTGTTACTACAAAAGGCAAAACAAATCGGAATCAATTATTATTATTATTACTATATTATAATATAAAAGTAGAAATAGTGCATTTGAAACAGCCTATTCTGTTTTTTCTATTCTAACCTGATTTGTTTTTAAAACAAAATACAAAACTGGTTGACTCATGCAGATGCAGATCAAGAAAGGGGAATTTGGAAGCACCTTGTCAAGTCTTTGGGCCCCCGGCTCTACGAGGACAAGGAGATGAAGATTATGATGATGATGAAATACCCAAATATAATGTTTTATAAGAAATTTGCGGGGAAATAAAAACACTATTACATGTATTACTTTTTAAGTTACTGCAGGGTCATATTAACTGTTCCAGTCAACTGGACCTGGTCTAATAATCAGTGCTCGGTATAACTTTATTTTATGGCCTCACTCGATTTTCTTAAAAATAAGTATCCTGGCGTAGTTGAGTGCCGGTCGTAAGTATTTAAAAAGTTATTACACTTTAAAATTTGGAGATTTTCCATACGTTTTGACATTTCAATAATTTTATCTATAATATATATGACGCAAATTCAAATTCAAATTCAAATTCAAATGTTTATTCAATGTTCAATGTTACAAATGTTTACAGTGTTTACAAAATTTAATGAAGCTTTTTTCATTGTTGTTGAGTGTCTTGGCAGCAAGTAAACACTAAATTGATTTGACGCCCTGCCTGCTACACTAGTAATTTACTGTATTATAGCAGACAGTGCTCTTCCAGTAGTATAATGTTCAAGAATATTTATTATTTATATAACATTTGTGAATAAATCTTATTGCCAATTAAAATTAAGTAATAGTAATAATTAAATGTTTACAATTTAATAATGGTGTTAATTAATTATATTATAGACAAAGGAAAAAAAATGATCTTAATAGGATATTAATAAAATAAAATAAAATAAAACAATTAAAAGTATTTAAAAAGATGACAGTAACAGTAAGACAGTAAGTGAAAAAAATGATCTGAATAGGATATTAATAAAATAAAATAAAATAAAACAATTAAAAGTATTTAAAAAGATGACAGTAACAATAAGACAGTAAGTGAAAAAAATGATCTGAATAGGATATTAATAAAATAAAATAAAATAAAACAATTAAAAGTATTTAAAAAGATGACAGTAACAGTAAGACAGTCAGTGAAAAAAATGATCTGAATAGGATATTAATAAAATAAAATAAAATAAAA